>JAQISU010000230.1:3022500-3402500 GCA_029339505.1 Unio delphinus | reverse complement strand
AGGAGTCCAAAGAGAAGACTTTTTCTCATTCCTGTTATTCCTAAACAATTTTAAAGAAAGACGCAACACAACAAGTAGCTGTCATGGTCTTTTACTTTGATCCTAATTAGTAATACCACTTGTAGAATAAAAGATATACCCACATGCTTAGTCTGAATAAATCTATGCTTAACTTTTCACCAGAACCCCAAGTTATTTATCATGAAGCTAGAGGATATATTGTTGACATAGGTGGATGTCAAGATAAGTGTTGGGGTGTGTGTGTGCGTCTGAAACAAAGATACAAATTAAATTTGTCAGTAAGGGTTGACTTGTTGTCAGCAAGTAGCATTTATACTTTGAGAAAACAAACAATAGAAATTTTGAGTACAGGAAGACAAAACCAGTGTGAAATACACTTGAATATTGACAAATTACATTTTGGCTACCTTTGTGTAATAAAATCCACATTAAAATACTGCATCAATCACATCCTAATATGAAAATCATTCACTATGATATTCAATGTCAGCATTAGAACATGGTTGCATAGCTATTTACATGCTTCAAATACATCAGGGCTCGAAATTAGCGGTAGTCTGCTAGCCCGAGGCTAGTAGATTTCATGTTGGGCTAGTAACTATCATAATGTTATTAGTCCGATGGGCTAGTAAGTTTTGTTTATCAACAGTCAGCGTTTGTTTACTCAATACCCCAATAAAGACGTGACTTCAGCATATATTTGGTAGAATCAGTGCAATTACCGTTGTAAACAGTCATAAAATATTAACATGAGAAGATGAAGTCAAATTCTGCCTCATAAATGTGTTTCTATTACAAGGAGCCATCTGATTTTGAGCATTTCGCTTAACAGCGCCAATCATGGTCCCATCATTAACAAACAATGGAAATTTGGTAATTTATATCTTAATAAATCTGACAGAGACACTGCCATTCCTTTTCTTACTTTAAATAATATATAATTCGTGTTAGCTATACTGTAACATCTCGTATTTCAAAAAGAGGCACAATTCCTGCTATAAAAGACAGGCAAAATGTGGTGTTTTAAATAAGGTGTTCAGCCTCTGGAAAAAGCAAAAGTTGAATGAAAATGAAATAAAAGAGGGATAATTCTTATGATAGGGAAAAGCGTAATCGCACGTTTCAGAAGACATGAACAAAAGACAGGGAATGGCTGAATTATGATGAGAACAAGAACATTATGCAGTGTAACTGGTGTATGGAATTCGCAAAACAAAAACAGAAAACATTCCAGTTTTGTTGTGGGTTGTTCGAACTTTAAAATTGAATCTGATATACAAATGGTGAAGAGTAACTGTAGGGACGGCAAAGGATTTTGAACCGTTTGTTTTATGAAGCTTAGAAACAAATATTATGGTAATAGCATCTTTGAGATGAAAAATAAAATTTATTTGAAAAGAATATCTGTAAAATTGATCGAGTTACGTCATTTTTTATATCGGTACCCTCCGACATTTATACGCACTCAAATTACCGAAAAACGTCACAAGGACAATATTTTTAAAAAAATTAGTATACGTTATAAATTTTAACTGGTAGTCTTACTGATAGGTTTAAACTATGAATTGATGGTTATAGCCCATCTACATGTTGTTTTCCCTGTCATATATATCATATCAGTGATTTATTTTAAAATATAAAATGACGTAATTATAAATTTTGAAGTGCAAAAAGGAAAAGATAACTCGATTCTTACAATGTGAGTAAAATACTAAAAATATGCAATTGCTTTCATTACAAACTATTAAAAAAGAAGTGAAAAATACATTTATTCATCCTCACTTACAATTATAATTATAAAACTATTAAAAACTAAGACCAAAACTTTAATTGTTGTATTAATAATAACGAAGACTTTGTAAAGCTCCTGATCCTTAGAAGCTTTTAGCGATTTACAACATCTATAATGATATCATTATACAATGTACTACAGAAAACCAAATAACACAAAAACAATGAAATTGAAGAGGAGCGCAAGTATCTTGCTGGTGTATACACATGGGTGAGGTTGGATAGATACGTTGGATTGGAGTCTATCAGTGAAACATAGCACAGAAAAAAAAAATTATGCCAATTACTTTACTTAAAACCATCATAACAAAGTTCATAAAACTTGTAAACAATAAAAAAAATGTTTACAAATAATTCCACTTTACTAGGCTATTCTGTTCTGAAAAAAATAACAAGCATAATTGTAACAGAACATGAACAGGAACAGGAACAGCTGTAACTACACTACACCTCTGGAACAATTTCCAGATTGCCATTTCTGTAATCATCTTTTCAGAGTATAAGTGTAGATGGCATTTGGGGAACTGTTTTCCTGCAAATCACAATCATATACAATGTTGTAAAATTCAGGAAATCCTGCTACTACACTCAATACCCGCCCAGGCCACTTGCCCTCATTGAAGGTATGAATCACCTTCTTTCCAACAAGTAATGGCATTTCTTGTGCAGGCGATTCCTCACTAGGGCTATCTGCGGCATCTTTAATTAACTGAATGACGTTATTTTTTAGTTTTTCTAATGAGTACGCCTTACCCTTTTCACTCATTTGATACAGCTGTTTATCTATTACAGTCTGTTTCAAGACTTTCTGCCTGAAACGTATTTGTGCTGATAGTGCCTTTCTTTTCTCTGTATTTGATAGTTCGGCAAGGATGTTCTCTACATCATCTGGTCTTTGCCACAATCCATAATAAAGGATGGCATTTGTATGTTTCGACTTTACTTGAAGTGCTCTTTTCTGCTTCTTTTCTAGGGCAAGCTGTTTATTTTGTAAATTCTCTCTTCGTTTTGCCTCAATTTCTTTCAGCCTTTCTTTATATTTGGCTTGCATTTGTCTGCCTTCTTTTCTACATTCAGTTAGCATTTGTTCTTTTTCCGTTATTGGAAGTGACTGTAGCCATTCTGAAGTTTTATTAAAGGCAAACATGAGAAAGGCCTCATTAGAGATGGTAGTGGCATTCGGTCTGTAACGAAGAAAGAAGTCAAGTATTCCAAAAACACGTTCAGGAACTTTGTTGTGTGGTATAACTGACTGGGTGTGTTCTCTAATTTCATCTGTTGGCTGAAAGAAACTTCCACCAGGCAGCTGTTCTTTCATAGCCTTTCTGAGAACACCTCCAAGTCCTTTAAAAGCCATTTGTGCAAGAGCACATGCATGGTCATCAATGGCATCACAGGGCTGGACAAGTTTAGCATAAATTTCGTCTGTTTCAATCAGACTACTTTCAAATGGGTGGTCATTACCATTTATGAAATCAGAAGAATCTTCACTAGCTCTATCAAAGAAGGCAAGGAGTGTATGGTAACTATTGTTCATGTCCAAAACATGAACATTACTTTCAATCAATCTCATAAAGGGGCTGTTATTAATTTTGATATGAGCCCCAGAACCTTACAGCTGGCAATTATATATGGCTTCTTCACTAGTGATAATGTCAGTTTTTGAAGTCTGTTACATGATCCATGTACAGTTTCAAAAAACTGCTTTATCCTCTGATGGTGGTAAAAGGCAATTTGACCCATCAAAAATATAATGTTAAATCTATTCCCTCGAAAATTGACAAACATGCTTTTTTCATTTTGCGACTGGCAAAATGTTCTAAATGCACTATAACAACCACTTTTCTCATCCACGCCACGAGCAAAGCATTTTCCACAGAAACGTAGAAAAGTGATTGTTTTAGAGTCAGAGCTGAACAGTTCACCAGATGATCCATCTTCATCTTCCAAAGTGTCTGATGAAGATGGATCCTGCTCTGCTATTTTTTCAAACATGGAAAGAATGGGAGAAAGGCATTCAGCAAAATTTACAAGTAAATGTAGTCCACAGAAAAAATTATTAACTTTAACTGTGGCTGTCTGTTCGCCTTCTGTCATGTCATTCCAATTGCTTGAAAAAGTAAGCATGACATCTCTCCTATATTGCTCTAACAGTTCCGTAAAAGCTAAATTTGTTTGGGCTCTGTCAGACATAAAATCTCTGATGTTACATAGAATATTATTTCCAAGGGTTGTAGTATTAGTGTTTCTGTACGATTCACACAGATCAGAAATGTCATCCAATATGTTTTTAAAGATGTCCAGTGTAGTTCTGGCAGACATATCTCTCAGACCCAGAAAATACAAGTTTTTACTTTCATCACTCAACAAAAACGTCTGGTATGCCTGCCCAAATTTTCTTGTTTCATCACCATACAAGCATGTATTTTGTGCATTACCAACAGTAGATCCAAGCTGCTTTTGTCCAATAACAAGTTTTTCAGCTATTATATTGTCAACAGTTCTCCTTGATGGAACTTCATTAGGAGTTCTGTTGGCAAGCTTTAAAACTTCTGTTATTACTGGACCAACATTAGCGGATGCAACATTGTAACTGGTAATGTTCATAATACATTGTCTTGTATCAGGTGTGTAACATTTACTTACAGGATCAAACAAGTCAACTACAGAATTATCTTGTAGAAGAGCTTGTAAATAATCTCTGTCCTCTGTAATATTTTGCAAGTCTCTCTTCAGCTGAATATTATTCTTGATTTCGAGATCACTTGCAGTTTTTGAAGCTGTTAACTTTTCAGTTAACATTTTCACATTTTCTTGCTCATGCTGCAACTGAACAGTTAAACTGATGTTGCTAAGTCTTAAAGTTTCATTGTCAGTTTTCAGCATTGTAAGCTTTCTGTTCTGACGAATTATTGTGTTTTGCAATGCTCTGTTGTTTGCAACAGAAGCTCTCTTTACGGCATATCGTGATAAAGATCTCTTCAGAAGTACGTTTTCGTAATGAGTAACTCATTTCTCGTTAACAACGAAATTTAATTTCTGAAGCATTTTGTCTTTATCATTCAATAACTTTTTGATTTGAGAAGATAGTTGATGGGTCTTTAATTTAAATTTTTTTGACTCAGTTTTTAATTCTTGAGAATGAGACCTTTTAAGACTAGAAATCTCATACTGATGGGTTTCAATAGTTTCTCTACTTTTAAGGTTTTTTCTTCCTTCATTGACTCTGTTGTTTGAACTGTGATAATTCAGTTGCTAAACTTGTACAAGCTTGCTTGCAAGACGAAAGCTCCTCTTCATAAAATTTTCCACTTGGAAACTTAGGTGCTGTCACAGTGTTAACTGGTACAGAAAATGTCTCATTTTCAAATTCATTTTTTGCCAACCCTCGTTTCCCTTTTAGTTTATTTTTGTATCTATACAGCTTTGCAGTTAGAGCTTGTTTATTAATACATGATGGATCGAGGTTAGCTATCTCTGCAAATTTGTTGATTAAAAAATGTTCATCAGTTGTCTCTGATGTACTTTGATGAAAGATCTCAATAGCTGTCCGAACATTTAAAGTTCTACTGTCTTTATTGGAATCCATCATCAAAGATACGCATGCACTAGCATGCAAAACACGAAATAAAAAGAAAAAAAAATCTCTGTACAAGATTTGTTAAATATATGATAATAAAAATCGATATGAAACACAATTGTGATTACTACCCAAATAATTTATCCCGGATTAAAATTATACAAGACAAATTACAAGACAAAATAGGCACAAAGTGTCGTGCGACTAATCTTATATATTGATAGCAATAAAAAAAGTTAAACAGATGATAAACATAAAATAAATAGTTCTAAATCAATACTTTATTCATTATTATTGATTAAATAACTCATATTTTGTGTACAATGTGTTTTTCAGCTTTGAATATTTGCATCTTCACAGTGATGGTCGAACCATATACATAGTGAAATGAAAACGAGGTTGAACAACTACATCGAACAGGGTCATACAAAATTTAATAATTGCAATTAATTATGTGGACAATTGCTGCAGTTCTTACTCTGTTCATTAAAAGAAATGAATAAAATATATGAATGAATTGAAAAGAACTGCGTAATCGGTCAGGAAAATAGTATTATTAATATTTCTTGTCTTCTACGATCATTTGTAATAACCGCTAAGCATGGCTTTTAGAAAAAAAAGTGTCAATACGCATGCTCCAGAGACTTGAGAAAATGTTTCAGCACCTTTCGGAATCATAACAATATATAGCCTTGAGTAAAATTGCCGTAGAGTGTACCC
This sequence comes from Unio delphinus, assembly GCA_029339505.1. Taxonomy (NCBI): domain Eukaryota; kingdom Metazoa; phylum Mollusca; class Bivalvia; order Unionida; family Unionidae; genus Unio; species Unio delphinus. The sequence continues at coordinate 3,396,388 of JAQISU010000230.1, read as the reverse complement.
ACCCATTCGGATTTTCACACATTTCCATACCGAAAAGTTTCGTACATATTTTGGTAAGTTTGCATTGGTTATCTCCCCTACCCTTTGCCGTTCCTAGTAACTGGAGACCTTGTTTAACACCTTGGTTTTTTTTCTGACCTACTTTTTATAATCCTCCATACAAATGACATTCGAACAAATGATCCGTCACCAGCAATACGTATGTGGAATGTTTCAAAGGGACAGGTAAGAAGACCAGAACAAACCCCATATGGACCCAGAGTGCAGGTGGAGGACGAAAAATGACATTTGGATCCTTTTTGGAATTGGATCCAGATTATCTTGAGAAACAAGAAATGTTAATTGACTGATTGATAATTTGAAGTAGAATTTATACTTCTGTACCTCTGCATGTCATATGATAATGCTATTTATGAAAGAAAATTGTTGTTAATCTCAATACAAGTGTGACATAATTTTGTTGACAGGACTAGTAAATGTTTGGCAGGACTAGTAAATTTACCTCTGCATGTCGTATGATAATGCTATTTATGAAAGAAAATTGTTGTTAATCTCAATACAAGTGCGTGACATAATTTTGTGGACAGGACTAGTAAATGTTTGGCAGGACTAGTAAATTTATCAGTACACTAGTCCTTCTGGCTACCAAGAAATTTGTGTTAAATTCAAGCCGTGTACATGTACTTAAATTGGCCTAGAATTTGGTCAGTCTGTTCCCATCTTATTGAGGATATCAAGGGGATGTGGCTATTCACAGGAAAATGAAAACCTGTCAACAAGTTGGTTTAAACAGCACATGTATTTAGATAAATATGTCATCATGAAAAAGCGAGCAAGAGATATGCTGCTGATATGATTAATGAAGGCATACTACTGTATACATTGACACATGCTAATGAGATATTAAAAGAAAATGATTCTTACAATACAATATAGTAACAAAAGTACAGGTCAAAACTGGCTGCATAAATGATTAGAAAACAAAGGATTTGTTCAAGCTGGGACCAAAGTCTTCGGTTGATATGTACATTTATTTTGTATCTGGACGTTGACATGAGCATGACAGTTTTGGTAGTAACAGTAGACCAAGGGACTGGGAGTTTGCTTTTTTGTTGAAATAGGCAGCTCGTCGACATAAGCGATGTCGATATAAATGAGCATGACTGTATTAATGAATTACTTTATGCAATCAACCTTCACCTTTAGTTAGAAGAACACAGCTACATCCAACAGCAGCAGCAGATCTAAGTAGTGTGCCCATGTTTTCTGGATCAATGATCTTGTCACATATTAAGTTGACGGGCAAAGGGTCTGGATTCATGAACAAGGCTTCGCCATGCTTGGGCATATCAAACACACCTGTTTAAAAAACAAAAAAAAGAACTAGAGACAAGGCTTATAAAATACCATTTCCTAATGTTCCAGAACAATCTTTTTTCCCCCGAACGTGACAGTTAAACGTTTCCAAAGCATTATCACAGGACAAGTGCATTTCTCTAAGTCAGACAAGCTCCAATCTACTTCAATCACTTTATCTAGCAAGTCATGCCCTCCAGGCATAATGAATGCTTAATCTATGTGTGCCACTTTATTTATTCATTCACATCCTGGGAAATTAAATTAAGTGGTCACTGTAAACCGTTTCTGTTGTACATATTTAGTTTCTGCTCGACTGCATATTGTGCTAAATTGTACTGAATTATCAACCAATCAAAACACTTCAATTGAAACAAGTTCAGTACGATTAATTAACAGTGCAATAAATGACCTTGTTAAATTATGTATACCGTTTTTTCCGGCCTATAAGTTGATGCAGAGTACAAGTCAAATTTACCAATTCGACTTATTTTCCATCCTTTGTCCATAAATAAGTCGATTCGGAGTATAAGACGAGGTCAGGTCAATATCTTGGCTTCGTATTTTACACTAGTAATGGTATCATTGTATGATATTCAATATTACCAGCAATCATGAAATTGCATTACCGATGCTAGCATGCTTGTCATTTTACTTCTGAACAAATCACTGCTATATTGTTATCAATTGACACAGCTGAATAAACAGTCCATGCATGTTTTGTTTTAATTAAAAGTGCATCCATTTGTAGTTATTTTATGACCTGTAGTTACGAACGTAACTTATATAAACTTACAATGATGCAATCCAAATATAAGTCGATTTGGAGTACAAGACAAAGCCCAGACTTTCAAGTAAAAAAGTATCAACTTATAGAAAATATGGTACTTGTCACCTTGTAAGGAACAATAACCAGACTGCAACATGTGCTAGACCCTGAGGCTAATAATTCTGCACCATAAATGTACGAAGGTCAGTCCCGCGAACAATGAGGTGTCAAGCCAGTTATTTGACATCATCATAGGAACTTGTGACTAACTCCTTCTTTTGGCCAAGCCAGTTATATAACATGAATCACTGTGATGAAATCCTGCGTTTGGATCAAAACAACACAGTGGGGGTTGAATATCCACCTTTGACAGACTGCTGGGGAGCGGGCAGTGTCTGTTAATTATGTGAATCGGGGTGAATCAACATCCACTCGGAGTTTAGAGAGGTGTGGCCATCCTTGGAATCGCAAGCTTAGATCTATTATCTTGAGAACTAAACGTCAGTAGTCAATAAATCATCTTGTGGGAATTATAAGGGAAGATAAGCTACTCTGACATAATTCCAAATTTGTGAGAAACTTGTTATTCTGGGAATTACAAGTGCTACAGTACAGGTCAGTGACTATTTGCTCAACTGTTGTAATCTATTATGGCAAAGTAATTGTACTTTAATTATGTGCAGTATGTATACTTCATTTTTAGAATCGTTAGTACTTAGAATTGCCATTTGTAGGGTTTGATTCATTTGTAGTGTTTGATTTACATGCATATTTTGAGATATGAGCAATGTTTATGTAAAGAATTATTGTAATTTGCTATGTGGTTGATTCATAGTAGCCTCGTGCATTTAATCATGTGATATTCTAGATTTGCAAATGTTGAATTATAACTTTGTATGATGGTTGCAGTGTGCAACATTAGTTAATAGGGATTTTACTATTCATGTATACTTTGTTGGAGTATCATGTGTAAGGATATATCAGCGCATGGATATGTGGATATCTGTGTACACTTTGTAGAAGTACAATGTACAGAAATACGTCTGATTATGTATATTGTTCTGTATATTAAGATTACAAATCTATATATACCACGTACACCATATCAGAGAGAATGGGTATTTCGATGTGCACAAATGCATACCAAAGACGGCAATGGCTTATCTGATAATTGTTGTTTAGTGTGAGGATATATAGCTCAAGGAATTTGATATGCTAATGTCCTTGTGTGTTTGTACAGGAAGCTTTTAGGGACCAGATGAGCTGTTGGAGAAACACCTTATTGTAGTTGGTCCCGAGTGTCTGGGAGATGAGAAAAGTAGAGAACGGAGACTGAAGTTAGACGAACTGGAGGGAACTGAAGTACCAATCCAGAGAAGCATAATACACATGAGTAGGAACACAGGACAGGAGGAAACTCTATCACACTAAGTCAGATGATGAAATAGGTCATCACTTGGTCGAGTAAAAAATGAATGATATGATTTTAAATTTAAATTTTATTTGAATTTTATATTTTGTGTATTCATTAATTTAACTGTTGACATCACTGACTGGGGGCTCGGAGCTTTGCATCTCTCTATCACTAATTAAATTTCTGACAAAAACAAGCCTGGGTGGGTCTTCTGTAATAATTTAATATAATATTGGGAGCACCCCACCCCATCCTACACCCCATCCTAGTTAACGAGCAACCTCTACAATACTCAACACAAATACATCCTTTGATTTCAATACCAAGAAATTAACAAAATGCATTTTAGGACCAAACCTCAAGAAATTAATGTAATTCATTTTACGACCAAACCTCAAGAAATTTTAAAAAATGCATTTTTAGGACCAAACCTCTAGAATTACAAAGACAAGAACCCAACTGCTTCATAAATTCATGGCGAAGTCATGGTGATTTACCTAAAATTTCTGTTGATGTTTGTGTATCAGACCATATTTTAATATCCTGATATGAGACCTTCATAATTTTCACACCCTCATAATACTTTGCAGGAAAATTCCCCATGGCATCCATACTGCTAAAAAAGAGATATTTCATTGTAGCCCCAGCTTTCAGAGCATCCAATATCAATGATTTTCCCTCCAGTATGATTTCTCCTGTTTTTTCACGATTTTTCTTCGATTTAGCTCCAAAGACAATTTGTCTGAAATGAGAAACACAAAATCCATTACAACACTGAATGACTTCTAACCAGGTTTAAACAAGTATTAAGTAAATCCTCTCTGGTGAGACAATCCCATTTGCCAAGAGAAAGTGGTCTCCAAAGACAGGTGGTCCTTCATAACAGGTTTGTGCAAGATTATCATTTCTCAAAGTCAAAATGCAGCAGGTTTTTTTAAAAAGGGAAAATACATGTAGATGTAATTGCTGTTGATGTATTTTATTCTTGTGAAAATACTGAACTAATCTTACAGAGGCTAAATTTATATTAACATCTCACATGCTTGGCAGCCCATATCAATGCTTTTTTACAAATTGGTTAAAAGGATAATAAGTATATTGAAAGAAACAAGGCCATTGAACACCATTTGCAATATTTATACATTTTTGTTTTGTTAAAGAAACGTTCTTCAAACTTCAACTTGATCCAACATTGGCATTCTCTTCCATTGCATTTCAGCCAAATGAAATGTAGGTGAAATGAACCTGAAAACACTTCCATTTGCCTGTCAAAATTTGAATTCATCAGAAAAAGACATAAGAGTAAGAAAATTCATACAGAGCAACAAGACTTTAATTCATACAAAAGTCTCAATATTGGCTGCTAAGAGTACTCTAAAGCAAGACACATCAAATGTTATTTATGTTTTGGTGCTATGTCTTGCTGACTAAATAGCGGCCTTCTTTAGCATGTTCCGATGATAATTGAAATCAAATTTTGACCAAAGCAAGTGGATGTGTTTTTAATCAGTTTCAATACAGGGATCGTCTTAAGCTTCACCAATGTTGCAAATTGTGATTTTTTCCCCCTTTATGACAACAAAATATAACATCTCGCAATTTGTTTTGTGACAACCTTTTTGGCTGTTTAATTTGTACATACAGTGGAACCCCACTATAACCCGGTAGTTGGGAGCCATAGAATCCGTCCGGGATATGAACCGAACCGTGTTATAAGCAACCATGTACAATACCAACACATTTTTGGATTTAATTGCAGGGTGGGGGGTGGGGGTACATAAAGACGGGTGCGAAAATGCATGGCACAATTACCATTTTTAATCAATATATATTAAATGAGAAAAACATTTACTGTGGTAACAGAAATTGCAGATTTAATATATTACTTTATTCAGAGAACCATGCATTGGTACATACACGTGTCTAATTTATATATACCTGTATAATCTATTGCATGAAAAGAGTATCAACACCGTGTACTCACCAGCGAATCTTGTAACAAACACTGAATCCATAATACATATATTTCCATCAAAAATATCCACACAAGGATGTAAAATATTCAATAATTTTGTCATAGATCATTATGTGACTGAATTCAATGAAAAGAAAATAGCAAAAATTACGTAACGGGTGTACGTAACGAATGATGAAATAGTACATGTCCGTAGATTAAATAATGGAAGCTAAAGTGTATTCTTATAATAACTACATGTACATCTTAGGACCTTTCTGTCTCTGAATTCAGTCATTGTAAATTTCAGCACATTTTCCCACCCAAGCTGCTAGTCAAAGTCCTTTGAACTTGCCGCCCAGCTATTGCGTCATGTTCTTTTGATGTACTCTAATAAATACAGCAGGCAGAACTGGCTGATATTTTAACTACTGAATTATGTCACTGTTTAGCTCGGCAGTTCACTTTGATGATAAACAATGTACTTAAATTAAATGATTTATACATTCTGGTGAGAATCTTTTATCAACCCCTGCATTGGCTATTGTTTAGTTGTGTATGAAATTAAGAGAACATATATCGGAGATTATTAGAGCAACCATTGTATTCAGAATGCATTAAAGACAAACACAAAGCAGACACGATGGCTTCATTATTCAGGAATCAGTAATTATAATATTGACACTTATGAGCTGTAATTTTTCAACAATAACAAAGATCAAAGTTCTCAGTAGGCCCAGCAATTGGTTCGTATTAACGACGTTTATTTTTGCACAAAACTAGAAGAAAATTTGATAATACATTTTCTACAGGTTCTTTTTCACACTGTTTAGATGAATATGAGAATGATAATTAAACTCTTGCCTTTTTTTTTTATACTTAAAATTTTTTTTTTTTTTTGGTCTTTGAGAAAAATATCTGTAATAAATTACCCGAAATTTCGGGAACCATGCCACGACTGGGTTATATCCGAATTCGGGTTATAGCGGGGTCCCACTGTACAATCAAGAGTTTGGACTGAGACATTCACGGGTACCATGAAAGGAAGCCACAAACTTGGATAGAAAATGTACTGGAATCTGTTGCATAAACAAATCCTTAGAGCTGTATCGATGTCACTTTTTGCAGATTATGCCGATACTGCCTATAGCCGATTATTAAAATTGCTGATACCGATTATGAGATAGATTATTTCATAATCACAGTATATATACTCGCGTATAAGCTGAATAATTTAGGAAAAAATAAAGGCCTGGAATGGAGGGGGCGGGTGAGCGGCGCAGTTGGCTTATCCACGGACCAATGTCTAAACTTTACCGTTTTCAGTTCTTTTCGTTAACTACTGTAACGGATGTAAATCTTGGGACATGAAACAATTTTTTCTGTGTCCTAAGACATAGGCAAGTTATAAAAATAACTTTCAGTGACCCAACAGTTATTAAACTTATAAAGCAATATCATTGACTTAAAAGAGAAAAGTTAATATTCGTCTGCAAAGAGTGACCTGTCGTCAGTGAGTAGCATTTACACTTTGAGAGAAAATGGAAATTTTAAGTAAATGAAGAGAGAATGAGTGTGAAATACACTTGTATATTGACAATTACATTCTGGTAAAAATATTGCACAGATCACATCCTGATACGAAAAACAGTGCGACATTTAATGTTGGCATTAGCAAAATAGCTGTTATTTACATGCTTCATGTACGTATACTTAAATTGGCCTTGATTTTGGCCAGTCTCTTCCCATCTTATTGAGGCTAACAAGGGGATGGTGCTATTCACATGGAAATGAAAAGCTGTCAACAGTACATGTATTATCCACAAATACTTTTGTATCGGATGATATTACGAACATTAAAGCGACTGAACACTTGTTGCAGCAAATTTTTTTCATTGAACCATTTTGTGGCTTCCTCCACATCTTCAAATGTAGCAGTTTTTTGCTTCTTCCTTTGGAGAGAGCAGTTACCTTCAACGTAGTCTTTCTTTATAGACTCTGCAGCTTTCATCCTTCCTGAATGGGTGTTATTTTTAAGTGAAAAAGTTTCACAGACCTCTTTGCGATATGTTCATCCCCCAACTTCCTTAACAGTCTGATATTTAGTTTCCAGAGACTGTAAATTTAATTTGCGTTTTACACTGCTGTTGGTAGCCATCATAAATGAATATAGAGTTAAAAACGAAACTTTCACAGCCAAAAAAAACTTGTTTTAATTACTGATCACTTTCAAAGGTCTCGGAAACACGTAATCCATATTTTCATGCAATTTTTATATCTGAGATTCAGAAAATCACGTATACAGGAGTCCTTTGTATGCATCAATTTCCTGGACGGCAAATTTAAGGGCTTGCATGTCCTGCTTCGACCACCTGTTGATTGGGAAATTGTGTTGATCATTTAGCTGTGCTAATATTTACAACCAGAAAACACAGTGGCTGAAAGACCCACAGATGCACATGTTGTCATTGTAAGAGTACATCTGAAGATCATGACCCAGAAGCTAGGCGCCAAGATCAAAGTCTTAACGAGCTGCAGAGTGGTGAGAAAATGTGCTGCTGTTGTTTTTCTAAAAATCTGACTGCAACATCAAAGCCTGGAGGCCAGATCAACTAACTGATGAACAAAGTATGGGTTGGAATTGGCAGCTTGGTGACAAAAATGATTAGAAAACAAAGGATTTGTTAAAGCTGGGACCAAGGGCTTCTGTTGACATGTACGTTGATTTTTTATCTTGATGTCGACATAAGCATGACAATTTGACAGTAACAGTAGACCAAGGGAGTGGGACTTTGCTTTTTTGTCAACACTGGCGGCTTTTCAATATACGCGATGTCGATATAAACAGGTAGGACTGTAATCAGTGACATGAAGTATACAGAAAATAATGAATAAGCACTTAGTTTCACTTCAATTTAAAAATAAAGAATCAGTACCTAAAACTTACATGATGTCAAAATTTTATTTTTATTTAAAATGTCAAGAACATAATATACTGCTATAGCCTTCAGCGACAAACAAAATGTTGATAATTTAACAAATACATGTAAAAATATTTATTATATCATGCATATTTTACTGTTGACTGTTGTCATTCTCGTTGATTCACAATGAGGCCGTTTGTGCATGGAAGATACTGACAGGGTCCACCTTTGACTTGATCACCAGGAATGGGGATGAATCCAGTAACATCTGTCTCCCTTTTGTCATTTCCATCCGATGTAAATAATAAATGTTGCATAATTTGTCGTCTGTTTCAACAAGATAGTACTCTTTCCAATGTTTTCTTGTGGCTTGGAGTATGTTTCATTTAATTTACATAATCGACGATAATGTTATTGTTTGTGGTTGATTGGGGCAGGTTTTGGGTGAATCTTCCGGCCCGTCGACCGCAGAGCTCGCTACATATTAGGCAGTAAGACTACGTCCACCCCAAAAAATATAAAGGTTGAGGTCTTACATTGTAATTTGTTACTTACCCGAACATTTTGTCTCCTGCCTGCAATGTCTCATACTGAAATTTTGCCTTAGATTTTTGTTTCTCTACTTGCACTATAGCATCAGATGGCTTATTTATTATACGCTCCATTCCTACGCTCTTTACTGATTTGGCCATGTCTTTTTGTATTTTTAACTGTTCTTGAAATGTGCGGTCCAAGTCGCTTGCAGTAGCGTAGGGATCTGACTTTGGGTCACGGATCTTCAACCCAGCATTTTTTAACATTTTTACTTCATCTTCTGGTTTAACTACGCGTACTAAACGTCTTCTATAATCCCTTGCATAATGTCTCTTCAACAAAAGATATTCATTTTGCAAAGACAGTCTAATCAACCATGCTTTAATGGAGGCCGCCATATTAACACTTTATCGGCTATACTTTACGATTTTCCTTTACTTCTTTTACATGCCTTTTCTGGTTGGTGTTCCGCATAAGAGGGTTTAGTTAAACACGTGACATAATTTAGAGCAGAGTAAACATTCGGCTACGTTGCGTAAAAGCGCAAATTTCTAAAGTATCATCGAATTTTTTTGGGATCGGGTGATTTTTTCCCTCCAGGAATGTTTTCTAAAAGAGCTTTGCATTTTGTTTTCAAAGTTGGAAACAGAACTGAAACGACAACGTTTTTTAGAGATGTATTGGGAATGAAAGTATGTTGCATACATATACATCAGACCACAGGTAGATATAGGACATGAAAATTGAAATACCAGTTTTTGCAAGTAAATCTAGATATTTTTTAATTGAGATGCATCCAAGAAAGATAACCATGAAGTATAAAATGTCTATGTGATGCAGATTGGCGTGATTTCAGGACATGAAATGGGGAGGGGGGGGGGCAATTCTCATAATGCATTTTTGTCAATTTTCAGAAAAACATGGTCCCACTTAATTTCATAAAAATTAAGTCATATAACTCTTAAGTCATATAACATATTTATAGCTTCAGTTTTAATTTGGACAAACAATGAAAGCTATACCAAGTCACATGTATTGTCAGCCTCCTGAGGAATGTGTGTACCCTTTTCCACACCCCATATTTATTTTCATGAAATCTAACACAACTGTTGGACTTTCATTACAACTGTTTCTTGTTTGTATAAATTATTTCAACAGAATATAGCTATGCTTAATAAATACTAAACTTCAGAAATGAATTTTTTTTTGTAAAGGGGACATAATAAGGCTGAGATTACTCAGTGGACCTTTTCCTATGAACACCATTTGGACTCGCATCACATTTGTTTATTCTTGAGAATATGAGCTCAGAGTGGTTGTTTGTGTGTATTTTGGTGACAATGGACATTGAGTAATAAGGCTTTGGTGATGATCCAAAAGTGAAATCTGTGTTTTGTTTACATGCTGCTCTGTTTACATTGCAGCCTCTCACAAAAGTGCCAGTGAACCTTTCACAAAAACTTCACAGTGAAGTCATCTTTGGAAGTATTTTAGATTAACATATGATTTCTATTGATTGCCACAGTTGAAAGGTCAGTACTGAGAAATATATGTAGAGAACATATAGTAAAATTGATAGGCATATCCATTTTGAATAGAGCTTATTGGATTAAATTCATGAAGGTATAACCTTGCCATGACACTGTTTATTTGAATAAATTGAATAGCTTCATTTCAAGAGAAGAAACACAAATAAAATTTTGCTTATCTGAATGAAATCAAGATATATATATTTGAAATAACCTGTATTAATTAAATCAAGTTTTGCACACTGCCAACCAACAATGGGGTTGTGCTAAATATTTGAGGGATAACTTTGCCTACGGCTACGCACCTGTCATTGCAGATATGGCTGAAACGACCTGATAGGACTTGTAAATTGAGGCTTCGTACAGTAAATAGAGGTTATTCAAAAATATGAAACATGCATGGATATATTCAGAATTGTTGGCAGCTTAAGACCTACTGTGCTTATGATTATTACCAACTCTTAATGTATGGAAATAATACTTTAAAAATTGTCAACCCTTGGCAAAAATATTAACTTTTACTTCCACGGGCCGCTTAGTACTATAAACATGTATCCATATATTTATTATGTTGGGTTCCAATGCTTTTACATTAAAAAATTCCAAATTTATCTCAAAATATGCAGTGAAAGCTGACCACTGTTCTGGAACCAAAGTGGCCACAGAAAATGGGAAGCCAAAAACAGTTATGCCCCCCTGACAGTCCTATATCTACCACAGGAGTCTGACGTTTTATCAATAAAGCACAATAAAATCTCTGACAACACGAAATCACCTTATCAGTACAATTTATTGTACCGAGGAAGTGATTTCGTATTATCAGAGATGTCATTGTACTTTAATGATAAAATGCCAGACTCGTATGATAAGATGTAAAAGATTAAATAATTTATATCATGGTTCATGGCCATGTTTTGTGCATTACACAAGACATTCCAGCCATAAAAAAGCACACAAACAAAAATCTTCTTATTATAATTCATTGGATGCATAGAAACACCGGAACGCACCGAAATGCCAGAATGCACATCAGTTATATCTTATATATCTTAAATACCATAGTGTATATTGGTGTACAATTCATATTTGTGACATTTAATATTAGTTATATAATAAATTAATGTGTACTTTCTTCTGCAAGAGATACAAAATCAAACTAACAAGAAGACGGAAATTGCATTTTGTCAATTTTTGATGACTCGTTCAGTAACAAAATTTAATATTAACAGTACGCTCACATTGCACCAACATGTCATGAACATATGCAAGGCTGCATATATTCAGCCGAGATGCATAAGCTCCATTTGCAAATAACTTTCAGTTGATGCCACTAAAACGTTTGTGTTTTCAGTTGTACTTTCAAGACTTGACTGTCTTAACTCAATTCTGTCTGGTTCATCTCCGCTGCTGAGTACCCATAAAATTTGTTCTCAGTACTATGTTTCACTGACAGACTCCAGTCCAGCATACCTATTTGGCCTCACCCATGTGTAGACACCAGCAAGATACTTACGCTTCTCTTTAGACAACCATGATATACTCTTTATTCCCACTTTGAAAACAAAGTCATATGGACAGCGTTCTTTTGCATACCAGAGCCCAACAACATGGAATGAATTGCCCATGGAAATTAGACACAAAAACACGGTGATCTCTTTCAAGAGTGCTCTTAAAACTCACCTTTTTCGACTGCAAGAACAAACCTAAAAACCTAGTAATGTTTCCTACCTTAAATATTTGCAGCATTTTTTATGTTTTCTAATTTCATGGTGTTTTGTTTTTTGCTTTTTGTAGTCATATCATTATAGATGTTGTAAAGTGCTTAGAGCTTCTAAAGATTAGAAGATTAGGCACTATACAAAGTCCTCATTATATATATATATATATATATATATATATATATATATATATTTATATAATCACAACAAGAGAATATTTAATACACGTAATATAAAAGTTACTTCTTGTAGATAACAAACCTAAAAGTCAAAGAGCTGTTGAACATACTGATACTGTGCTTATCTTACTTAAATTTTCAATCGTTCCTACAGAGTAATCAACTTAACAACGATTCATCCATAACAATTGCATTATTTCTATCTACTTTTTTTTTTCAGTTTCTTCGACATGAGGAATTTGAAAAAGGATGCGAAGCTGCATGCAATGGGTATGATCAATACTATGTGGAAAATTCAATGAAAACTGGATTCATATGTATTCGTTAATTCCGATTTGCGTGGTTTTTCAAGAAATTTATAGATATTTGAAAGGCAGTCCTATTGTTTCCACATTAGGTCATATTATTCACACAAAAGTCCTATTATTTCCTTGGGTCATATTATTGCCTCAGAAAGTACTATTGTTTCCTTAGAAGGATTAATGTATCTGGAGGGTCCTTAAATTCATGGTTTGTAATGACTTTGAAACCGGTACAATAGGTACCTCAGTCATAGTGTTGAATTAACAGTATGCGAAAGTGAGTTTATGGTCAGTGGTCCTTATTTTGTAATAATTGCATCTTCTCAGTGAGGTAATCAATTGAATCTTTCTATACTAATTTACTAAGTGGAAATACTGTATGTATAAGTTGAATCCAACTTCAAACAATACAAAACCTGATATAATGCTTCATAGTGCACTGCATATCAAGCTCTGTGCTCTTTTTTCCTCCTAATTAATTATATAAAACTGCATAGATTGAGATTCACTGGTGCATTATATGATAGATGATCTAGGTTTGATCAGTTTGCTTTTGAAGTTGACTTATAAGTGATTATTTATGGTAAGAAAAACAAAAAGAAAATGTTGAGACCTTTATGAATGTGGGTCTTTTCACGACATAAACCTCCATTATAATTTAAAAAACACATGTATATACTTGAGTGAACATCCACACAGACCAGTTTATCTGCTTCTTCTACAAAATCCGTGATATAAGTTGCATATGAGAATTTATATTATCATGTCTTTATGTGTATACGGGCTGGTGGTCATGATAGTGTCTAAGCTATGACATAGGGTCTTTCCTTGAAAATATTGATGGACATCATGTGTATATTTAAATTTGTATTTTCAAGCTCAGTAAATCTTTATACAGTTAATATATGGATTTCCTAGTATGTAGTTTATTAGCTGTTTTAATGTCCCTAGGAATAAGAATAGACCCATGGGCAAATGTCTTTTTTTTTTTGTTTTTTCTTTTCCTTTCTAAGATGTGACCCCATGGACATATGTTGCCACTCATAATCACCAGTACAGTATCTTAAAGTGGGAGTCCTTCTAAATTTCTTTACAACAACTCTAATTCCCCAGGGTGTGTTTAATTTTTTGAAAAAATGTTCACATCAACAGACCAATCCTTTATATCATATTTTTGAACACTTTAGCATGAACATTGAAAGACAAGATGTTTAATATTTAAAATGCAATATGAATGGTCAGGAAAAAATAATCTGCTTTTACTTTAAGAAACTGATTAATAATTTTGTTTGAAAGTGCACTGATAATAATATGATAGAAAATTACACCTGTGGAGAAAGAGGGGATGTGTTATCTATATAAGTATTTTGCTCTGACGTGGTTTTAATTAGCTTGATCTGGTCTCTATCTTCCCATGCAAGATGCTGTCAATACATTTGTAGGAAAATTATATGTTTGAAGTTCTTTTTTTCAGGCCTTATGATGGGAAGTGGAGCAAATCGATGGTGGGCTATGGACCAGAGGACAATCATTTTGTTGTGGAACTGACCTACAACTATGGAATTGGCAGTTACAAACTAGGAAATGATTTTATGGTGAGAAAGAAACATTTAATATTTTGATGAGTGTCAAATGCATATAGAGTTTAATTTCTTATTTGTGTCTAGCCTGTGAATTGTTTAACATAAGTATAAATTTTCATCATATGAACACATCAGACCATACTGGTATGTTCAGTGATGCAAATAAAGCATTTTGTACTGCATACATGATATACAAATGGGAAAATCCAGGTATTGAATGTTCTTTTGTTTTCACAAGCTGCAGATTGGACGATAAATGTGGAGATGGCCAGCCAGAACAATTTAGTGGCATCAAGTGTCTAGTTGAGCTGGTATCTGACATCCAGATGCATTGATAATGTATTGTAAAGAAGGATCCCATGTATAACAAACAAGAAAAAGCATGGAGGTGCAGAAGATGCCTTGAGACTTGGACAAACCTTCCAGACATTGTATAGCGCTTATCAGGATTGTCATGAAAATTTGCATCAGCAAATGTTACCTCAAGATTGTTGCTATGTTTCCTAATCCTTGGATAATTTATATGATGATTCATGGCACTGCTGCTACAACAGAACACTAGGTAAATCTTTTGGCTGATGTTGAAAAAGAATCACGACAATGGTGACAGCTTGCAGAAATTGCATATCCAGCATGTTGAAGAGTAAGGTACAGCTGTTTGAATATCAAGAGTTTTTTGGTTTAGAATATCAACCCTAAAAACCCGAAAAGAGGATATCAAAACATTTTTTAATAAAAATAACTTTTTTACGCTAAATAAGTAGTGTTGTTCCAATTATCGATTATAATCGATCATCAGTTGGTTGAACAGATAATCGATTGTGAACTCTATAATTGATAGTGTGTAAAGGGAGACTACTTTTTAGGTGTATGTAAAGCACAAAGGTTAGTAAAACTCCCAGCCACTAAAGTTGACCTGAAATTTATTAATTCCCTTCACAACTACAAATATGAAACCTTATGATTCATAATTAGGAAGATATAGTTATTATTACATGGTCAAGTTGTTAAATTGGTGAGTTAATACATTTAAACACATTTTGATTTGTTTCAGTTAAATTGCAACATCTTTTGTAGTATTTATAAACAATGACAAACAAAAAAACCCATGTCCTTCTATACTTTAAATTACAGACACATCACATGTAAATGAAAGAATTTCGTGGGATTGTAGCAGTATTTCAGTTACATATGACTGATCAGCCATAAAACGTTGCATTCATTTAACAAAGTTGTAGAATGAAAGTAACACATAATGTAATATTATTGTCAGGTTAAAGTATAAATGTCATTAAAAGAGATTACTCTTGTACATTTATAAACATATTGAACTCTTGATCAAAGATATAACTGTTTAAAACAAAAACAAAAATTTGCTCTTAGTAACCGATTATAATCGATGATCAGTTGGTTAAGGGGAACCGATTATTGATTATGAATTTCTGACCGATTCCCATCACTATAAATAAGTACTGACAAAAACAAATACTCTGCTCTAACAGTAGTTCAGTCCCAATGGGAGTCTTCATCCAGCATTATTTCTTTGAAGATGGAATCCTTAATAAGTGAACTTTGCAGGTTAGTTAAAATGCAGGAATCTAGAACTATTCCTTACCATCCCATGGACAATGGTCAGTGTGAGAGGTCTAATTAAAACCTTCTTGATATACTGGGCACTCTATATGATGAGAATCAGACTGTGATCCTTTTGTACACTCATAAAAATGCCTCTTGTAAGGAGAGGATGACAGATCTATTCCAATGAAGGAGCTTCTTCAAGTAGAAAGATACTTTCTAAACAGCAAAGGAGGCAATACAAATCTCCTGACATCTCAAGAGAAATAAATGAATCAGTGACTGCATCTATTTCAGAAGACAATCAAATAAGTAGTCTGATATGTATGTCAGGATATTCATTATCTCTCAGCTGAGGATACCAGGAGATAAAATGTTTGCTTTGCTGTCATGTATAATGCCATTGATTCACTTAGCTCCAGTCTTCAAACTTATCCTGCTTGCTCTCTTTTTTAATTTCAACATTGCTTAATACGTTTCTTTTGAAAAAGGGGTTTCTTCTTATTCATTCTCAAACTCACCCACCCGTAAGTGTATGGTTTGGGTTTATTCCCATTCATCACATTTTGATCTGGATTCTGATGCATCCCTCCACATATTTGTTTTAATTTTCTGCAGCATAATGGCCTCAAGGGTAATAATCTAGAAAATCAAACCACTCTATTTGCAGAAAATAGGTCTGTACAGTAGTCTCGCAGGCAAAGAATTCAACTCAGGTAATTTGGAAATTACATTTTTATTACGAAATTGAGTAGGAACTCGATACCATGTAAATATCAATTTCTTTTTCAGTTCTTATTCATTCTTTTAAATCTTTAAAAACTTTCAGTGCTGCACATTCCTTTTATTTCTCTACCAACATTTTGACAGAGGACATAAAGTGTCTGGACATATTTTGGAGGGGGTGGGGTGTATGTCACAGGTTATCACTTATGATTTTATTTCATAGGTTATTACTTATGATTTATTGAATATGTATAATATGTTTTGTTTTTATGTGCTATGTTCATCTTAATGATCATTATCTCTTCATCATTATTACCTTAATGAAACTGCTATGGTTAGCAATACAGATGGATACTATATAACATTGTTCTGTAGCTTGTGCCATACATGCAGTGAAATCAGAGCTTCCAACCATCCAACCTTCCAGTCTAACCAATACCTACGGTAGTAGTTCATGCCTCTCTCATATTTTATGTATCAGAAGGCAAAGTTCTCATTGTTACATAAGGTATCAATTCATTTATTTGCATTTCTGAATAATTACAATTATGATATATTTGCATCAAGCTTTCAAATATACCGAACATTTTCATGTTACTGTCATACAAAATGCACCTTTGACAACTTCTGACTTCTCAAGAAAAAAATTAAGTCATTTTCGAAAAAGGAGCAGAAACAAAAAAGCAAAATAATTCCAGCACAAATAACTGGTTCTGATAATTATAACTTCACACTATTGCACACTAAAGATAGAAAGTAGCTATCTTGAGAAAAACAATAAACTTTCAACCACTGCAGCTTAAATGATCATGTTCCAAGGCATGTCAAATGACCCACATTCATCTTTGTGATTTTAAACTGACATCTGTATTACTGAGTTTAAAATAAAATAAAAGACCAGTGTTATTTTAAGCTGATTTGTAATTCCATAGCTGTGTAATGAGTTCAATATATGGACTGTAGTGGAGTTATATGGACTATAGTGGAGTTAACTTTCTGAGGTAGGATGATCAGGTGTAACAACCTATATGACTGAAGACATTTGCTCCAAACAGGATAAATGTATGACAACGGTCACACATTTTTGGAGTTGCAGATGATTGATATGAAAACACTTTGTTGTCTTAGATATGACCTTTATTCTGTACCATGTTGTCTTTGATTTGACTGACTTCTATTCAACATATTGATGTCTTTGATATGACTGACCTCTATTCAACATTATGATGTCTTTGATATGATTGACCTCTATTCAACATTATGATGTCTTTGATAGGATTGACCTCTATTCAACATTATGATCTCTTTGATAGGATTGACCTCTATTCAACATTATGATGTCTTTGATATGATTGACCTCTATTCAACATTATGATGTCTTTGATAGGATTGACCTCTATTCAACATTATGATGTCTTTGATAGGATTGACCTCTATTCAACATTATGATGTCTTTGATAGGATTGACCTCTATTCAACATTATGATGTCTTTGATAGGATTGACCTCTATTCTACATAGTGTTGTCTTTCTTATGACCTCTATTTTATACCATGTTGTCATTGATATGACCTCTGTTCTATACTGTGTTGTCTTTCATAAATGACAGACCTCTATTCTACATCATGTTGTCTTGTTTTATGACCTCTATTATATATCACGTCTTGTTTTATGACTTCTATTCTATACCATGTTGTCATTGATATGACCTCTGTTCTATACTGTGTTGTCTTTCATAAATGACAGACCTCTATTCTACATCATGTTGTCTTGTTTTATGACCTCTATTATATATCACGTCTTGTTTTATGACTTCTATTCTATACCATGTTGTCATTGATATGACCTCTGTTCTATACTGTGTTGTCTTTCATAAATGACAGACCTCTATTCTACATCATGTTGTCTTGTTTTATGACCTCTATTATATATCACGTCTTGTTTTATGACTTCTATTCTATACCATGTTGTCTTTGATATGACCTCTTTTCTAAACCACAAATAAATGTAGCATGTTCTTTTCCTATTAAAGTGACTAAATGCGGTGTTTAGCAACACCCAGTCAGTCTTTGCTCTTCATTCTTAAGAACCTGTCACTGACATTAGGAAACTGGAGCAAGGGCAAACTCAAGAAAAGAGAACTCCATTACTCCATACCTGTTGTTTTAACATATTATGATTGGTAATGCATTTGAATAAAACACATTTTTGGGAGTCATGTTTCTTTGAAAATACTTATCAAGCCATAAAGTTGCTGCTTTGTTTAAGCAGATCAGGGTATATATTTGTTTTCAGTCAACCTCAACATATATAAGTGTACCATCAAACATGATAACATTAATTAATCTGATAAAGTGAGAAACAGAATGACCAAATTCCACGTCATAATTGTGTGCCTTATATTGCTATGTTGTTTTCTTATTGATTGAAAAATGTCAAATACATGTATAGCATTTTCTATTCCCAGGGTATTACAGTTCACTCAAAGCAGATACTCCACAAAGCCAGTCGTTTGAACTACCCAGTGACAGAGGATGGTGATAACAAGGTTGTCAGATCACCTGATGGCTACAGGTTTACTATAATAGAAGAAGATACAGAGGGAGGTCTGTAATTTTTTTTCTGAAATCCATAATTATAGATATACAATTTTTGACATTTTGCTGACACCATCACACCTTAGAAATATATAACAACATCAGCAATTTTTCTGTTGGTTTAGGTTTTTTATTCACAATTATTTTATGTTAACCAAACTAAATATTTTTTTGTTCAGGAGATTTCAATATTTGCAACTAATACTTTATGCTTTTATAAAGCATTAGTTGTGCCAGTTGTGTGCCATTTTGCTTGTGACCCTTTTTTCTTTCAAACTAGAAAAATAATTGACGGTGCATTGCTGTGGGGTTGAAAAATTTGCTGTTAAACTTTTGATATTATGGAGCCTGTATTGATGATTGTTGTTCTTTATTATATTATTATGAGAATATGGAGCCTGTATCTATGATTGTATGTTGTTCTTTAATATTTTATTTAATCCTAAAATGTATTTTTGTTTTGGTGTTACGTCAAATAACAGGCTTGTGTGCCATCTTCCCAAGTCAACTTACAGGAGAAAGATAAGTAAAATTTTCTGGAATATAACACATGCTTGGCAGCCTATATCGACACTCTTCCACAATTGTAAGTCTAATTGATTATAATTAATTCACTATAATCTGATGGTAACAAATGGACTCGTATTCATGTTCCATTCAGCGGGTTGGAATGCGATGGAAGACAGGAATAAGGAAATAAGATTAGGTTGAAAAATGTTTCTTTAATGTAATCGTTACAAATATAGCAGTCTTGAAGAGAGTGTTTCAATAGCTTCATTTCATTCAAGATATTTATCATACTTTTTAACTAAATTCAGCATTCCTTGTATCCATTACATTTCAACTAAATGGAACACGAAAACGCATCCATTTGTTTGTGTGAGAATTTGAATTGATTGGAAGGAAAGACATCAGAGTAAGTAAAGTCCTTTTATATCAGCATGACTTTAATTTGTGGACAAGCTTCAGTATGTGCTGCCAATGTGTGAGATATTCTTGAAAATTCAGTCTCAAAGTCCGATGTCAGTCAACAATGGAACATGTTACACAGTGCCATTATTTAGGTAGTAAGACATAGCTCCAAAACATAACATGTGATATGTCTTATACTGTAGGACTGATACTTTATTATGATAACATGTGATATGTCTTATACTGTAGGACTGATACTTTATTATGATAACATGTGATATGTCTTATACTGTAGGACTGATACTTTATTATGATAACATGGAGCTTATGTTGATGATTGTATGTTATTTAATATTGTATTATTAGAACAAAGAACCTGTATTGATGATTGTATATTTAATTTGTATTTATATTTTTAAAATTTATTTGTAATATTTATATTTAATTTGTTGGATTTTCTTAATGATTATATGTTGTCTGTATTTGTAATTTGTAACTGACCTTAGTCCAAAATAAAGTTCACTTTGTACCTGACTTGAGACATTGATTTTGTATACAATGTAATATATAGTTGAAATTTATCTTTGAGTATAGATTAAATATTAGGATTATTATCAATGGAGATAAACATGTTTATCTTAATCTGAGTCTAGGATATTGGAATTCCCACACTGGAAGAACCTGGTGTACCTGATGTTTGATGTAATAGAATTCCAACTTTTCAATAGGCAGCGGACTCTGTCCCTACATCCCAACAATAATGTCAAATATTAAGAATGGGGTTGCAAGGGTCAGAGGAAACTCAGCTTATTTGTATTATAAAAAAGAAATTATTTGTTGAATTTTACAAAACTTGTTGAATTTTGCTCTTTTCTGATACTTAGTTTAAGACCACAGAGTTGTAACATAATATGGCTCTTTTATTGATTGTATGATGTCATTTAATATTTGATTATGAGAATATCAAATCTGTATTGATGATTGTATGATGTCGTTTAATATTTGATTATGAGAATATCAAATCTGTATTGATTATTATATGATGTCATTTAATATTTGATTATGAGAATATCAAATCTGTATTGATGATTGTATGATGTCATTTAATATTTGATTATGAGAATATCAAATCTCTATTGATGATTGTATGTTGTCATTTAATATTGATTATGAGAATATCAAATCTCTATTGATGATTGTATGTTGTCATTTAATATTTGATTATGAGACTATCAGATCTATATTGATGATTGTATGTTGTCATTTAATATTGATTATGAGAATATCAAATCTCTATTGATGATTGTATGTTGTCATTTAATATTTGATTATGAGAATATCAAATCTCTATTGATGATTGTATGTTGTCATTTAATATTGATTATGAGAATATCAGATCTATATTGATGATTGTATGTTGTCATTTAATATTTGATTATGAGACTATCAAATCTGTATTGATGATTGTGTGATGTCATTTAATATTTTACTATGATAATATGGAACCTGATCTAATTTTTTATTATAAACGCTTACTGGTTGTTTGTAATCTGTTTTAAAATATTCTTAGAAGGCAGATAATTAATCATTATTTTTCTTTCAGATCCAGTGAAGAAGGTGACCTTGGCATCATCAGATTTGCATAAATCTGTTGGTAAGTTTGAATAAGTGGATTATATATTGTAGATAAAATTTGTATTACTCTAACTGCACTATTTTTCATGTATTTTGTAGCTGCTACAAACCATAATTTGAATGGTAGTAAATACACAATAATGCATTTATGGAAACAATAGGACATCTTTCCCAATTCACAGTTCTGTGGAAACAATAGGACTCTTTCCCCATTGCTGATTTTAAAAAAAAGAGTAGGACTTCTTTCACAACCCATAAATTCTATGGAAAGAGTATGACTTGTTTCCCAATTCACAAATCTATGGAAATAATAAGACTTTTTCCACAATCCATGAATCTACATAAATAATAGGACTGCTTCCCCAGTCCACAAATATACAGAAGTAATCAGACTCCTTCCCTGATCCATGAATTTATGGAAATAATAGGACTCCTTCCCCAATCCACAAATTTGGATATCTCCTCCCTAAAAAACAATTCGAAAATTTATATTGAAGAAAATAAATGAATCCACAGTATAGTAGCATCTGTCATGAAAGACCACTTTCTTCTGCTGAAGAAACATGGTCTCTCAAGACAAGTGGTCTAGTATGACAAGTCATAACACTATATGATCAGTACATCTGTGAATTGAAAATCTGATCTCTTTAAACTGGTGGGCAGTCATAGTAGTGATTCTATCAAGACAGGATTTGTTTGTGTCAACAGGCTGATTTTCAAATTTACCAGGTCTATGTTCCACTTTTTTATAGCTCATTTGTGCCAATAGGTCAAGTTAAAAATGTATTAAGTCTTTGTTAGAGTTTTATATCTTTGTTATGACTTATTAACTGCCACAATAAAAATTCTGCAAATGGGTTTTTGTTGTTGCAAGAACAAATACCATTTACTATATTGAAGGAAGAAATGAAAATTGATTTTAAAATTATTATGGCAAGATACCAAAAAATTAATACAGATAACAGTCACTATCGTGTAAGACAAAATCCTAGATTATTTTATTCTTTTAAAGTATCTTGAATCAGTAATGCCTGTTTATAAATCCACATTTAATAAATGAACTTTCAGATTATTGGCATAAATTGTTAGGGATGAAGCTATACTTTCAAGATGATAAGCGTGCCATACTAGGATATTCGGATGATCAGGTAAGTGGATTTAACATTTGTAACTGCCACATAGAGCTACCTCCCTTTAAGCAGTCAATATTTGTCAGATTTCCGTCATGTAAAGTAGCAAGAAGAAATGATATGCATAAATGAACTTTTAGAATGTCTACATGCATACATTGCAAATGTATACTAATAGAGCAGAATATATACTTAATGCTAAACTAAGTAATGATACTTTTTTGTCAGATATGCTTGATACCTTTCACTTCAGATTCAGAATAGAAATATGAAGGTTCTTTGACATTAAAAGTTTTGTGCCATCAAAAGGCACTGGTTTTCATTATGAGGTATGCAAAATGTTTTACATTCACCGGACTAGGTGAGATTTAAAAGATGTTAAATTTTTAAAAATTTTCTTATAAAATAGTATTGAGTATAGCAAGAATGGAGGATTATGTGCTAGTTAGTACAACAACAGTATTTTGCTGTTATAACTCATTTATTATTCAAAATTTAATGATAATGAGAAAGAAAATATTGCATACATATTCTGGCCTTCATAAATCACTTGCCCTTGCCACAAAAGTTATTTTGACATGTAACCAGTTGTTATAATTTTAATAAAAACATATTAACAAGTCATTGCGGTTTTGCAATATTTGTTAGAGTTAATCTTTGTGAATACAATTAGTCCGATATTTTTCATCAGAAACTTTGTACATGGCATGGTTATCAACATAATGTACGGATGTTGGCAAATCATTGTGCTCTTGCAATTTTTATTATAATTATTGACCTTTTTATCATGCAGCTGAACGCAGACAGAATATTATAAATGCAGATGGTCTTGTATTTATTTAATGGATTTCTTTGTACCAACGTATATATTATAACCATCATCTCAAATCTTGACAAATCTTTGTGCCTCCTTGATTTTTGCAAGAGATATTAAACTTTTTAGCTTTCACCCTGGATGCAGTTTATGCCAGAATTTTGTGTATACAACTACCGTATTTTCGCGCATATATCCCGCACATGCAGATAATCCGCACCCTCATATAGCCCGCGGGTTTTGGGGTTTTGTGTAAAAAATCGTTGGCATAACCCGCACCTTTGTATAACCCGCAACCATAGATATATTTATACAGCCACAATCGGAAATGAAATCAATTACAGGATCACGCGGCTTCGCTGATGTAGCAAACTGCGATTCTGTTTTCCGTTTTGGTGACAAAATATACCATCTGGTGATATTTGTGGCGACACCAATTTTGGCTCATAAAAACCGTATATACAGTCTTGCGTTTGGAGTAGAGAAAATCAAAGGCACCATGACAGGAAACAATGTACTGGAATATATTGTTAAAATAACAAGTCCTTGTCTCATACTGGCAAACCACACTAACAGTGCACTGTTATATCATAATCCGCTAATGATGATATCTGGCCTTATTACTTTACGCAACTGACTAGTCAAAATCCAAATCCGCAGAAGGCGAAAACGTAAAATGAGTACAGTCAAGCAGATGACACTAATTTAAAAACAAATACCAGATGGAAGAAGAAAAAATACGTTTGCTGACACTTCAAAGAGAACTGATTACCTTTGAAGCACTGATATATACTAAACAAATAAAACAAATCTGTTTCAATGTTCTACAATTATCTGAAGTTGCCGCAGCAAAAACAAACAGGTATTTGTTTCACCCTTCAACTGGAGCCTTTAGCGGCGCCATCATCAAAGTAAGCCGACGACCTTTGCTCAATAAAAGTCAGGAAAAACACGGTACACAGTGCTTGTGTGCATAGGAGCTGTGCCTCAACTACAGGCTACATAAACACGGACATTTTTAAATAATCTTGTATTCTTGTGAAGTGTAGATTCGAGTTTAAATAATTTCTTTCTGTTTAATTTAAAAAATGCCGAAACGAAAGTCTTACACAGCCGACTTCAAGCTAACTGCCATTGCGTATGCTGAAGTGCATGGCAATAGAGCCACAGGCACAAAATTTGATATTGATGAGAGTGTAATCCGAGGTTGGAGAAAAGAAAAAGGAACGTTGGAGAAGATGAATCCACGAAAACGTGCTCGTTGCGGACCTAAAGCAAAGTGGCCTCACCTTGTAGCTGACCTGAAGCAGTGGATCGTGGCCCAGCGGTAAAATCAGGTACCGTAGTTATTTCGATTGAAAACAGAAAATATTGATTATGAAAACGTGACGGATACGAAATTTTAAGTTTTTATCCCGAAATGTTGATTTGGTCCCGATACCGTAAGTTGTAAAGTCACCGTAGTAGCCATAATATCCAGCCCTAGCAAAACAAAACTAGAACAATATATGTTATGTAGTTATGTTTTTCAAACAATTTATGTTGAAAAATCATTATGTGTAAAAAAATTGTGATATAGCCCGCACCCTTATATAACCCGCACCCCCCCCTGCGGGGTTTGTAAAATCTGGTATAACCCGCGGGATATATGCGCGAAAATACGGTACTTACCAATTTTCAGTGCATTGCGATGAAACTGTAGATTTAATTATAGTTATCATTAGTACTGATACATGTTGACCAATCATAATAATCACACTTTTTGTGAAGTCTGTGCATTTTGTTTTAACTATAATCTCATCTCCTTTGTAGTGGTTGAGGATGGATGTGGGGGTATATTAAATTGCTTGGTTGAGGAGGGATGTGGGGGTATATTAAATTGCTAACCATTCCTTATCTTATTAAATTACATTTTCTGTGTTTATATCTTGTACATGATTTATTGAAGTACATCTGAATCTTGAAGACAGCAAAACATACATGTACTTAACCGTTTTCTTAACAAAACATTTTGTTATACCCATTCTGTTAAATTGAAATAGAATAACTCAGTAATCTTCGAGGAAACTTTTTTTCTACCCCACCTTAAATGATGATGATGATGATGATAATATCAAATGTATTAGCTCTCAGCATTTAATAACTATTAAGATGTATTTCAATACCCTCAACATATTATTTATGGAAGTAACATTATGTCACTCATGTCAGTCAGCCAGCAATATGTTTTCAGTCTGTGAAGTCAAAAATAGTGTGGTTTAATAAAAATAACTTTTGAAATAATCCATTGGTCAAAGGAGACATAGATTAATTTTATTCTTTACCCTTTACCATAACAGTATGATTGAGTTGTGGCCCATCTTGGCCAAGATTTTGTTGGCATTTGCATCAAATATTTTAATCACGTTGATTGAATCTTGAAAACTGAATTGATTTTAATCCAGTTAGGTATAAAATTAAAGTATACAAAAAAATGTTGCCCTTGAAAGTTTGATTTAATTATGGGTTATATTTGTCTCTGAAGTTTTGCCCTTTGTTATAAAATAAAGTTATTTTGTTTTGTCTTTTTTTTTCTCATCTGCATTTATAATACCTTGATTCATGAAAATTATTTATTTGTCGAAAAGCGATCCTAAATAATTACATGACATCAATGTTAATTGTAGGAATGTTTCATTTTGTACTAATTCCCAGATGTTTTCCTGAAATTCTTCTTTTAAAGATCTTTCTTCTCTTTTCTTTTAGTGTCATCTAGAGCTTTATGATATTGGCACAAATGTAGACCATGCCACTGCCTTTGGCCGCATTGCCTTTTCCTGTCCAAGAGAAGAGGTATGGTTGTAGATGTTAGCATAAATGTAGACCATTGCAGTGCCTTTGGCCAGATTGTCTTTTCTTGCCAAAGGAAGAGGTGTAACTTGCACCTTGATAACTTACAAACCCGCCTATAACATGGTGTCTGGCATGGATCGTGTATTTTCTGTAAAGAAATATAAAACATTGGCCTCTATGTGTTGAATGTGAAAAGAAGTTTGATCAGGGTTGGTAAATGAAACCAAGATATATTGCTCATTTTCTTGTTAGAAATGTCAGTTAGTGATCAAAATGTTTAATCACTGTCATGAAATTTGAAGTTTTAATAAGAAGTCACATATTTTATTCGATTTTATTTTTCAAACTATTTTGCCAATATACTTTAAAAGAAATTAATATGGCAAAATAGCAATCATTGAAAGCTCTGGTATGTACTAACAGGTGGCAACATGAAAGAAATAAACACCAATTAAATATACCGGTAAAAGCACAATGCTGATTTTATATACAATTTTCAACCCATTTTAAATTCACGTTTGGTAATGACTAGCCTTTGTGAATTTATTTTGTACATTCTACTGTAAATATAGCTATCTACTTATCCATGCACCCCCCCCACCTACCTACCTACCTACCTTCAAATTAATTATTTTTTTAATGTTGATGTTTCTTGAAATGAATGTCAGTCCTTTTAACAAGTAGAAATTTTGTTTCATTTTGAATGAACAATAAAACTAGAATTTATCCTATGCAACAAAAAAAGAATGTAATACATGATGTGTTAATGGTACACATTAGTGTTGTTGTTGTTGTAGGGTTTAACGCCATTTTTCAGCACATGATAGGCTATATATCCCCCCCCCCCCCCCCCCCGGCAAGAACCACCGACCCACGAGAAGCTAATGGCAAGCTTTCTCACATAACTACATTAGCCGAATCTTGGACTCGAACCCACACAGACAGAGGTAAGATGGAAGTGATCCGTAATGGAGAACACTTTAGACCACTCAGCCACTCGGGGCCCCTAAACGTTAGTGTACATAACTATGTGGAATAATGTTCATGGTCTTGGCAAAGTGTAGCCACTTACCATAAAGCTGAGAAAGCTTGCACATTGTTAGATTGAGAGATGCATGCTTGAAATCGACATGAAAATTACTTATTTTCTTAGAAATTGTGAGTATTAAAATCATTGTCTTTAATCTGCTGAAAAACTACGACGTTGATGAAATATAACCTAGTACTCTTGATTTGCATTGCTAGTCGCATGGGCAAACAATCTAACATCCCAATTTTCAAATGCTATAGAGAAAAAAATTAAAATCATTAAATAAAAGTTGTATGCATGTTGTAACAAAAATACAAAAACGAAAGAACAAAATTCTCCATATTTATATCTTCTGGAGTTTTGTTGTATCACGTGACTACCACATTGACAATTGCTCTCTGCTTATTAAATCAGACTAGCCAGAAGTATATGATCTAATTTTAAACATAATTTAATTTTTATACAACAACATTACAAAAGAGTTTGTTGTTTAGAGATCTCGGAAACGCTTAATTACACGTATTTGGATGCAAAATTTTTATCTGGGATGCAGAAAATCACCTACATAGGAGTTCTCCGTACGCACTTTTTATTTTGGGGGGGTGTGCGGGTTTTTTTGTTGCTTTTTACTTTAGCAAACAGGAAAGTTTGGTGGCACAATAAATATGTTCTAATCACTATGAAAAATGAGGCAATACTTTGATTTGATTTTGTTGCTTTCTTTGAGCAAAGGTCGTTGGCTTGCTTTGATGATGGTGCATTTGTTATTGAAGGCGCCGCCAAAGGCTCAAGTTGAAGGACCTAACAAATACCCGTTTGTTATTGCTGTGGCAACATCAGATAATTGTAGAACATTGAGACAGATTTGTTTTATTTGTTTAGTATATATCAGTGCTTCAAAGATAATCAGTTTTCTTTGAAGTGTTAGCAAAACTATTTTTTTTTTTCCATCTGGTATTTTTTTTTAAATTAGCGTCATCTGGTTGACTGTACTCATTTCACTTTTCGGCCTTTAGAAGTGTTGGATTTTAACTAGTTATTTTGATTATAATACAGCATACAGTAATAAGGCCAGATATCAGCATAAGCGGATTATGATATAACAGTGCATTGTTATATCCATGTTAGCTGCTTCCTGTCATGGTGCCTTTGATTTTCAATACTCCAAACGCAAGACTGTATACACATGTACAGTTTTTATCAGCCAAAATGGCGAGTACAGGGTCAGGTTTCATCTATGCCATAATTTTGTCTAGTCTGTCAGTGAAATAAAGACATAACATTTAGAATACTTGCTATTTCTGAGAATTTTTTTTATTTTCCTATCGATTTCATGCAGGTATGTGTCAGTATAACATGAGTTTAAATTTGATATGTCCACTGGCAAGCAACTACCATATGTAGCTACACATGGTGGCAGCCAATTCCGAATTTCAATATGCAATTGCAAAGACCCCACACCTCAACCTAGATGTCCAAATATGAAAAATAGAGTGAGAATATTCAGATTAAAGCCAGGTTAGAAAACGGACTGCTAATCGTTTTAATCCAAATTTGTAGTTAATATTGTTGACTCTCAGAGCTGAAATGAGAGTGTCATCCCCGCATTAAAAAAAACATAAAGATCAGCAATACGAGCGCATGTATCAATGCAGGTTGTTGGACCATTTTAATGAATTATAAGAAGACAAGTTGATTTTACAGATAATTCTGTCCTTGTTTATACATACAACTATGATTTTGAAGGTTTTTTATCAATATATAAATTTACCCATTTGAAAATATTTTTAAATGATGGATTTTTAACCAGGTCATCTTAAGGAGATTAGGTTGTTTGAAAAATCTTGTTTGGTATTATATTGGTCCATATATATTTGGGGTTAAACTCTTTTCGTTGCAAGAACACTTTGATTATTAGCATTTATTGTTTTTTATATACTGTAATAGGGAATGTTTACTTTCTACAAGTTGTATATATATATATATATATATATATATATATATATATATATATATATATATATATATATATTGCAATAAAATTCTTTAGAATTAAAGGTTTGAAAGGAAACAAAGTTAATTTATGAAGGAAACAAAGTTAATTTATGTTCATTATATTGTTCCCATTTGGCAACATAATGCAGGTCAGCAAAATGTGTATGTTGTACATTGAAATGACTTTACATGCCAATTTAAAGGAATATAATCAGATTTGGTTTGTGTATTACATTTTGTGGTTTGTACATGATCATCTTGACTGACTTAGATGTTTTGGAGAATCTTGAAAGAGAAACAGCATTCTTTAGATTTAGAAAATGCATGTTTTACAATATGAAATGTTCTTTAATTCCATTCAGTAATTGTCGTAAGTAAAGCTTGAAAAAATGAATTTCTTCCTGGTAAAAACCTGGAAATTTATCTTTAGAAAAGCGTGGGGATCATGAATATAGTTTATCTCAAACTTGAAGGTACTTTTTAAAGAAAAACTGTTATAAAGAGATATTTATTCACAGATAATTTCAAAATGATTATTAAATGAATATACAGCAATGTGACTTGCTACCTTCCCAAATAGGCTGTTACCGATAGTTTTATATATATCCAGGAGTAACTTTTACCCTTGTTAATAGTGTGATCAATGTATTTGACCACATTATGCACAAGCTATCAAGTGAGCTGTGTTGATATTGGCGCAAATATAGACCACACCACTGCCCTGGGCCAGATGTCATTATCGTGTCCAATAGAAGAAGCATAATTACAGATATTGGCAAAAATATATACTTTGCCGTGTACTTTATCCAAATTGTCATTTTCTAACCAAGGGAAGAAAATAGTTGATATTAACAGCAGTAAAAAACTGTGTATGGCCAGAATCTTTCTTCATGTCTTTTATGAAACTTTGAACTGAAAACTGAGCAATATTGTGCACATAATGAAAGAGGAGATTACAAAAACTGCAATAGTTTAATATTATACATAAGAAAGAATATATCATGTCTAATATTCTCAGATTTTAGAGTGTCTCCATGTTATTTCCATCGTAATTGGTATTCCGTGACAATGGTAATAAAGTCTTCAGTGTTCGAGTATTATCCATTTTAAGTCTGTATGCTGCATCTACTTTTTGTTCTAGCCAAAGTGTAAAGATGGAAACTAATCTTGTATGTTGGTGTCTAAAACATGTCAGCTAATTTATTGGTTAAAACAAAGAGCTGGATGTATGGGATTAATTTTTTAACACTAGTTGTAACGCTTGAACTTTAAGCTTGGGTTATTTTGATTGGTCTTAAAAAATTTAATTAAAATTTTATTTAGAGTACAATAAGAATAATAGGTATTGACATGTATTTATATTCTAGTTGTCTCACTGCTTGGTTTTAATGTCAAGTGATAACTAGTAGTCACTGAGCAGATGACCAGTGGGCAGGTATTACATATCTAATATGTAATGCTCTACTGACCTACCATGACTCCTTATATCACACCACAGATTTTGTATGGCCATATAATGTCTGTCTGTCTGTATTATGCAGCCCCAGGTTGCCATGTAAGGTGCTTTCTTTTACAGATCATTTGCATCTCACCTCTGTCCACGTCGGTGAAAGTCTTGGCTTGGACAAAGTTCATATACTAGAAAGCTTGCCAGTAGTTTCCAGTGGCACTCTCTAAGGTCTTCCCAGATTTCTTCACTACCCTATTTGCACTGGCTGCCATGCACAGCCTGTCGTGCAGAGAAAAATGTTGTTAAATCTCCAAACCCCAAAAAACAATGTATTTTATTTCTTGTTCACCCCTTCATTTGTCTGGTTGAGGTTTGCATCTAGATTCTTGGGTGTTTGTGTTCCATGAACACATAACTGGTTTAATATTATTTATAACTGAGCCAGTTCTTAGCAGATAGTAGGGCAGGTTGTGAGGCAGTGCATCATTTATTATTGAACCTCTGTTTAGTAGATAGCAGGACAATGCATCTGTTACTGTTGAGCCTGTGTTTAGTAGATAGCAGGACAAGTCATCTGTTACTGTTGAACCTGTGTTTAGGAGATAGCATGACAAGGCATCTGTTACTGTTGAGCCTGTGTTTAGTAGATAGCATGACAAGTCATGTTACTGTTGAGCCTGTGTTTAGTAGATAGCATGACAAGGCATCTGTTACTGTTGAGCCTGTGTTTAGTAGATAGCAGGACAAGTCATCTGTTACTGTTGAACCTGTGTTTAGGAGATAGCATGACAAGGCATCTGTTACTGTTGAGCCTGTGTTTAGTAGATAGCATGACAAGTCATGTTACTGTTGAGCCTGTGTTTAGTAGATAGCATGACAAGGCATCTGTTACTGTTGAGCCTGTGTTTAGTAGATAGCAGGACAAGGCATCTGTTACTGTTGAGCCTGTGTTTAGTAGATAGCAGGACAAGGCATCTGTTACTGTTGAGCCTGTGTTTAGTAGATAGCATGACAAGGCATCTGTTACTGTTGAGTCTGTGTTTAGTAGATAGGGAGACAGAGTATCTTTTGAACAAGGCCTGTGTTTAGCAGAAAGGGTAAGAGCACTTTCTGTTGTTAAGCTTATGTTTAACAGATAACAAGACATGCTATAACTGTTGAGTCAATGGCAGCATCATCTGCAAGATTCATTTGGAATGCATCATAAAACAGTTTGCATATAAGCAAATTAAACATCACACCTACTTACAACTGACAAACACCACCTATCTACCACTATCAGTAAGTACACTGATATCTGTAAATTTCAATTCCAATAGACCACTTGCCAATGTTATTCTAGCAACGGTATAAACTATTACATTAATAACACCTTCTAAGCTAAGCTTTTCTTCCTATGAGGATATCTGTTGTCCAAATGGTTAATGTCCCAGAAAGTTAGTACAGTCTTACCCATTTATGTCGATATCCTTGGGCCTGAGGAAATATTTTCGATATAGGTGGATCTCAAAAAAGGTGGGGCGGGGTTCTGAATAATGATAATAGTTAGAAATCGTCAGCAAAGGGTGACCTGTCATCAGTGAGTAGCATTTACACTTTGAGAAAACAATGCAAATTTTGAGTACATGAAGACAGAATCAGTATGAAATAAACTTGTATATTGACAAATGACATTTTAGTTACCTTTGTGTAATAAAATCCACAATAAAATATTGCATCGATCACATCCTGATATGAAAAACATTATGATATTCAATATCGGCATTAGCACATGGTTGGATGGTTGTTATTTATATGCTTCATGTACATGTACTTAAATTGGCCTAGATTTTGGTCAGTCTGTTCCCATCTTATTGAGGCTACCAAGGGGATAGGGCTATTCACAGGGAAGTGAATAGCTGTCATCAGTACATGTATTCTCCATAAATACTTTTCTATCCGATGTTATGATGAACATTAAAGTGACTGAACCAACCATTTGTTGCAGTGAAGTTCTCTACACTAAACTTTTTTGCAAATGTTTCATTTAACCATTTTGTTGTGGCTTTCTCCATGTCTTCAAATGTAGCAGTCTTTTGCTTCTTCCTTTGGGGTGCATAGTTACCTTCAATGTAGTCCTTCTTTATAGACTTGGCAGCTTTCATCCTTCCTGAACGGGTGCTATTTTTAAGCGAAAAAATTTCACAGCCTTCAACTTCCTTAACAGCCAGATATTTAGCTTCCAGAGACTGTAAATTTAATTTACGTTTTACACTGCTGTTGGTAGCCATCATAAATATAAATAAAGTTATAAACAAAACTTTCACAGCAAAGTAAACTTGTTTTAATCACTGATCACTTTCAAAGGTAATCACGTGTATTTGGATGCAATTTTTTATATATCTGGGACACAGACATTCATGTATACAGGAGTCCTCTATATGCATCAAATTGCTGGACAGCAAATTTAAGGGCTTGCTAGTCCTGCTTCGACCACCTGTTGAGTGGGAAAACGTTTTGATCAATTGATCAGTTTAGCTGTGTTGATATTTACAATAAAAAAAATTCAGTGGCTGAAAGACCCACAGATGTTTATGTTGTCATTGTAAGAGTACATCTGAAGAACATGACCCACAAGCTAGGCAGCAAGATCAAAGACTTGACTAGGTGCAGAGTGGTGTGAAAATGTGCTGATATTTACAATGACTGATTTCAGAGGTAGAATGACCCATTTATGTACTTGTATATATGTACTTGTATATATGTACTTGTATATATGTATATATATATATATATAACTTTGTATATAACTTTAGCTTTCATTATTGTTTTGGTTTCCAAGTATAGCAAACTAAGTAGTGCATGTGACCTCAAACTCAAGACATGTTGAGAGTTAGACAAAATGCTGTTTTCAGATTTTGATAAGAAGGGTTAAGTGGCAAATTGATGAAGATTGTAATAAAATTCAACAGTAGAAGTTGCTAGAACTGACATTTCATGTGGAACACTATGTATGATGCCTAATTTAGTGCTTGCAGTAAGACCTTTTATAGGCCCGACATTATTCACTCTCACTGTAATGGACAGACAAATGTTACATGGCAGTGTTGTCAAGAAGTTTGAAAATTAAACTCAATGGCAACTGCTGTTTCTACTCATCTGGAAATATAGCCATTAATTTGTTTCTGGTAATGGACTGCAACGTTTACTGGTTGGACTCCTGTTTTTCTCAAAATAGGAGTCCTGATCTCCTGGTCTTAAATCCTAATGATACTTCTGTGCAGACTTTGGAAAATGCAAGAATTCTAGGCACTTACAAAAACCTGGGGTGTTTTTTTTTTATATCTGACCGTGACAATAAAGCCCACTTGCAAGATCAACTAATTGTTGAACAAAATATGGTTTGGAACTGGCAGCTAGTCAACATAAATGATTGGAAAACAAAGGATTTGTTCAAACTGGAACCAAGGGCTCTGTCGACATGTGTGTTTATCTTTTATCTCAACGTCAACATAAGCATGACAATTTTGGTAGTAATAGTAGACCAAGGGATTAGGACTTTGCTTTTTTGTCAATATAAGTGACTTGTTGACATCAGTAATGTTGATATAAATGGGTAGGACTGTACGTTGTAAATTCACTTTTGAATAACTATACATGTATTATATTTTATCCAAATTGCATGAAATTTTCACTTTCAGCTGAAAATATACATCATTTGCAATGATATTATTTTTAAAATGAAAAATGTGGGTTGCCCTTGTGAAAGAGGTCATGGAGTCCCAAAATCCTGGGTGTCAGAGATCTTGGGGCACCTAAAGCCATTTGCGCTATCATCACTACCCCAAGCATAATTTACCCCAGTGGTTTTAGTTTTCGTACCTGTGACAATTTGTCAGTTGCTATGCCTTTTACAAAGCCAAAAGACTAAGTCATACTTAATCCATATTTCTAACCAAGCTAGCCTTTTGATTTCCTTTTTTAATATTTGTATTTCTTTATGTTTTTATTTGTGATTACAGTTACCTGAAATTGAAGAAAAATTGAAGGATGCTGGTCAGAAGATTTTAACCCCATTAATCAGTTTGGATACTCCTGGTAAGACCACTGTAGAAGTGGTCATTCTGGCAGACCCTGTAAGTTTGCAATACATCATTGTAATAATAATAATCATAATAAAAATACTAATAATACTAATATTAAGATTAATAATAATATTAATAATAGTATAAATAATAATAATAATAATAATAATAATAATAATAATAATAATATTAATAATAATAATAATAATAATAATAAAAATTATAATAATTAGTACTTACTGTACTACTAATCACAGCAGTGTAATATTAGTGGTCCATAACTACTTAAACATGTACTTTATTGCCATATAATCCAGAATGATCCAATATTCAGTGTATTGATTATATGAAGGTGCAAGTGACTAAAAAAAACCCACATGTAAAACAAAAAGATAATTACAGTATTTATGTTTAGATATATCTGTCACATCATGAAACAAATTGTGCTTAAAAGGTGAATATTCACAATATCGTACTTTCTTGAATACATAGCTTTTACAGCATGTTTTGTAAGTCCACATTGTAAGACAGTCACCACAAACTGTTGCATAATCATTTGAAAAAGCATATATGTTGACTTGTTGTAAAGTAGTGTTGTCGGGGATCTTCTGGGATTTCCTGAATGTAAAGTACATTCATGGATGGCTACAATTGTCTCACAGTTACTAAACATAGTCAGTACCACAAGCCGTCTTTTTGTTGCTGCGGTCATAGTCTGTATGTTACTTAAATACAGGCTGTGTGGAACTCTTAATTGCACATTAGTAGATAATTGACAAGCTTGCAAACTCTGTAGTTTATTGGGGACTTCTTCTTGCTATCTATAGGAGAATGGCAGAATGGGTTGAATTGGTAGAATCATGTTTTTGTTTTGTGGTTTAATACCATTTCTTAGCGCAAGATAGGCTGTAAATGGCAGACAGTATAACTGGTGGGGAACAACCTGGGAAATCCCGGTAAGAACAACATGGGAAATCCCGGTAAGAACTACTGACTCACATGAAGCTAATGGCAGCTTTCTCACATACCCACATTGGCCAATTCCAAGACTCAAACACATGGGGACAGAGGTTAGATGACAGGGATTGGTAGGTTGGTACAAAAGTCTACATTTTCTGTACGTTTTTTAATGTTTTTTTGCCTAGCTCAGATATTTTGCATGCTGTAAAAATACTGTTTTTTGGGGATTCATTAAACTGGGAAAGGGATGCATCTTGATGGATACTACACCCTAATATGAAACATACATCGCTGTGACCTATATTTTATGCAGCACATATTTTGACTAAATTTTAGTTTATGTATATTTCTCAAGCTTTGCTCATTATAAAATCATAAATCTATATGATTGTATATATCTCTGTTAGTACCCCATTCTTATCACATGATAGGTCACTGCGACCATTTCACATATTTCTAGGTTATCTTAAGCCTTTATATTTAACTCGTGTCCAGCTAGATCTTTTGCTTTCTGTGTATATACTGCTATACTTCGAATAATGAAACTTACAGTTTTCATAAAAAGTATGTCACTACTGCATTTTCAAAAGAGGTAGGTCACTTTTTATTTCCTAAGCTCTGCTCATGCTAGGATCATCAAACTAGATAATGATATGCAACGCTGTTACCATATTTCATACAATTTTTCATACTTGAAAAGAAAAAAATAATTTTTGTCTTCAAAGTATGAAAAATTACATGTACAAATATATTTTTCACTTTAAGGAAGAGATTGTTTATGAAAAACAAAAGACCAGGAAATATCCACATGATAATCATTTAAAAAATATGTCTCTGATAATTAAACCATTCTTCAAGCTATTCTTCATGCTTCATGCACTCTACTGATCATGTTTAGCTGAAAATGTAATCAAATAGAAAACACTACATGTAATGAAAAAATAAATTCAGTTATAACTTTCATACTGCATACTATTTGAAATTTTTATTTGTCAATTGGGAGACTGTTATTTTCAGAATTATGTTATAATGAAAGCTGCTGTAATGATAGAGAACTATATTATTATTTATTAATATTATTATTATTATTATTATTATTATTATTATTATTATTATTTGTCCGATTTACTTTTAAACTTCTGCTTATTTTATTTCTTATATATTTGTAAATAAGAGATGATAATACATTGTGAGGGCAAATGCAATTTGACATTTGATAATATCTTTAAGCACCAGCATGTATATGCCACGCATTTGAATTAGATACATTGAAGCTGCATTGAACTGGTGTCCATTCATTAATCAGGAATATTTTACCAATCACAAATGACATAACTGTAGGAAGTCATACATGCCAACCATTTTGCTTTTGGCATAATCATGCTTTTCCACCTAATTACGTATGATGGTGGCCACTTTATGGGTCATGCTTTTTTGGTACATTAAAAATTATAATCAAAATAAAGCAATAAAAGTTTTTAACTTTTGTGTCATCTTCTCCTGAATCCCACTCATCGTATACATTTTAAAATATTTCAAAAGATACTGCTGTATAAAAATAGTGTACTGTCCTTTTGTCTATCCTAGACCTACATTTGCTTTCCTTATTTTCTATTTAATGCAATTGTATTTGATTAATTTCCAAGAAAACATATGGCTTCTTCAATTTGAAAACTAGTATAGCAGAATTTTGGTGCTTAACTTTATGATCAGATATGTACACTAGTTAAAGTGAATGTTATATATAAATAATTTGTCAGTATATTTTGTGCATGCATTCTGGTATTAACCAACATAATACTGGCCACCATGTATAGCCTATATTGTGCTGAAAAATGGCGTTAAACCACAAAAACAAACAAAAAACATTAACCAACATAAATTCTGTTCATTTGTGACAAGAATTTTAACTAACTGCAGACCCAGGTTTGTAGCAAAAATAAATGAAGATTTTTGTCATGCAGTGTCCAGTAATTATGGCATTTAATATATATATATTACACTTTTCCATGCTGCTATTGTGCTTTTCTGCAACTTAAATAGCAGTTACACTTAAACTTCTCTCAAGTTTTGTCATAACAACTGACTGATATTGGCAATTCAATCTGAACATCAGGATCAGGTCTTTATTATCTTTAGGACATTTCCTCATTTATTCTTTTTAGCAATTCCTATATTGGCAATATATGACTTGTTTATTTATAAAATAAGGATGACAATAAATGCTTCCAAATAAATTAGTATCGGTATAATATTTACACGAAAGCCTGGTAGCTAAAAATTTTTTATTCCCTACATTTGATGCATGTTAACATAATTTTACCTTTTCTCTTCTAACAGGATGGGCATGAGATATGTTTTGTGGGAGATGAGGCCTTCAGAGAACTGTCCCAAGTAGATCCCAAAGCTGATAATCTTCTTGACCAAGTAAGTTCCCCAGTTTCTTTTCATATAATTGTTAACCCCAGCAGTAGTGATTTTGAATCCTTTTTCATTCCACACAGTTGGTTAGTGTTACTTTTGATACAGTATTATTTCCTCTCTTATAAGATTAATTATATTTAGTTTACCTGGCCAAGTGGGCATTGCTCTGCTCCTATTTTGCATCCTGCATTGTCCCTTCTGCATTGTGCATTCGTTATCAATTACTATTTTCAACTTCTTGTCAGAAGTTGTACAATAGAATTTGATCAAAATGGACTGAAGTCATCCTGGAATGATCAAAAATAGTCTGAGAGCATCCTGGCATGATCACAGATGACTGAAGTCATCCCAGCATGATCAGAAATAGACTGCAGTCATCCTAACATGATCAAACAAAGACTTAGGTCACCCTGGCATGATGAAAAATAGACTGAAAACATCCTGGCATTATACACTGAAAGCATCCTGGCATATTACTATGAAAACATCATGACATGTTACACTGAAAGCATCCTGGCATAATACAATGAAAGCATCCTGGCATGATACACTGAAATCATCTTGGCATGATAAACTGAAATCATCCTGGCATGATAGACTAAAAGCATCATGGTATGATACACTTAAAGCATCCTGGCATGATACACTGAAAGCATCCTGGCATGATGCACTGAAATCATCCTGGCATGATACACTGAAAGCATCCTGTCATGATACACTGAAAGCATACTGACATAATACACTGAAAGCATCCTGGCATGATACACCGAAATCATCCTGCATGATACACTGAAAGCATCCTGACATGATACACAGAAAGCATCCTGGCATGATACACTGAAAGCATACTGACATAATACACTAAAAGCATCCTGGCATGATACACTGAAAGCGTGCTGACATGAAAGACTAAAAGCATCCTGGCATGATAGACTTAAAGCATCCTGGCATGATAGACTGAAAACATCTTGGCATGATACACTGAAAGCATCTTGGCATGAGGTCTTTTAAGAGTATGAAAAAATCCAAATCTGATTGCCATTACTGAAATTAGTTAAACCTTGCTTCAGAATTTTGCTAAATTTTACATGATGCATTCTAGCATGAGAATCTTTTATCAATTTATCCTCACAAATCTTTTTACCAAATTTAAAAGAAACCATCCTTGAATGAAAATATTCAGTATTTATCATAATATTGTTGTTTTATATTAACTCCATCAGATGAGGCCACATTTGCACCAAGTATACAACTTTCCCAGCGATTTTTCTCAAAACCAGCTTAATCAAATTTGATTTTGTTTGATGGAATGCACCCTGGCTTTAAAATGGTTCTGCTTTTAACAGGTGATGCAGATCGTAAGCACAAATTGAATTGACCACTGGTGCTAAAATTTAAATAAACTTTAAGCAACTTTAATTCTTGAATTCTAAAAGCTGCTTAACAGTATTTAACCAAATTTGATAGAAAGCATCCTTGCATAAAGCCATTTTGATTTAGAACAGATAACGTTGATCTTCAGTTTAAGAGGGCTGTTTTTATTAAAATATTAAAAAAATACTTCAAACCTATATCTTGTAATGATATTGCTAAACAGAATTTACCAAATTTGCTAAGCATCATTTTTGGTTTGTAGGTCTTTTCTCAAGATGATGTTTTTCATTTATCTTGAAAATCCTAGCCCAAAATCACCCAAGACTTGGTAATCTAGCCCTAATTTCACATATGACTTGGAAATCCTAGCCGTAATCTCACACAATACATGGTAATTCTAGGACTAATTTCACATTCGACTTGGAAATCCTATCCGTAATCTCACGCAATACATGGTAATTCTAGGACTAATTTCACATACGACTTGGAAATCCTAGCTGTAATCTCACGCAATACATGGTAATTCTAGGACTAATTTCACATATGACTTGGAAATCCTAGCTGTAATCTCACGCAATACATGGTAATTCTAGGACTAATTTCACATACGACTTGGAATTCCTAGCCGTAATCTCATGCAATATATAGTAATTCTAGGACTAATTTCACATATGACATGGAAATCCTAGCCGTAATCTCACGCAATACATGGTAATTCTAGGACTAATTTCACATACGACTTGGAAATCCTAGCCGTAATCTCACGCAATACATGGTAATTCTAGGACTAATTTCACATATGACTTGGAAATCCTAGCCATAATCTCGCGCAATACATGGTAATTCTAGGACTAATTTCACATACGACTTGAAAATCCTAGCTGTAATCTCACGCAATACATGGTAATTCTAGGACTAATTTCACATACGACTTGGAAATCCTAGCTGTAATCTCACGCAATACATGGTAATTCTAGGACTAATTTCACATAAGACTTGGAAATCCTAACCGTAATCTCACGCAATACTTGGTAATTCTAGGACTAATTTCACATACGACTTGGAAATCCTAGCTGTAATGTCACGCAATACATGGTAATTCTAGGACTAATTTCACATAAGACTTGGAAATCCTAGCCGTAATCTCACGCAATACATGGTAATTCTAGGACTAATTTCACATATGACTTGGAAATCCTAGCTGTAATCTCACGCAATACATGGTAATTCTAGGACTAATTTCACATATGACATGGAAATCCTAGCCGTAATCTCACGCAATACATGGTAATTCTAGGACTAATTTCACATACGACTTGGAAATCCTAGCCGTAATCTCACGCAATACATGGTAATTCTAGGACTAATTTCACATATGACTTGGAAATCCTAGCCATAATCTCGCGCAATACATGGTAATTCTAGGACTAATTTCACATACGACTTGAAAATCCTAGCTGTAATCTCACGCAATACATGGTAATTCTAGGACTAATTTCACATACGACTTGGAAATCCTAGCTGTAATCTCACGCAATACATGGTAATTCTAGGACTAATTTCACATAAGACTTGGAAATCCTAACCGTAATCTCACGCAATACTTGGTAATTCTAGGACTAATTTCACATACGACTTGGAAATCCTAGCTGTAATGTCACGCAATACATGGTAATTCTAGGACTAATTTCACATAAGACTTGGAAATCCTAGCCGTAATCTCACGCAATACATGGTAATTCTAGGACTAATTTCACATATGACTTGGAAATCCTAGCTGTAATCTCACACAATACATGGTAATTCTAGGACTAATTTCACATATGACTTGGAAATCCTAGCCATAATCTCACGCAATACATGGTAATTCTAGGACTAATTTCACACAAGACTTAGAAATCCTAGCTGTAATCTCGCACAATACTTGGTAATTCTAGGACTAATTTCACATACGACTTAGAAATCCAAACCCTAATATCACACAATACTTGGTAATCCTAGCACTAATCCCACACAATACTTCATGCTATGAGAAACCACAATTTGTAATAAATCTCACATATGGGAATAATACAACATCCTGCACCACTTACCTATTCTCCTTATATGTTTGGAAATTTATTTGAAGAAGAAACCAACTTTCAGGATAAAATATTCAATAGCATTTACTCAGTTGTATTATAGACAACGTTTTGCATGCTAACTTCGCAGTAACATTACTGGAATTGTATCCACTCAATACCAGAGTCAAACGTCTCCTTGGTGTCAAACTGGGGGTCAGACTGAGTAAAAAATAAACACTGGTATCAAAACTGGAGGTCAAATTAAAAATTTAGGGGTCTCTGAAATGCAAATGAGGGTAAAGGGAAACACTGACTCAGTACTATGGAATTCAGTACAATTCCCTCTATCCAAGGGGAGACCACTCTAGTGTCATTTTCATACAGGCAAGCAGATGACTTTATCACCTTGGCTGCTAAATCAAGTCAAATGACCTCATTAGCAGCTTTCTAGTACCAGAAGGCTGGATTTGCAAGGTGGTGGATATTCTAATATCATTTGATTGGGTGTGTGTCAGTGAAGAAACGCATTTTAATCCACTGGCTGCTTTTTTACCAAATAAATTAATAATTGAGTTTTCTTTCTTCTCATCATTCAGGCAATTGCAGCAGACAAGAGTGTAGAATGGTTTGCCAAGCATGGACTTATCAAAGGAGCAGCCTAACTTCAACAAAACTTTAATCATACCACAAAAAATTAGTTTTAGCTGGAAGATATCAGACTTAATGGTAGAGTCTCTATGCATATGCTTGTATGCTTGTTCCTGTTCCTGTTCCTGTAAACGAAATTAATATTAATGCCATTGACAAAAGCAGACCTTTATTGAGTGTTGTTAGCAGATATAGAATATTATATTGATTCAATGCTTACTCAACTTTTGCCGCAACTAGAGGAATGGAATGGAGTGGGAGTTTTTATGATGGGAGTGCTTCAGAATAGCCCCACAATAATAACAGATAGAGGACATGTTTATTGGCTGCTGCCTATATATTTGTATATGTCTCTCTGTGTTAGCTAGAGCCCACAAATACCATTCAACTTGAGACATTTTTATAAAGTCATAAGTAAATAAGTATAAATCTTAAGGCCATTACATCATTTTTTCATTATTTTGTAATGTATAGGACCTATTACTTTAATTTTAAAAAACTTGCAAACACAGTTAGGCAAAACCTGTTCAAGAGTGACAAATGATATTTGACTGACTTTCTTGTATATAGATATTGATGACCTGGTTGGAGTTTTTAGACTGCTACATTGTACATAAATGTTACTGAAGCAGAAACATTAAATATAGGATGTAGATTGGTATCAAAAATTTTCTTGCCATTGTAGAAGTATTTATTCTTATTCTCATTTTTTCAGTTAAATTTTGTTGACTGCCTTGAGGCTTAGACCGACTTATTTTCTATGGAACTTTGGATGGCATAATAACGTTTTTGCTGTCCAGAATTTCATTGAATTAATTTGGCATCCATTAAGAAACATTGAAAATAAAATTTGCCTACTTGTTGTTTTTGATATAAACTTTGTATGCTTTGGTACTTATAATAACCAATGTTTGTAATCTTCCACTACCCTAAACTTTGCATGTTTTGTGAATTAACCAGGGTCAGTAATATTCCACTACCCTAACCTTTGTTCAGCTTTGCTAGTCAATAAGTGTTCTTCAACAACCGTAAACTTTGTATGCTTTGCTAGTTAACCATTATTAGTAATCTTCCACTGTCCTAAATTTGCATGCTTGCTTTAGAACAACCTTGTGGGTAATCTTCGATTAGCATAAACTTTGCATGCTTTCCAAAAAGGGACACCATGTTGACAAATGCTGTCATTGAGATAGCATTGCAGTGGGTTTTCTGATTTGTTCTTGATGTTTCGCTTTTTAACAAAATTATACTTGTCACAAGCTAGTATATCTTTAATCTATATTGTCATGTAAATTGGTCTAAATGTATGTCAGATATTCAGTATTCAATATAATTTAATTATATATCTATGTTCCCAAAGGCAGTGTCTTCATGACATATTTAGCAAGTTCATCTTTACATGAAACTAACTTTGCATGCACTGTTTTTAGTAGGGCCTTGAGTAACTGATTGGTCTAAAGCGCTCCATTTTTTATGACTGTCATTTCACCTCTGTGTTTGT
The DNA here is from genome assembly GCA_029339505.1 of Unio delphinus. Lineage (NCBI taxonomy): Eukaryota > Metazoa > Mollusca > Bivalvia > Unionida > Unionidae > Unio > Unio delphinus. The sequence continues at coordinate 3,352,397 of JAQISU010000230.1, read as the reverse complement.
TTGAGTCTCAGATTCAGCCAATGTGGGTATGTGGTTGTTTCTGGGGGTTTGTCCAGGTTCTTCCTCCACCATTAATATGGGCTGCCATGTATAGCCTGTCGTGTGCTGAAAAATGGTGTTAAACCCTACTACAACGAGTTTTAGTTAGCTCCCATCCATGACTGTTAGGTATGCTTACCTAATGCTATTTTTGAACAACCTGTATATATTAACCTTTAAACTAATTGATGCTTAATGTCACTTTTTGTAGCTTTATTGACTACACCTCTGCTGATTTTGAATTGGTTTGGTGCTTTGTGGCACCACAACACAGACTGGTTATTTTGTGTAGAAGTAAAGTTTCATGCCCATAGACAAATCTCTGTAGCCAGTCTAGGCTTATCTTATGGTAAGATTTGAATGTACACGTTTTCTTTATTACTGCATTCCACCTGTTAACTACTGTGGCATGGCTGTTTCTGTCTCTGTTAGTTACCTTGTGCTAGTATGTGCTCTATTTTTGAGTCTTAATGAACTATCAGGACACAGCCATGTTTGAACATCCCTTGATATAAAGTTTCCTCACATAAGACATGGCTTTTATGAACAGTATCATACAGATGAAGATTAAAAATGAACTGCCTACATTGGTGGCTATTTATGGTACAGATCTTAATTCTACTAGAATCCCATGAGATATGTAAATATTTGTCAGACAACAATAAAAAATTCACTTGATGTAGTGATCAGGAGAGTCAGGCATGTATTCATTTTGGCATCAAATGCTGAATATTGCCCAAGATCTTAAATAATGTGCCTTGAATTTTTTAAAATGGAAATTACTTTGTACAAGTCAGCATGGCTTTGCACACATACATAAACACACACACACACACACACACACATGAAAAAGTGATATATCCATGTGTTGGCCCACACATGAAACAAGAGAAAATCACTAATACATTCATATTACTTTGAAAGCACAATTGGAATGCATTACTGATTTCCTTTTGAGTTGATACACATACACTTATGCATACATCCACACACACATTATATATAAACAATTTTTTGTATTGTCCAAGGATTTTTCAGGTCTTTCAAAATTATTGTTGTCTAGTCTGTGTAAATAAAGGGATTTTTTGATGTTTTATATAGGCATTATTATCTGTAATACTTGAATAGATTTGATTTCTTTAGTTGACAAATTTCTATCCTTTGCAATCATTCTTTTTGGTGGAGGGATCATTTGCAGGTTAATTTTCAGAATTGAACCTTTTGATATTCAGATAATAAAAAATAAAATAATAACAAAGTTACACAATATTGATAATAAACATGCAAAGTTTTGCAAAATCAAATTGTTTTTATATAAAATAACAAATGCATAAAATGAAAAAATCCAAAGAACCAACCTTTTGATAATGAAATACAATAATAACAAAGAAAAGCAAAATTGATAATTGAATATACACATTTTTACACAATATAAAAATTCATGCAAATTTTAAAATGCAGAAGTTTACCCAAAAGTGATAAACCAATCAAAGATCCTCTGTACTTTTCAAACTGAAATTGGCTTATGCATTAGGAACGAGCTAATTAGGAAATTTCAAATGAAAAGATTTTGTGGTGAAGCAGTAAGATTATTGGAATTTGTAAATTCTGGAAATTTTAACTAATTTGCAGGAACATAATTTGCCAACATTGGACTGGAGGAATATATCTTTTGTATGCTGATCCATATAACTGAATTTTGTTTCTGCCACAATAAACTGAATTTAAGGGTCACAAATAAAATGGTAGATTAAGCATATTTAAATGTAGCACTAAAAGAATTATGCTTTTAAAAATTGCAAAAACATTTTTAAAAATATTATGAAAAATTGTCTTTGTGTGCAATATAAATAAGCAAGAAGTTTAACTTACAATTATTCATTCTTCAATAAATAGGGTCGTATCAGTTGTATATTCAATAGGCATAAATCCCAAGTGAGTACCTTATTTTAGCATCTTAGCTGGATTTTTATATACTGTTTAGTATATATTTTAAATAGAAGAGAGTAATTTATTTTGGCATATAGGCAGGTTTGGTATATATTTTAATGAGAAGAGAGTGCTTTACTTTGGCATGTAGGCAGGTTTGGTATATATTGTTATCAGATGAGAGTACTTTATTTTGGCATATAGGCAGGTTTAGTATGTATTATCAGATGAGAGTACTTTATTTTGGCATATAGGAAGGCTTATTATGTACTTGAATCAGATGAGAGTACTTTATTTTGGCATATAGGCAGGTTTTGTATATATTTTAATGAGAAGAGAGTACTTTATTTTGGCATATAGGCAGGTTTAGTATATATTTTAATGAGAAGAGAGTACTTTATTTTGGCATATAGGCAGGTTTAGTATATATTTTAATGAGAAGAGAGTACTTTATTTTGGCATATAGGCAGGTTTAGTATATATTTTAATGAGAAGAGAGTACTTTATTTTGGCATATAGGCAGGTTTAGTATATATTTTAATGGGAAGAGAGTACTTTATTTTGGCATATAGGAAGGCTTATTATGTACTTGAATCTGATGAGAGTACTTTACTTTGACATAAGAAGCATGCTTCATAGATACTAAATAAATGATCTGCCACTGAAAATAATCAACTCTGTTTCATATACTGCCTTGTATACTGAAGTCACCATTATACATCTAGTATCAGTCGAACATGTAGCTCTTCAGAGAGCCTTACTTCGATTAGATTCCAGCTGTGAGGAAAGTATCATGAAAGTAAACAGAAATTAAAATGTTAATGATTACTATCCAAAAGGGGCCCCCGAGTAGCCGAGTGGTCTAAAGCACTCTCCGTTACGGATCACTACCAACTCAACTCTGTCTGTGTAGGTTCGAGTCTCAGATTCAGTCAATGTGGGTTTGTGAGAAAGATTGCTAGTAGTTTCTCATGTGACGGTTCTTTTCGGAGTTTTCCCCTGGTTCTTCCACCACCATTAATATTGATCACCAGATATAACTTATCGTGTGCTGAAAAATGGCGTTAAACCCTACAACAACAGCAACTATTGGAAAAATACAGCAATATTAAAAACAATGAAATTTGTCCATGACAAAACCCTTGGAGTGATGGTAGACAACAATTTGTAACAGAATAAACTGTTTCAGATCAAACGTCATAAATTCATGTATGGGGTTATTAGAGTTATCAACGAAACATAGGTTAATATATTTGCAAATGCTAATGTCACAAACTATGACAGTTGTAATATTTTTTGGGGAGACACTTCTGAGTGGAATATTTGCAAATTATTCTGCTTTCTAAAAAGGGCTTGCAAGACATATCCTAGACAATGCTGAAAACATCCCAACTGGAATGAATGGTATTACAATGTTAACATAATGAAAACTCATTTTGGAGAAAGTCTAAAGTTTCAAACTTTATTATTCCATTATATCTCAAGGAAGAGTTCCAGGACTGAAAACAAGGCAATACTCACTTTTAAAGATAAATTCTGGCTATAAAGTATTTTTTTTTTTTAAAAAGAGCTCTTTCAGAAACGTTTTCAAATTTCAAGGCCACTTATATAAAATGAATCCCCAGGGAAATTAGAAAAAGGTAGAAAAAAATGCTTTAAGATATAAATTGAAAAGTGGATGCTAATTGATTTAACTAAAAACATTACAACATAAAATAGATACTTTCCCAAACCCTTCATTTTTTTGTCTCGCTATTTTGTACTGTATATACACAATGTATCTAGTTGTAACATATTCTTATGAAATATTCTTTTTTATATTAAATATGTATCAAATCAAATTTGTTCTGGTATAAGCTTGTGTTGTTTTTTTTCCACATACAGTTAATTAAGAAATGTGTATTCATTATTTATTGTGAATGCAATGGTGTACACTGAATGTAAATATGCATGTAAGAGAAAACTAGAAGATTAGTTCCATGCAGCATTTTGTGTCACCATCTCTAAATAGGCTTATTGTATATTTAAAAATCCCAAAGAGTTCTTTATTTTGACATATAGACTTGCTTTTTGTATACTAAAATTCCCAGAGTTCTTTATTTTGACATATAGACATATATACATGCTTATTGTATACTAAAATTCCCAAAGAGTGCTTTATTTTGACATATAGACATATATACATGCTTATTGTATACTAAAATTCCCAAAAAGTGCTTTATTTTGACATATAGACATATATACATGCTTATTGTATACTAAATATCCAAAGAGCACTTTAGTTTTACATACAGGCTGGCTTAATGTATACTTAAATTCCCAAAGAGTACTTTATTTTGACTTAAAGCTAGTCTTCGACATACTCTCTGGGACATGCCACAATCTATGTCAGTCTTGAGCAATGAGTTGTGCCTTGCATAAATATGTATCCTTAATTGATGAAATGAGAAAGAATACTTTTAATTTTGCTAAATTGACAACTTTACTAGTAATGCAACATGACAGCACAATGTATGTGACTGATTCTTTCATTATCTAAAATCACAGGATCTATCTATATTTTACATGTCTTTGAAATATGTGTACATAAGGTTTTGGGAGTTAATTCCTCCTCCACCTGAGATTTTAGAACATTATGAATTTATTTTACTGGTTCTCAAAACATGTATAAAATTAAACATGATAATTAGCTTTAATATTATTTATCCTGATAACTTTTAATTTGTTTTTAAAATAATATTCTATATGCTTATAACATGGGAATTTATTAATCCTGATGATTATTAATTAATCTTAATAAAGTTATATCTATATCATATAACATGTATTTTGCACTATCAGCAGTGCTCAAATGTTATTGATTATACATTACAATAAAGTGTGCTGAGCACATTTCTTGATTGTTTTCATTGTCTGAACTCTCTCTCTCTCTCTCTCTCTCTCTCTCCACATATCTTTTGTAACGTGTATATAATGATGATTTCAGTTGCTACAAGGATTAATCAACCCCCCCCCCAATAAAAATTGTTCATCATGGCAGCAGACTGAGGTGAATACAAGTTTTCTGGGCTTGTTCGATCCTTGCTGCAACTAGAATCAAAAGTCAATACTTGTTTTATTATGATATTTCATTTCTGACATTCATTTAGCCTTAATTATATTAAGATGACAATTGATTAATTATTGAATAATTAATATAAAACTACAAATATTGAGCAAAATGGTATAATAAATAATTAATATAAAAAGTCGTGAGACATACTGAACAAAGGTATGCACTTTGCAGCTTTTTAAGTAAAATATTGGTATCAATTTGATTGATAAGTAAAATATTGGTATCAATTTGAATGATAAGTAAAATATTGGTATCAATTTGATTGATAAGTAAAATATTGGTATCAATTTGATTGATAAGTAAAATATTGGTATCAATTTGATTGATAAGTAAAGTATTGGTATCAATTTGATTGATAAGTAAAATATTGGTATCAATTTGAGTGATGAGTAAAGTATTGGTATCAATTTGATTGATAAGTAAAATATTGGTATCGATTTGATTGATAAGTAAAGTATTGGTATCAATTTGATTGATAAGTAAAGTATTGGTATCAATTTGAGTGATAAGTAAAGTATTGGTATCAATTTGATTAAGTAAAATATTGGTATCAATTTCATTGATAAGTAAAATATTGATATCAATTTGATAAGTAAAGTATTGGTATCAATTTGATTGATAAGTAAAATATTGGTATCAATTTGAGTGATAAGTAAAATATTGGTATCAATTTGATTGATAAGTAAAATATTGGTATCAATTTGATAAGTAAAATATTGGTATCAATTAGATTGATAAGTAAAGTATTGGTATCAATTTGATTGCTAAGTAAAGTATTGGTATCAATTTGATTGCTAAGTAAAGTATTGGTATCAATTTGATTGATAAGTAAAGTATTGGTATCAATTTGATTGATAAGTAAAATATTGGTATCAATTTGATTGATAAGTAAAGTATTGGTATCAATTTGATTGATAAGTAAAATATTGGCATCAATTTGATTGATAAGTAAAGTATTGGTATCAATTTGATTGACCATTATCTGCAGACAAGAGATAATATTCCAATGGTTCAACTAGTAGCCACAGTTTAATCTCGAGTATTCAGTTAGGGGGCGCTCACCAGTTAATATGTACTTTTCAGATAGTGACGTATGTGAGGTGAAGTTGTTTGCATTTGTAACATGCACAATGGAGATAATGTTGGCATATCTCAATGCTACTTTGATGTAATGTGGCTGATATTTCTTTGGATACTGCACTTGTGGAAATTGTAAATGATCTAAGCGCATGGTATAACAAAATGGATGCTCCCATGTGCTTGAAAAACTAGCCAGAATTAATCAAAAGTACACTAACTTTAGCAGTTATTAAACTAGGGAAAACGAATTTTGCTGAAGTAGGCAATAGCAGCTTCTGAAAGTGCAATGAACAAATTACAAAACATCTGAAAAGTAAAAAAAGTTATCGTACCATTTTTCTACAATTTACATCTGAAATCCAGGGAGTGAAAATGACCATGCGGAGCTAGCAGTTTGTTTACATTAGCACATCTTATGTTAGCCCAAGCTGTATGCTCTAGAACCTAAAGTACACCCATCAATCATACATCAAAATAAAGGGAATTAAAAGTTCTTCTCCCAACACCTAAGATATACAAAGTCTTTATTATATTGCCAGTATAACCAGTGAAGAAATCCCAGAAAATTATTTTTCTTTAAAATTCTAACCCTATGCAAAGTACGAAACTGTAGAGCGCCACCTTAATCAAATTCTGCTAGAGTATGCATCTTGTATTGTTAATTATTGATGGAAGTTATTTCTCTCTCTTTGTTTGTCTATATGTCTCTTCATCCCCCCCACCCCTTTAGTGTGGCCAGGCTTTTGATTTCAATAAAAGTTTAAGTTGTATGAATGTGCAACACAAATGCAGTTGTAGGAGATTTGGTTTGGCTTGGTCTACAGGACAGCAACACAAATAAGCTATGGAGTGACTATATTTCATTGGGTGAGCTTATTTGACTGGGTTCTTATGATAGCATGAGTCGTTCAGGTCATGTATGCATTCAGCATCAATTATTTCAGTAATGGGTGTCATTTGTTAGAATTTCATTCTTCTTACATTTAAATGGCAATTATTCAGTTAATTTGGATCCACACAAACTAATATTCCTTTAGAAGGTCGTTATTTACAAACCCTGAGAGTTACATATGGCAAAGTCGACGTTAAAAGTACATAGACATTTTTGGATGAGATCAACCTACAGGTGTGATCCAGAACAATCTGGATTGAATGTCATATGAAGTGATATAACAATGAAAGTTACTCGCATAGATGAACAAATTCGTACTACCCTATATTGCAATGATTAGACTAGATTTGCTCTTTTTTATTTACCGAGTTTAGTATCTGCATAGCTATTGATAATTTTCATCTGGTTGTTGTTGTAGTGTTTAAAGCCATTTTTCAAGATAGGCTATACATGGCAGCCAGTATAAATGGTGGAAGAAGAACCTGGGAAGACCCTGGAAAGAATCACCCATGAGAAGCTACTGACAAGCTTTCTCACATACCCACATTTACCAAACCTGAGACTCGAGCACACACAAACAGGTGAGATGACAATGATCCTTAATGGTGAGAACTTTAGACCACTCTTCCACTTGAGGCCCCCCTAATTTTCATCTGACAGATACCTGATGAGAGTTGAGATCTAGAGCATTCCATAAGCAGGATAGAATGGACTTTAGTTAAACAAAATTAATATTCAATTTTAAAACAATAATTTAAATTTAAGATGAATTAAACTGCATGCATGGCCTGTATGATTTTACTATAGTTGTGGACTGTTGTACCATTTTTGATTACTGTCCTTCACTAATAATTAAGTTGCTGCTACCATATGAAAAGAATGAACTAAAGCAACTAAGCTGTTAGACTTTACCCCCAATTCAACACACAATTTCTGCCTCATATTACAATTTGTGTTGTCCTGAATTCATGCTTAGGTTAGCTATAGGTACCAAAATAAACAGGTTGGTAATAGTCATACATCTGACCTCAGAATATCAGTACTTTTTGGTATCCAGATGTATCATTCCATCCTTTCATCTGCCCATTTACACCGTGGTACACATTACCTATAGATTAAGGTAAGCTTTAAAGGCCAAATAAGTTTTATCATTTTTCAGATTATGAAATATCCATTCACAATTTTACATGTAGCTTACTGGTAACATTGCCTTTCAATGGACACTGATCTGATATCAAATGTATTTGCCATTTCTAAAATAATATAAAAAACATTGAATAACTAAACAAAATCACTCATCATAATCTTTGATATAAAGTATTCTCTCAAATGATACTTATCTGCCATCAAATATGGCCACTAGTGCTAAATAAAATGCATCTCAAAACCCATGAAACAGAATTTGACCAATTTATGCAATTTTAAAATCCTTCAAATGATAACTTCAAAAGAAAATGATGATCAGAAACTTTGAGAAGGTCATTATTTACATGCCCTGAGAAATACAGCAAAATCAATGATAAAGTACAAGGATATTTTTGGATGAGATCAAGCTATAGGTGTGATCCAGTACAATCCAGATCGAATGTTTGGGCACTATGGTATCGGCAAGAACTACACATGCTGATAAATAAATTCATACTACCCTATATTGTGATGATTAAACTCAATATACTCTCCTTTTTTTTCTGACTTAGTTTAGAAACTGGCCACCATTGTAAAAGCCTATAGCAATCAAAACTTTTCATCTGAAAGTTTCTTGATGACAGTTAAGGTGCAGAGCATTCAATATTTGGGATTGAACAGACTTTGGTTATACAAAATTAGAATTAAATTTGAAAAGAACAATGTATAATTAATTAAAGATGAGTAAATGAGCATACATGACTTTTACTATTAAAAGCTTCATAATTTGACATTTTACAGAAAGTGTTCCAGCTTGAAGGCCTTTCACATATATGCAAATTTATGACATTCAATCATCAAAAATAGCCAGCATACTAAAATTTTAAAAAAGCATTTACGCACCTTTATCTATCAAAACAAACTTGAACAGAATTTGACCAAATTTTGGCAGTAAGTATCCTGGCATTAGCCTTTCAATACTGTACAAATTATACTGATTTGCCATCTACTAGAGAAGATAAATAAAAACAGGGTCACTTGAAGCAATTGTTTTTAAAATGTATGCAATCAAAAATTAATAATAATAATAATAATAATAATAATAATAATGAGGACTTTGCATAGCACCTAATTTTTAAAAGTTCTAAGTGCTTTACAACATCTTTAATGGTATGGTTTAAATAAAACAATAAAACACCATGAAATTAGAAAATATAAAAAGTGCTAAAATATTTAAGGTAGGAAACATTATTAGGTCTTTAAGTTCATGCAGTCAAAAAAGGTGTTTTAAGAGCACTCTTGAAAGGGATCACTGTCTTTGTGGCTGATTTCAATGGGCAATTTGTTTCAAGTTGCTGGGCCCTGATATGCAAAAGAACATCCATATGACTTCGTTTTCATAGTGGGAAGGATCAGAAGACAATTGTCAGAAGAGGAGAGTAAGTATGTTGCTGGTGTGTACACATGGGTGAGGCCAGATAGGTATGTTGAACTGGAGTCTGTCAGTGAAACTTAGCACAGAGAAAAAAATTTTGTTTGATTCTGAATTGATTGGATAGCCAGTGTAGGGTACAGAGCAGCAGGGAGGTGTGCTGTGATCGTGGTACTCTAAAGATGATCCGAGCAGCTGTGTTTTGAACTTTTTGAAGTTTCTGGAGTAGATATTGAGACGAACCAGACAGAATTGAGTTATAATAGTGCAGTCTTGAAAGTACTAATAACAATACAAGCTTTTAAGTGGCATCAACTGAAAGATATTTACATAGACATGCAATGGTGAATTAACAGAATTGGAAATAATTTATTCATCTGCCACCTAAGTCAGTGATATCTGGTCCACACTGGCTTCTTGTTTAGATTGATGTCAAAGATTTTTATTTTCATGCTAAATAAAAGGTGTCAATGATAAAAATGGATTCACTTATAATAATAATAATAACAACAACAACAACAACAAAAACAGTATCAACAACAGTGCAGTGTCCTGTAGGCCATTTATAAGGTATAACTGTACCAATTGTACAACCCCAGGTGCGCAGAGTTTAAGGTGCAGAAAACATTGTATGCAGAAATAAACATCAACACTAGCTGTGATTGGTGCATTATGTAAGAGTTGTAATTTTTGTTTGGCCTAAAAAAGAAACTTGAACCTCTTGGCAACATGTGATATGCTAATTCTAATCACATTTTGTATTTTTTTATGATTTTTTTAAAAAGTGGTACACATGACTGATAATGTTTGACTAAATAGCTCTTACCCCTATCTAGTTCCATCAGAGTTATCTCTCTTAAATAATTAATAATAATAATAATAATAATAATGATGAGGACTTTTTATAGTGCCTAATCTTTAGAAGCTCAATGCTCTATACAACATCTATAATGATATGAATACATAAAACAAGAAACAAAAACCATGCAATTGGAAAACAAAAAATGCTGAAAATATTTATGGTACGAAACATTATTAGGTCTTTAAGTTTTGTTCTTGCAATCGCAAAAGGTGAGTTTTAAGAGCACTCTTAATAGAGATCACTTTGTCTTGGTGGCTATTTTCAATGGGCAATTCATTCCACGTTGCTGGGCCCTGGTATACAAAAGAACATTGTCTATATGACTTAATTTTCATAGTGGGAACCATGAGTATACAATTGTCTGGCTGGTGATGTGTTTGATTCTGTATTGATTGGAGAGCCAGTGTAGGGTACAGAGCAGTGGTGAGGTGTGCTTTGATCAAGGTACTCTAAAAAATGATCTGAGCAGCCATGTTTTGAACTTTCCAGAGTAGATATTGAGATGAACCAGACAGAAGTGCAGAAGTGAGTTAAAATAGTCCAGTTTTGAAAGTACTAGTGAACACACAAGTGTTGTAGTGGCATCAACTGAAAGATATTTGTGAATGGAACTGATGCATGTCAACTCAAAATATACAGCCTTGCATATGTCCATGACATGTTGGTGCAGTGTGAGAGTACTGTCTAGAGAAACACCTAGGTTTCATACTGACTGTGTGAATTTAATGTTGGTGTTGCTGAAATTTATTGTTTGAGATAAAGGATGTGAATGAAATGGTCTTTGTGTTGTGATCAGAATGGCCTCAGTTTTATGATCATTTATCTGCAGCTTGTTACATGTCATCAATGATTTCACATCAGAAATGCACCTCTCTACTCCTTGGATGGTAGCATCAACTTCATTTAGGTAGCTAGACTTGTATATTTGGGTGTCATCAGCGTACAATTGGTGTGACGCTGGGTGATGATCTATGACACTTGAGAGCAGCTGAATGTATAGAATGAAGAGAACAGGTCCAATAACAGACCCCTGTGGAACACCACAGCATAGATCAACTGGGCTTGAGTTTATTCCATTTGCAGAAACAATTTGTGTCCTGTTCACTAAGTAAGACTTGAACCACTGTAAGGCTGTATTCTGAATGCCAAATACATGCTGGAGATGGTGAAGTAATATATCATGGTCAATTGTGTCAAATGCTGCAGACGAATCAAGGATGGTGAGGACTGTAATCTTTACACTATTCAAAGCAGAGAGAATGTCATTAAATACTTTAAGAAGAGTAGTTTCAGTACTGTACCAAGGGCGATATGCAGACTGCACATTGCTAAAAAGACTGTTTGAATTCAAATGAGATACAAGTTGGGTTAAAACAAATGTTTCTAAGATTTTTTTATATGAACAGGATATTCAAAACCGGGTGGTAGTTCTTTAATTCGTTATGGTCAAGTGTTAGTTTTCTTTGGCAGAGGCTTTATGATGGCAGTTTTGAAAAATTATGGAAATTCCCTGGATGAGAGAGATATATTAATAACGTCAGTTAGTGAAGGCAATATTGGATCTAAGCACTCAAGCAACAGTGATGTTGGAATTGGTACTAAATCCATAAGACAGGTTCAAATACTCATAACGGTTGTCACTGAAATTCTGTATCATAACTTTAAGGTGAAGAGTCAATTTAAATTGTGTTGTCTAGAGTATCTCTAATGGTTTGTACATTGTCATGGAAGAAATTTGCAAATAGGTCTGGAATGTCTTCTGGAGAGAAGGTAGTTGGAAGTGGTGTAGATTTTATCCTTGACATTAGTTTATTAGTTACCGGTATCTTGAAGAGCTCTTTGCAGCTGGAACTCTTCATGATCTTAGTACTGTAGTGGGATCATTGGCTAAATGGACTACCGGGTATGTGACGTTCTTCTTAGCGGCTTCATAGATTTGTTTATGAATAGTGAGTCTGCTGGAAAGCCATAGCCTCTCTGCTTTATGGCAAAGCTGGTCAGTAACAATGCTATACCACGGAGAACACTTTTTTTTTTTTATTAATACTCTGCATTTGGTGGCTGGGGTATGTTTTTCAAGCATTGAATGCAGGCAGTTGTTGAGTTGTTATGCTGTAGGAGTAGGAGGTAAACAAGTTGTTAGGTTTTCTTGCATGTCATGCATTAGTTTGGTTCTATTTATGATACTGAGGTTTATCTTAGGAAGAAATAAAGGTGGAGGGTTAGGGACTGACACATCAAGATGGCATATAATTCAGAGGTGATCTGATGCAAGTTCTCGGGATACATGGGTGGATTGAAGAATATTATCATCAGGTCTATGAAGAATCCAATTGAAAATGTGACCACGTTTATGGGTGTATTGGTTAACTGACCGTTTAAAGGTTGAAAACATGAAAAGAATCTAGGAATTTTGACATGTATGGGTTTCCAGGAGTGTCAAAGTAAAAGTTGAAATCTCCAAGAATAATTATGTTGCCACCTGTAAAATTTCCATACTCCATAAGATTTGGAAACTGCTCCAAAAAGAGAGATTCAGTCAGCTTAGTTTTTTACTAGGGGACGGGCGGTAGAGACAGAAAAAAATGGACTGACCTTTGTTCCAGTGTGAGTGTTTGGACTAGTTCAAAGAATGTGTGGAAGAAATTGAAGGTTGTACCACATTTTAAAGAAATCATAAAATATAAATACAAAATGTGATTAGAATTAGCATAATATCACATGTTGCCAAGAGGTTCAAGTTTTTTTTAAGGCCTAACAGAAACTTAATGCAATGGAGTACCTGGTTCTGTCCATGTCAAATTGACAAGCTCATATTGTTCTCTGTGACAATGTGTGACGCACAGTCTAAGGTAGGACAGAAAGTATATTTATTTCACAAAACATTAGCATTGTGGTCTATGGATAAACAACTGGTACAGTGATACCTTGAACATTGCTGCTTCCTATGCTTGAAATTACATTTTCTGAAGAAGCAGTCTTTGAAAATAATATTGCTAACCATTGAAAACTTGAATTTAAAAAAGCATTAGGTAATGCGATTTAAGTTTTGAAACTACTACTTTACTATAAACTAATAATATTTAAACATTTGAAAAAAAAACTTGTAAATATAGTAATTGCATTGTGACATGATATGTGCAGTTGAGTTTTGATATGTTTTAAGCTCTTGTTTAATTTATTATTTATAGTCGATATAAAATTTCACGAAAAATTGAGGTTTTACTTTATTTTAGCATGTAACAATTTAACATGTAATGAATTTACTTGACAATAACTGTTCCGCTTCTAACTTTTGTGTTCGGTTTTAAAATTTAGGTACTACCTCAGCTCTTCCCCCGTAAGAATTGATAACGCTTGGTAACAACGGAGACAACAATTGACAGTTATCTTTCTAACATTAGGTACAAACATCACAGCTACCTGTTATGGTGGAAATATATGTTTAAAAATAGTGAAAACATGTTATAAGATGTAATGTGTTCTTTTTTAATTTTGATGTACACGGATAAATTCCTATCAGAGTTTTGAAAAATGATAAATCCGTCTTCCTCGAAATTACATTACAACAAGCATCGTTGTTAATAGTTTTACTTTTAATAGCCACATACCTAATGAAAGCAGGATGACCTTCTTATATTAAAGGTAAGCATATGATCTCTGTGTTCGATTTAAAGAGAAGAAAATAAATGTCCCAACATAAAGTATAAGAACACGTGTAGAGGATTTTCACTAATTAGTGAAAGTCATTTAGACCATGTATACGTTCAGTACCGACTATTTCAGCAATGGATGTAGTTTTATTTTAGAATTTGATGACACATGCCTTTGAATGGTGATTATTCACTTTATTTCGATACTCCTACAACCACGTTCCTTTGGACTGCCATTATGATTATTTACACAGTTACAACACATACTGCAAAACTCCTGCTAAAGTACATAGGTTTTCACTCATGTCTTCCATGAAAAACTCATTTGCAAGTTGAACCACTATGCCATATAGAAATCACACATATATTTTTGTTTCTAATCCGTCACCCTGGCTTCATGTCTGCATACTTAAGCATTGACATAATCTGTATATGGCTATGGCTGACCAGAATATGTGAAGCAGGAGCATCCTGGGAGTAAATGAGGCACATCAAAGGGACACATCTGAGGGAGAAATTGTGCATCCTTTGCTAATTTCATGCTATTTGAACCAGAGGCTGACAGCTCCACGATATGCTTTTTCATTTTCCTTTCTGTGATTTTAAAATTTATTGAATCTTAGGTTCATCACATTCGTTACCTCAAACAATAAATATTATTCCCACTAAGAAAACAAAGTCATATGGACAACATTATTTTGCATACCAGGATCTAGCAATTTGGAATTAATCGCCCATTGAAATTAGACACAAAGACACAGTGATCCCTTTCAAGAGTGCTCTTAAAACACTCATCTTTTACTATAGATACCAAGCACACAGAAGCCTAGGTGTTGAATAAACACAACTGGCAGCAAGCATTAAACTCCTTCTTTGAATTTACTGACAGGACATCAAATACAAAGGTTATTTCTATTACAAAGCAAGTAGACCTTGAAAGCTGACTTTGGACACTCTGAAGTCATTTGTTTTAAAAAGGATATAAATTCAAAGGTTAATTTATTGCAAAACAAGCTGACCTCAGAAGCCAGCTATGGATTCTTTTAAGTATTTATCAAAGTACTGCATCCATTCAGTGTAAGTGACATTTTCATTGATCCACATTTCCTTACAAGTCATTAATTACAGTGTCATAGGAGTTCATTTGGAAAGAATATGTAAAAAATGGTATTACCCATGTTTGAATTTGATATTTCATAATGTTGATTAAAATACCCAGGTCCTATCTACTGTTTTCGATGAAAAAAAATGATAAAATGAGCCATGCATCAAAGTTTCTGTTAACAATTTTGATCATGATTTTCTTCAAGTTTAACAAATAGTGACCAACTTTTGGGGTATTTTCTGGTTTAGAAAAATGGGATCCACGTCTGACCCCATGTTATAAGTGGGGTTTACA
Source organism: Unio delphinus (assembly GCA_029339505.1). Taxonomy (NCBI): domain Eukaryota; kingdom Metazoa; phylum Mollusca; class Bivalvia; order Unionida; family Unionidae; genus Unio; species Unio delphinus. The sequence continues at coordinate 3,336,871 of JAQISU010000230.1, read as the reverse complement.
AGTTATCAGGGTCCATGTTATAAAGGGAGTGGTGTACAAAGACAGCTGAGATATGGAAGCTAATTTTGATTCTTTTTCACCAGTAATCATGGCAAAATAAATTGAAACAATGGAACAATTTTTAAAGTGACACAATATAGTCCTTCATGCATGGACATCGATGACCCAGCATCACCCAGAAGATTTAGAGAAAATAGAATCGTGATAAATTCATGAAGGACAGAAGTGAAGCAGATGATTTTGTCAACAATATGATCATTAGGAAGGATAAAATTCAAGTATGCTTTGATCACATTGCTGGATGGACTGAAGAGGGGGTCAGAAGTGTAAAAATTAGCAAGACTGTAAATTTGAAGAAAAAAACTGACTTTAGTCCTGGCAGTTTTTGCTTTAGGTGATGTGTTGCCTCTAACAAATTTTCATGGTATGAGAAGGCAAAAAATATTATTCTTGTACCAAAAGAATGGATTGTACGTATGCAGGAGAAGGGTTGTGTTGATGAGATGCTGCTGTAGTGGATTATATTTTTATCTCAAGTACATAGTTTTATATTTTATAAAATAAAATTTCAGTTAGAGTACATTTGCTAATAATATATAATTTTCAGTATGATTTAAAAGGTGTCCCACAACTTATGACTAAAAAAATATGATGTGTCCCAGAACATTCAATGCATAAAAAAGACTTTTAACATTAGTTTATGGTGTCCCAACATATATGGTAAATACAGTATAACATATTTTTTCTTTTTTTGACAATTTAATTTCGTGACAATATTAGAAAATAAGCTAAATCATTTGTCAATTGTGATTTGAGTCTAATTTAAAATGCCAGCTTTTCCCTATCTATTTGTTTTGCCTATGCATAATTTACAATGCAAATTAGGTAAACTATTTTGCAAATGCAACGCTAGTTGTAGATGGGAGTGTGTGATCTTGACAGTCAGTTAGGAAATCATTGCAGGGGAGGATTGACTTTATCCCTACTTATGAGGAGATAGCCATTTTGTATGATATGTAGATAATTCTTAAATTGGATTGAAAGAGTTAAGCTGTATGATATAGGAGATGTATGATTTATGCTTTTGCCAAAGTGAAGTAATTACAGTGGGACCCCGCTATAACACGGTAGTTGGGAGCCATAGAATCCGACCGGGATATGAACCGAACCGTGTTATAAGCAACCATGTACAATACCAACACATTTTTGGATTGAATTGCGGGGGTGGGGTGGGGTGGGGTACATAAAGACGGGTGCGAAAATGCATGGCACAATTACCATTTTTGATCAATATATATTAAATGAGAAAAACATTTGCTGTGGTAACAGAAATTGTAGATTTAATATATAACTTTATTCAGAGAACCATGCATTGGTACATACACGTGTCTAATTTATGTATACATATATAATCTATTGCATGAAAAGAGTATCAACACCGTGTACTCACCAGCGAATCTTGTAACATACACTGAATCCATAATACAAATATTTCCATCAAAAATATCCACACAAGGATGTAAAATATTCAATAATTTTGTCACAGATCATTATGTGACTGAATTCAGTGAAAAGAAAATTTATAAAATTACGTAACGGGTGTACATAATGAATGATGAAATGGTACATGTCTGTAGATTAAATAATGGAAGCTAAAGTGTATTCTTATAATAACTACATGTACATCTCAGGATCTTTCTGTCTCTGAATTCAGTTATTGTAAATTTCAGCACATTTTCCCACCCAAGCTGCTAGTCAAAGTCCTTTGAACTTGCCGCCCAGCTATTTCATCATGTTCTTTTGATGTACTCTAATACAGCAGGCAGAACTGGCTGTATTTTAACCACTGAATTATGTCACTGTTTAGCTCGGCAATTCACTTTGATGATAAACAATGTACTTAAATTGATTGATTTATACATTCTGGTGAGAATCTTTTATCAACTCCCACATTGGCTATTGCTTAGTTGTGTATGAAATTAAGAGAACATATATTGGAGATTATTAGAGCAACGATTGTATTCAGAATGCATTCAAGACAAACACAAAATAGACACGATGGCTTCATTAATCAGGAATCAGTAATTATAATATTTACACTTATGAGCTGTAATATTTCAACAATAAACAAATATCAAAGTTCTCAGTAGGCCCAGCAATTGGTTCGTATTTCCGATGTTTATTTTGGCACAAAACTAGAAGAAATTTTGATAATACATTTTCTACACGTTCTTTTTCGCACTGTTTAGACGAATATGAGAATGATAATTAAAATCTTGACTTTTTTTTTTTCATACTCAAAAAAATTTTTTCTTTGTTTCTTTTTGGTCTTTGAGAAAAATACCTGTAATAAATTACCCGAAATTTCGGGAGCCATGCCACGACCGGGTTATATCCTAATTCAGGTTATAGCGGGGCGGGTTATAGCGGGGTCCCACTGTATGTCCTTTTGTGCATTCATCTATTCTTGATAAGGAAAAGGGCTTCTGATAAATGTGAAATGAAAGGTAAAACTTCACGTCAAAACACTTCTTAGCTTAGATGTAGATGGAACAAAATATTGTATAAAATTAAAGTTCTAACAGATCAGTGTAACAAAAGCTTGACAGTAGGTAGATATCACATGATTGCTTTTGTTTTGAACATTATGTTTTGGACCCTGTCAATGTCACCAGTTATTACTGACAACTATAGAACCGGCAAATGTTTATTGCATGCATACATGTCATCATGAAGAATTTGCTTTTTTCTCTAATTGTTTTCATCAGATAGTACAAAATGCCAAAGAAAGGAAAGAAGGGAGGAAAAGGAAAGAAAAAGGGCAAGAAAAAGACTAAGGCAAAGGGACCAGCTAATGCAGATATTATTGTTCAGAGATTGTTGAAATGCTATGAGAGAAACTGTGTTGTGACAGAGTCACAAATGTGCTTGACCATCAAGAAAGCCTTGCAAGCCTGTATTGAAAATGGTACAATATTAACAAGGGTGAGTTTTAGTTATTTATGACTAGGTTTGTTGTGCTGGATTAAATTTAAGTTGTTCCTTACTTGATATTTTAATCTCTTTACTTGTTAAGAGATCTTAGAATCAAAGCATAATTCAATCATAGGGCATCTTTACTACAAACCTCTCCCATAAAGAATTGAAAACTTTTAAAACCATGTTCTTAAATACCAACAGAAGATACTTTCAATAGTTCAAGTAATGTTTTATTTCCTTTTCTAAACCATACACATTCCCATATACCTCATATGAATAGGGGGCCCCGAGAGGACAAGTGGTCCAAAGCGCTCACAGTTACGTATCACTGCCATCTCACTTCTGTCTGCGTGGGTTCGAGTCTCAGGCTCAGCCAATGTGGGTATGTAAGAAAGCTTGCCAGTAACTTCTTGTGGGTCAGTGGTTCTTTCCAGGGGTTTCTCGGGTTCTTCCTCCACCATTAATACTGGCCGCCATGTAAAGCCTATATTTAATTTAATAGAATTTAACTGTACTTATTATATTCATACACATTCCCAAAAACCTCATATGAATAGTATTTAACTGTACTTTATTGTTATATTTATACACATTCACATAATACCTCATATGAATAGTATTTAACTGTACTTTATTGTTATATTTATACACATTCACATATACCTCATGTGATTAGTATTTAACTGTACTTTATTGTTATGTTCATACACATTCCCATATAATTAAATGTATTTAACTGTACTTTATTGTTATATTCATACACATTCCCATATAATTAAATGTATTTTACTGTACTTTATTGTTATGTTCATACACATTCCCATATAATTAAATGTATTTAACTGTACTTTATTGTTATAATCATACACATTCATATATATCTCATATTAATAGTATATAACTGTACTTTATTGTTATGTTCATACACATTCATATATATCTCATATTAATAGTATGTAACTGTACTTTATTGTTATGTTCATACACATTCCCATATAATTAAATGTATTTAACTGTACTTTATTGTTATATTCATACACATTCCCATATACCACATATTAATAGTATTTAACTGTACTTTATTGTTATATTTATACACATTCCCATATACCTCATATGAATAGTATTTAACTGTTTTTTATTGTTATATTCATACACATTCCCATATACCTCATATGAATAGTATTTAGCTGTACATTATTGTTATTTTCATTTCATTGTCTGTCTGATCCATGCTTTTATCAATTAATACCTACTTCATGACACATCACTTCCTTAATATAATGTTTACTTTCCTTAACATTATAATTAGGGCGTGCTGTCTTTAATTTTTACATTGTGTTTCTTTGGAATAGGGTTCATCATTAATTTCTCTGAGTAAGATTTATGGACATTATTTCAAGTAATTATTCAATATGATTCCAAGCTGATTGATATAAAAAATTACTGACATTGTTCTAAGCATTTTTGGACTGCTTCATTGGTCTATGTGGCTAGAGCATTTGTCATGCTTGGCACTTATTATTAAGAGGTTAGAGTTCGGACTGGTTGGCCAGGTATCAGGATAATGTGAATGGGTGAGACATGATGATACATGTCTGCGCCACAATGCCCCACTGCTGTACATCATATACCGGTAAATTGCCACACAGCAGACATCATGGGAATATGTTAAAATTCCAAGTTGCACACACACACACACACACACACACACACACACACACACACACACACACACACACAGACACACACACACACACACACACAGTATTTCTGAATTCTATATTTATGAAAAGTATCTTAAAGTTGAAATAATTTCATTCTTAAGCAAACTTTTAAGCAGCATAGAGAAACTGATAGTTTATACATAAATGTTGGAGGCTTTTGCCATTTATTTCAATTCTTGCTTGATTATTGTCCAGACTCATCAACCAAAAAAGGATTACATAATATAATGTACTCTTTGTTTATGTCCACTCTTTCTCTCATCAATGGTGAAGCAGTATGCTTTTCAGTTGTTTTGTTTTTCTTTCATGTGACGTTCAGTTGGTTATATGACTTAATTTTTATTCAAACAGTTGTTATTAAACAATTGTGAGAAAACATATTTCTAGTAATCTATTAAAAATATCAATATGATCAACTTTTGATGCATTTTGATTAATCATTGGAAGCCTGCTGTTATCTTTATCTTTCACTCCATAATGTGAGCTGCATTAGAGCTGAAACAAATACCATATTTTCATATCTGAATATTTGTTGAATGTATACAGACCAGATATTAATTACTTTCTGCTTTCTCTACCCTCAAACTGCAGTGCTAAAGAAATGTTTATGGTCATACTGGGTTTAAAGTTAAACAAGAAAAATAACAATTAACGTCATCTGAGTTTTCACTTTAATCCTCCAAACTATTGTTAATGTATGACAAAAAAAGTTGTATTGTAATTATAGCAGACTCCTCAATCTATCTCTCTTCCAATATCATGTCAGTTGTTTCTGTTTTATCTAAGCAATGTGAAGTTGACATCTGCATGACTTAAAAATTTAAATAATAAACAAATGCAGAAAGATATTGTATTTATTTTGACAAGTTAAGAAGGTTGCATTGGTGTGGGATGTGGTAGATATGCTAGATTAACCATTGATACACCTTGCTGGAACAAATGACTATAACAAAGTTTAAATTTTTCAGAGCTCTAGTGTGGATTGATGTGTAAAGCCTTGATCATTGGAATGTGACCCCAACTTTATACAATGTTCATTATCAGGCTTCTTTATTACGATTAATCTTTTAAAGAGTTTCGTAATGACACTTGATACTGTTGTTAGCAATGTAACTATCTAGAATGTTGATATGATGAATGTGTGTTTGAGTTTGAATTTCATGTCATTGACTACATTTCATTTACAGCATGCTGCCAAACTTGCTAGATAAAAAAATAATCCAAAACCAGTTTTCTTCTTTTGAATTTGGAGTCCTTTGTTCAATCATTCACTTCAGCTCTAGCAGGAATATTGGAAGAAGCCACTGGCAAGTTTTTTTTAAAAAGATATTAATATCATGCATTCTTATATATGCTTATATTGTATAAGATGCAAATTCCTGACTGTTACAGCCAGACTGCAAATTCCTGTGATACTGTTGCCTGTAGCAAGCTGCTTTATTGGTGTTAAAGTACATTATGTCCCAATCAGGTTATTAGTAATTTGGTCTCAGCTGCAGACAGTCTTTAGATATATATGTTTCCTGATTGATCTAAATCAAAATTTGGGGTTCTCCAACTTTTAATTAGTTAAAACAGTTGATGACAAAATTTTAAAGATGCCGATAACAGCACAATGAATGAAACAACTTCCATGTTATTGTATTAATTTTTTAGATTGTTTCATCTTATTAGTAAATACATCTGACGTTACTGCTGAAAAAAGTTCTACTCTCAATTTTAATTTTGACGCTGATATCTCCTTAAATAATTAACTGTCAGCTCTTATTTTTCTGGATCAATTATTAATATGAAAATATCCAAGATTTTCTAAAGAAGGTAGTAATTTTTATTATTAAAGAGAGAACAGAATTATTTAAAAATACTGACACTTAATTTTGATATTATTTCAGTTCATCTTAGAGGCAGTAACAGTGGAGAAGGAGGGGGACTTACCCGTATTGTTAGAACCTCTATTAGCCGCCCTGCGTCAGGAAAGATATACCTACATTAAGGATCTCCATATCTGGAAATACCCCATGTCTTATGAAAATACAGCAACTCTGGTTTGTATATTTTATATTTTACCATACGTTTAAGTCGAGTGCAACTGCTAATAACATAGATCCTGATCCAATGCTGCATGTGCTTCAGTAGATCAGTGTCTTTCTTTGTTTTGTTTTATTGACTAATTCTAACAAACTGAGGTGGATTCTAGTAAGGGACTACCGTATTTCCTATAATAAGCCAGGATTTAATGTTTGGCCCATATGTAGAAGAAAAAAAATTGATTTTCTTTTTTTGAGTCTTTATTCAATGCTGAAACTTCCCCCACTTAGTACAAAACCTAATAGTTTACTCTGCTGGACTTTTGATAAGAAAGATACTGTCAGGTGTATGAAGTTTGATCTCATATGATCTGAAGCAACGATATTATGAATACAATTTGTATTCATATAATTTTTTGATAATTTTTAATTTTTTTTTCAGGCGTTGTTGTTGGAGAAACCATTTTATCCAATACGCCAGCTAGAGATGATGGACTGTCTTCTAGATGCTGATTCAGCACTACGGTTGTCTAGAACCTTTAAGATGACAGAAGTCCTCACGATGATAAATCTAGACTATAATGAGTAAGCATGACCTTTGAAGCAACCTAGTTTAAACAGTATAAAGTATATTCTCATCCTAGATTTAACAAATGTTAATGACTAAAAATCTACAACCTGAAGATATTTTTACTGTGAATTTATTCATAAGTGCATCAGAATTTGTCTTTTCTCAAACCAGATACAATTTAGTTAGCTCTTGATCTGAATCATTTAGGCACTTTTCCATTTATTGATGAAAGAAAGAAGCACATAAGTTCTGGGATCAGAGGTCAAAATCAGTGTGATAAAAGCGACAAAAATGACTTATGCACAAATAGATTCGGTCTACAACTCATACCTGGAGCAAATTTTGTGGACTACTTTCACTTGGAGAAAGTAAGAATCTTACCAGTATTTGGGTCAAATTGTCAGGGTTACTGAGACTGAAAAACAAATGGATTATTCATAACAATTTCAGTTTTTGATTGTGTACCTTCAACACAGTTTGGGGTGATTGAGGTTTTGGGAAAGAAAGAAGTTTAAAATGGCAAAGGTTAAGGTCACTGGGAGTGAAGGATTTGCAGTTAAAGTATAGAGGATGTCTTGTGATTTGGACATCTAAAGGTCAGAGGTGATGCTCATTGCAGTTCAAAGAAAATGAGGTTTTTATCCTCAGAATGACCTTGACCTTGAGTAAGTTCCTTGACCAAACTTTGTGGATAACTTGCACTTACGATAATCCGAGAAAAGTTTTGATTTACTGATCTGAAAGTTTGACTCTTATTGGTTTATGTAGAGTAAGTTTAGTTCAAAACTAAAAGTTTGACTCTTATTGGTTTATGTAGAGTAAATTTAGTTCAAAAACGCATACCATGAATGTAGATCCAAGTCATTGATACTCAATGGCCAGTAATCTCCAAGTCATTGATACTCAATGGCTAGTAATCTCCAAGTCATTGATACTCGATGGCCAGTAATCTCCAAGCCGTTGATACTCTTTGGCCAGTAATCTCCAAGTCATTGATAGTCAATGGCCAGTAATCTCCAGGTCATACTAGTGCCTACACAGAGAACAGTTAAAAATGGAGTGGGTGTACCATGTGCCATTCATTAGAATTTGCATAATTTGGTGATATCTATGCCATGTTTCCAGGTGGTATCATATATACTTGCAGACAAGTTAGACCCAACTCCAAACAACATCGACCCAGATCCACTATCTCATAATGTGCTGTGAGATCTGGGTGTATGATATTTGTTGTTATAATTCATTATAACAAACATTATAGAGCCTGATCTGCCTGCATATTATTGTGCAGTGCTACATCAGGGTCTATGTTGTTTTCATTTGGTTCTGATATATGAGTGTGTATGGTAATTTCTGGCTATCATCAATTTTATGACATGGTAGTTTAAACATGAGGTTGTGATAACATATTAATTCTAAAATCCATGTGATAATGTTTTAATTCTAAGGTTCATTTTATAATGTATTAATTCTAAGATTTATGTGAAAATGTATTAATTCTATGGTCTGTGTGAAAATGTAATAACTCTGTGGTCTGTGTGATAATGTATTAATACTAAGGTCTATTTTATAATGTTACAGTATTAATTCTATGGTCTATGTGATAAAATAAATGTATTAATTCTAAGGTCAGTGCATTAATGTACTAATTCTAAAGTCAGTGTAATGATGTATTTAGTCAATGTGATAATATATTAATTTTATGGTCTATGTGATAATGTATTAAGTCCAAGTTAAATGTGATAATTTATTAATTCTAAGGCCAGTGTGATAATATATTAATTATAGGGTCTGTGTGATGATGTATTAATTCAAATGTACATGTGATGTTGTATTAATTCTAAGGTACATGTGAAAATATATTAATTCTAAGGTACATGTGATGAATATATTAATTCTAATGTACATGTGATAATGTAATGATTCTAATGTACATGTGATAATGTATTAATTCTAAGGTACATGTGATGCTGTATTAATTCTAAGGTACATGTGATGCTGTATTGATTCTAAGGTACATGTGATAATGTATTAATTCTAAGATACATGTGATGATGTATTAATCCTAAGCTACATGTGATGATGAATTAATTCTAATGTACATGTGATAATGTATTAATTCTAATGTACATGTGATGCTGTATTAATTCTAAGGTACATGTGATAATGTATTAATTCTAATGTACATGTGATGCTGTATTAATTCTAAGGTACATGTGTTAATGTATTAATTCTAAGGTACAGGTGATAATGAATTAATTCTAATGTACATGTGATGCTGTATTAATTCTAATGTACATGTGATGAATGTATTAATTCTAATATACATGTGATGCTGTATGAATTCTAAGGTACATGTGATGATGTATTAATTCTAATGTACATTTGGTGATGTATTAATTCTAAGGTACATGTGATGAATGTATTAATTCTAATGTACATGTGATGATGTATTAATTTTAAGGTACATGTGATAATGTATTAATTCTAAGGTACATGTGATGATGTATTAATTCTAAGGTCAGTGTGATGTATTAATTCTAATGTACATGTGATAATGTATTAATTCTTAGGTACCTGTGATGATGTATTAATTTTAAGGTCAGTGTGATAAAGTATTAATTTCAATCCTTTGTGATACTGTGTTAATTGTAAAGTCTGTACTTGTTTTTTTAGGTTTGGAGATGAAGGTTGCAAGAATTTATGTAAAGGTTTGGAAAACAACACTACAATACTCTCACTGAGTCTCTGTTTTTGTGATCTTGGGGTCGACAGTGGGCGATACCTGGGGAACATTATATCTACTACAGCACTTAGGTAAATAGACATGATTGGGTTTTGCCTTCATCAGTAGTTAGCTATATATATATATATATATATATATATATATATATATATATATATATATATATATATATATATATATATAAAAACATCTCTTTTCATTTTTTCATTGTCCAAAATAACTCTTATGATGTCCATCTATCCATCCATCAATTTGACTATCTATCCAGCATTAACACCTGTATTAAGCTTTGCATTTGACCCAGTTTCTCACAGAACAATGTATTTTCATATGTAGAGGAAACATGAGTGTGACCTACATCATGTCAGAATTATTGTGACCTATTTATAATACTCGGGTGATTTGCTTTAGTGTTAGCTGTTTTCATAAGTCATGTAGCTTGCTAATAATATAAATGCATTATCTGGAGTATTGCAGTGTTCAGACAAATTTACTTCATTTTGACTTTTGTTTATGCTCCATTGATTTGCATGATGTTTTCAGTGTCTCAAAATCTATAGCCAGTAGAACATTGTACTTAGAGATGTAGAAGTGTCATGAGGTTTCACTATATAGACAAAATAAAGTCATTGTATTTGATGCTGTATAATCGTTTCTTAGACCCTATTGTCAGACTGTTAATTTCTGAATAGAAAGCCTAAGGGTACAAATGTTTCTGACATTTGTTGTCTGCATCACAAATTTAAAGATCCAAAGAGCAAGGAATTTCATTATTTTAACCCTTTACCTCATACAAGCGCCTTTGGACGCCTCTACTCCATTCACATTGACACGCCTTTAGATGTCTCTACTTGATTTGCGTACAAGCACCACTTGATGTCTCTACACCATTTTCATGGAAGTACCTTTAGATGCATGCTGTAAACATCAGTCCTTTGAACATGTTTTCATTGCATTACCTTAGGGGAAAAACCCCTATTAGATACCACATTCATTGACATGAATGACCATTATGTCTGATCATGTGGTTGGTGTTTACGCTCTGGTTGAAATCTGCTATTTAAAGTAACTGGGTTATATTCTCCACTCTCCAAAATGGAGGTTGCAGAATTTGTTCAGTACTTAATTGAGTTTTCATGATTAGAATCACAACTATGAAAGCTTCTATAACTTAGGTAAAGCCTCTGATATTGATGTAGGCAGCAATAAGTTTTTATAAATTATCAAATTCAGATGATTTAGTGATGAGATGCAGAAAAGAAAAAAAAACCTTGTAAACTTGGAGCACGAGAAATGGCAGCTATGGTTGGTCACACGGCTTCACTGACTTGATGGTGAACAAGTTCTCTCAAGATTTTAAAGCACATAAAAATTTCTTCTGTGAAAAACAATTATTATGCTTTAACAATCGGATTTTGCTCTTAAATTTTTCCATACATAAGATATGTGTACCAAAAATGTCAAATGGTTAAAATTGCTGTTAAATGTAACATACACTACACTGCTTACCAGTTACCAGGTAGGCCTATGTGTATGGAGTCAAATGGATAACAGGTGTTCTGTATATAGTGCATTGTACTGGGTGGCTTTGCTGCATGTATATCAGATGGCCAAAAGGACATACACTATATGAGGTAAAGGGTTAATGGAAATAACAAGAATACTTCCCCATTTGATGAACTGAAGTATGAATGAAAATAGCATTTATGATAAAAGCCATGAAATACATACCAAAGAAAATAAATAAATTGACATTTTTTACATTGCAGAGAATTATATCTTGATGGGAACAACCTGTTGTGTGAGGGGGCCATTGAGATCATTAAATTGTGTGCAGAACAGGCGGAGTATGAGGCATACCAGAGGGCAGAGGAGCTGCAGAAAAAGGCTGAGGAGGAGGCAGCCAAACTACAGAAAGGTAAAATTCAACATACATAAAATCATGTATAAATCTAAAACAAGAGATTTATGGAACTCTACAACTTTCTTTTTCTGCTTGGCTGAAGTCTGCTGCCTTACTTTTTGTCGTTATAAAGTAAATTGTATTTTTGTGTAAAGTAAGTTAATATTTAAATTTCACTCTGCACTGAAAAGATTTCCTTATAAACAGAGCAATGTCTCTTTGAGGTTAGGTGAATTTCAGAATAATGGTAAAAATTGTACTGTATTGGTATTGAGTAATGTGCTTTTGATTCAGGGTTGGTCTTTTACAAGAGCGGTACCACTGTTCATACTGTTTAAGTGGGACTTTGAAATGTTATGTCTCAGGAGTAAGTCCCCATTGAATAGTGAGAGACCCTGGGTCCATTGCTGGTTGTAATAATTAATTTGCATTTCATGCCAAAAATGTGTATATATAATGACTGGATCTTGATCTTGAAGGTTTCTATGGTATGTCTCGTGTCACCAGAGATGAGGACAGACCATGTGAGACCCTGGAACAGTACAGTTATTAAAATAAAGTCGATTGTCTACTTGTAGATAATATCAGCAATAAAAGCCTATATCAGAGCAGAAATATGTTGAATTCTTTCAAAGTATGTATAAATTAAACATAATAATAATAATAATAATAATAATAATAATAATAATAATAATAATAATAAAATAAATGTAGACTTAGTACAGTGCCTGATCTTTAGAAGCTCCAAGCAGTTTACACATATATACTTGCAAAGACAAAATTACAGAAACAAACACCACAAAATTACAAAACAGGATGAAGCTAGATTTTAGGTTTGCTTGGATGTCATGCATTAGTTAGGTTCTTTTTACCATATGGAGGTTTCTCTTAGAAGTAAACAGATAGAGGGTTACAGACTGATACCTTGAGATCTCATATGATGCAGAGGTAATGTGATGCAAGTTTGTGGGATAACAATGAAGGCTTTCGAGTATTATCATCAGGTCTATAAAGAATACAGTCTAAAATATGACCATTTATATGGGATGGGTGGGTGCTAACTGGCTGCTTGAGATTGAAAATGTGAATAGAATGTGAGTTTTGATGTGTATGATTTCCAGGTTGATCAGAGGGAAAATCGAAATCTCAAAGAATATTCATGTTGCCAGCATTTGAATTTCCTTACTCCAGGACATTAGGAAACTGCTCCGAAAAAAGAGATTTAGTCAGGTTTTTTTTTTACTTGAAAGAGGGTGATAAAGACATAACAAAATGGACTGACCTTTTTTTCTGTTGTGAGTGAGGTTTGGACCAGTTTGAATGATCTCTGCTCAAAATTGAAAGTTGTAGTGTAGTTAATATGCTCAATTATGAAGTTCATTGCAATGACAGCAATTCCACTTCCACATGAGATACATGGGAATGACTTGATTTAGTAACCTGAGGGTGTTAGATTTACACACATTGGCTTTTCATCTGTTTCTTTTTTCACAGTTGCCTACATTTAAGTAAAGTTGAATGTTGTGCCAGGTTGTTAAATCTTGTGCGCAATGTAGTATTGAGTGCCAAGGAGTGTTATTTAATGCAAGTAATGAGGATCTAATGGGTCCACTGGCGAGTATAACTTGATGACATCATGCTTGTAACAAAAGATGGTTGTAGAACAAGTGGAGCAAAATGTCTGAGAAAAAGTTTAGCAGTAAAACAAGCAAATATTTTTAAAGTTGTGGACTTGCATACAATAAAGATACCATATCCAGACTTATTTATTAAATTTTCACTCAGTTTGGTTTGCAATGTGCATAAAGGGTAAGACAATAGTCAGATGTTGAGGATTAAATATTAGATGTGGCACATTAAACAAAAGGAAGATTGATATTATTGTCTCGTATTCTGTATGGGAGATTAGTGGGTTGTCAGCTGTGTTGAAATTTTATTGCTGTGCAAGAGTCACATGAAAGGAAAATAGTGGTTTTATTGGTTTGCAAAATGAAAACACTAAACCATTGTTCAAAAGTAACTGCCATCAGTCTTGTTAATTAAACCTAACAAATGTATTTCATTTCCCAATTTCACTATAGTTAAAATGTCCACATGCGAAATGAAGCATCTCTAAATCATTGAAAACAAGTAAGATTTTTATTACTTGTTATAATCGAAAATTCTTTTAATGTTTGTTCTCTAACTTCATGTTTTGTTATTATTTTAATGTTGGTGCATTCACATAGTTCATGATTGTCATATTTCATAATTCTTCTATTTATCATTTTTCTTGTAGATTCAATGTTGTATTCATTCATTTCTAAACTCCTTCATCCATTTGTTCAGTCATTTGTTTCTTAATCCTTTGTGTAAGTTCATGTTGTAGTGTAAATGATAATTCGGGAATAAGCAAATGGGTTTAATTATATCCTTAATGGCAGTCTTAAGTCAAAATAATTAAGAAAATAATCAGGTGTAAGTAAAACACAGTGATAATTAAATTGATACTGCCAACATAAAAACATAATTCCTGAAGATACTGTGTGAAAATATGCTAGAGAATATCAAGCCACCTTTTGTAAATTAAGTGATTTTTCATAAATGCCCATCTCACACACTCTCAGTTTCCACAATAAACAGTGTTTATCCTGATCAGTCATTTCTTATTTGTTAAACAGAGAAACAGCACATAAGGTTGTCTCAAATTATTTATTTTCGACTTTAGAATTGCTTTTCACAACTTAAGATGGTGTGTTTTTGCAGAGATAGCCTAGAACATTTTGAATGCTATACACCTTTGTAAAATCGGTTCACAAATTCAGTTATTTTGTTTTAAAGAGACTAATTTATTGTATATTGTTCTCAATGAAGATTAATATTCTGGCACATCTAATGATAACTTAACTAGTGAAGATCCTTTTCAAACTTTCCTAGCTTTTTTATTCTGTCTTAATGACATAATGAAACTTGTTCAGTTTATTTTATTGTTTGAAGTAATATTGCTCAACTTATGAATGGTGTAAGATTTTTTAGATGTTCTTCTTATCGTTTACATAACAAAAAGTATTGTACCTCAGTTCATTGAAATTATGTTAATGAAAGTGTAAAAGATTTAAAAAAGTAATCATGTATTATTTTAATGAAAAAGTTACATTTGAGAAAGGTTATTTATTGATAAGAACAATTTGATGTGAAATACTGGAACATGCAGGCCTCCATTATAGCAACAAAATATTGCTAGTACAACATCATTGTAGTAATGCAGTGTGCAAACTCAAGTGGTAATAATTAGCCCAGGTGTTCTGAGGTGACATCATAGCTGTTTTAAGCCAAATGATTTTTACTTTAACTGCTTTGACAGCCTTAAAACCATACTGCTCGAGTGTAATAAATTACCTCAGTTTTGATATTTACCAATGCCTCATAAAAAACACAATCAGTTTTATCCATGTACTGTTAGTTTTCTCTTTAATTCCTATTTTCAGTTGTTACGTGCTTAGGCTCGAATAAGCAGCAACACAGAAAGAGTGAAAACTAACAAGCTTGTATAACTTTAACAATGATTTATTTAGTACAATTATTTTCATAAAATAAATAAACTTACAGTTTTAGAGAATCAAATCCAACATTAATCCAATATAGAATTCACAAAAATAATCCACTAATGAAATTGTAAGAGTCCTGATAAATAAATGTTCTAATAGTTCCAGGTTCGAATCTTGACGATGTAATCCAAAATGGCTGACAATGTCACGTGATGCAGTTCTTGTTTAATTTATCATCCACATGAATTATGAGCACATGTTTTCTCCTCCAAATAGATAATAAATCCTCTTTCTTCAATGAATTGACATAAAGTCCAGAACAAGATAACACTGAAACATGAAATACACAACTTAATAATAATAAAGCCCAAACATCTACTACTGTTAGCTTCCAAAACACAGCTATATATATGTAATTCCCTCGTAAACAAAAAGGAATCATGTGATTCTGGAAGGTCATAGAAAGAGCTACCTTCTCCAAGTCACGTACTGACAGAATGAACCAGAAGAAAAATCAGCCACTAATTACTAAAAATAAAAAGTTGTCCTTGAAATTAACCATTAATATTAAAGACCTGTTTACCAATCTAAAGCAAGGTCAGATAAAGAGGTAACCATGCCAAGGTCAGCCTGTTTACAACTAGAGTCTAGGTCAAACTGAACTTTCCGGAATAATTTCCCAATTAATGAATATTAAACCCTAAATGACAAATTTGGATTTAACAATAAAAAAGTAAATAAATTAAATCCAATAGCCGTAACACCTTCCCCCATAAAATAAAAAGAAAGGTTTATATGATAAAACCTTCTTTTTTATCTCAAACCAATTTACATCTAAGGTTATAAATTACACAATATAATGAATTGTTTCACACAGGAAAAACGTCTGCAATTATATTATCAAGAAATAGCCTCAACCTTTTAACTTGTCCATGTCCCACAAAATGTCCTAGGAAAGGCACACTAGCAAAGCAGAACTCAATTTTAGACAAATTAATTGTCAAACATACATTAGTGTGTCTGTCAAAGAATTTTCGAAGTGTTGCTAGATGTTCTCTCCAGGTGTAGTTGTAGATGATGACGTCACAATTTTCTAGACCAGAGATGATCATTTTTTATGAGACGTTGAATTGGACTTTCTTTATATTGGTCGAGTCCATTTGGAATCACAATATTGACATTTCCTTTGCTCTTTCCATAGTGGAATCTTCCAAAATCCTTTCAGAAGGTCAAAATGTGGTGACATACTTGGCATTCCCAATTTTATCAATACAATTGTCAATTCTTGGTAATGGGAATGAATCTGTTTTTGTCACTCTGTTCACCTTCCTATAATCAGTACACATACGGAAAGTTTTATCTGGTTTTGAAACAAGTATGCATGGTGAACTCCAATCCTTTTACTGGGCTTGATAAAATCATTCTCCAGCAAATATTGAATTTCCTTTTTCAAGAATTCCTGTTTGAGTGGACTCGTCCAGCATGGATGCTGTTTGAAATTTTCAATTTCAACGTCATGATAATTTTGTTTGTCCTTGTAAGAATATCTGGACATAAGTGCTCATATAATAATAACTTTCAGTTCATTTCTTTCTTGCACTTGCAACTGTGAAAGTTTCTGGTCTAGATTTTTTATAATTTCTGAATTCCATCAATTTGTCGCTCCAATGTCAGTAGAATCCGACGATATTTCTTCACTAAGTGGGACAGGCACAACTAAATTAATTACATATTTAACATGGCTAACTCTTTCAATATACTGGTACTCCTATAATTAATTTAGATCCCAGGAGCACTAATACTATAATTTAACTAATTCATTTTCTTCTTAACTTTGTATGGGCCATAATATCTAATTTGAAGAAAAGTAAGAAGAATGAACAAGAGTAACACAACTCCATTATCAGACTCAAAAGTTCTCTCCCTTTTAGTTCTTTCAAACCATAGTTTCATTTTTAACTTTAATTGATTACTTGACTTGGTCTTAGGTAAGGGATCTACACAGTCTGCCATAATTCTACCAAATGATTTGTCAAAGGCAGGAATAGGTTGCAGATGAGCCTTAGGTATCTTCTGATTGTTTTTTCCTACCATTTGACAAGTATGACAAGATCTACAGTATTTGGCAACATCACGTTTGATTTTTGGCCAATAGAAGTGAGTCAAGATCTTGTGATACAATTTATTAATCCCTAAATGACCAGCCAAAAGAGTTTCATGGGCCAAATTAAGTATTTCCTGTCTGTAAGGTTTTGGAACTACTATTTGATAGTTCAATGACCACTCATCACCAGCAGGTACCTCGGAAGGTCTCCATTTTCTCATAAGAATTCCATTTTTAATGAAATAACAGACAGGAACTTTAGTGACTTCATTCTCATTTATGACCCTTTGAAACAAACAGGAGATCTCAGGATCTTTTTCGTGTTCAACGACAAGTAACTGTCGTTTTTCACCCTGATTAAGAGAATGCGTTGTTAAAAGAGGATCACTATGGTCAATACCTTCTGATTGATCTAAACCAAGAGTAAAAGTGACCTCATCAAAAACCTGACCTATACAAGCGCCAGTTGAAGGAATGCTGCCTTCTATAACACCATTCTCAAGTTCATCACCCTGATTAGAATAAAGAGAATGAGTTGTTAGAAGAGGATCACTATGATCAATACCTTCTGATTGATCTAAACCAAGAGTAAAAGTGACCTCATCAAAAACCTTACCTTTACAAGCGTCAGTTGAAGGAATACTGGCTTTTTCAACATAAGCCTGACCCACGCAGATGTCATCAAAGGGAATACTGCCCTCAATAACATAAACCTGACCCATGCATGTGTCATCAAAGGGAATACTGCCCTTTTCAACTTCATTCTCAAGAGCTTTCTTTACCATAGCTCTAGTAACTGTACAAGCTTTAAATATATCAGGGATTTCTTTTCCAATTGGATCAACTTTCTGATCCAGATTAGGCTTGTCAGTTACAGGTGGATTAACCACATCCTTGTCCCCAGCTAAGTCGTTGCTTAGCAATAAATCTATTCCCTCAACAGGTAAAACTGAGACCGTTCCGATTGTCACAGGTCCTGATACTAAGTCTGATGACAAATTTACACAATGGAGAGGAACATTAACAACGCCGCACTCTACTCCCTTAATAAGAACACTTTCATTAGAAGAAGACTTCTCAGAAAAAAGTACCTGATAATAAAAGACTCTGAGAAGCTCCTGTGTCCCTTAAAATTTTAATAGGGGTGGGATTGGCTGAATCACCCAAGAGTGATATAGAACCCTTTGATATGAATGGTTCATAATTCTCCATATCAAAATCAGACTGGGATTTATTAGACACAACAAATGTATTGCTTTCAATACATGATTGTGACCTTTACCTCTTGTAAATAAGAGCATTTGGAACAGGCCTGTCTTGATTCTGATGCCTATTTTTCAATTTGTAGCAATCAGAAATAACGTGTCCTTTTTCTTGCAAAAGTTACACGTCGGAAGAGACAAGGATCCAGAATCAAACTTCTCTGAAGTCTGATTTTTGAAAGTTGTGTTAGTTTGAGTTTTAGAAGGGCTTGAATTAGATGGAAATTCTTTTCTACCATTAAATTGTTGAGTAGAAGTCTTGTTAACAAAAGGAACTTTATGTGTCAAAGAATATTCGTCAGCAGCTCGAGCAGCATTTTCCAAGGTTTCAATCTGATGCTCCTCAAGATAAGTTTTAACATCACTATGAACACAGTTTTTGAACTCTTCAATTAATATAATTTGCTTGAGATTTTGATAATCTTGCTCAACTTTCTTGGCTAAACACCATCTATCAAACAACTGCTCTTTTTGTCTAGCAAATTCGACATGAGTTTGTCCAGCTTCTTTTCTGTAATTTCTAAATTTTTGCCTATAAGCTTCAGGAACTACCTTATAACCTCTTAAAATGCATTCTTTAACTACGTCATAATCACCACTTTGCTGAACAGACAGTGAAGCGTAAATCTCACTAGACTTACCAGTAATTACACATTGTAGTAACTGAGTCCAATTCTCTCTTGGCCACTTTAAATTTTCTGCAACTTTTTCAAAAAGAATGAAATATTTATCTACTTCTTTTTCTTTGAAAGGGTGCACTAATCTAATATTCCTTGCTAAATCAAAATTTTGATTTGAAGTATGATGGTGATTCTCACTTGCCAGCTCTATTTCTTTCATTTTAATTTTTTTCTCAATTTGCATCTGCTCTTTTTGTAATTGAAATTGTCTTTCTTTCTCCCTTTCTTGTCTCTCTCTCTCTCCTCTTTCTCTCTATCAATCAGCATCTGCTCTTTTGTAATTCAGATTGTCTCTCTCTCTCTCCTCTTTTTCAGATTGTAATTGTCTTTCTTTCTCTCTTTCTTCTTTTTCATATTGTAATTGTTTCTCTTTCTCCTCTCTCTCAATTCGCTTTTGCTCTATTTGTAATTCAATTTGTTTCTCTTTCTCCCTTTCCTGAAACTCCAGCTTCTTTAACTCTAGTTCCATCTGGAATTTTAATTCTAATTCCTTTAGTTTAATATCAGAGTCTGGTGTAGACTTACTGACTGGAATCAAAGCACTTTGTTCCAAAACATCCTGTTCTACCAAATACTGGACCAAAATCTTTTTGATATCTTGTTTCGTTAAAGAAGCCTTGACTTCAGAAAGATCGTATTTTCTGGCAAGTTGAACCAACTCGTCTTTTTTGAAAAGATCTAATTGCTCCTGGGTAGGATTAGAAAGAAATATTTCTACCTTAGATGTCATTTTGATACAGGCGTGTCAGTCTCACTAAAGATTTAAAATTTTCAAAAACTAGGGGAAATTCAAATATAAATTCAAATTTATTTCAATCCCAGAAGATAGCCCCCAATTTCTATGTTACGTGCTTAGGCTCGAATAAGCAGCAACACAGAAAGAGTGAAAACTAACAAGCTTGTATAACTTTAATAATGATTTATTTAGTACAATTATTTTCATAAAATAAATAAACTTACAGTTTTAGAGAATCAAATCCATCATTAATCCAATATAGAATTCACAAAAATAATCCACTAATGAAATTGTAAGAGTCCTGATAAATAAATGTTCTAATAGTTCCAGGTTCGAATCTTGACGATGTAATCCAAAATGGCTGACAATGTCACGTGATGCAGTTCTTGTTTAATTTATCATCCACATGAATTATGAGCACATGTTTTCTCCTCCAAATAGATAATAAATCCTCTTTCTTCAATGAATTGACATAAAGTCCAGAACAAGATAACACTGAAACATGAAATACACAACTTAATAATAATAAAGCCCAAACATCTACTACTGTTAGCTTCCAAAACACAGCTATATATATGTAATTCACTCGTAAACAAAAAGGAATCATGTGATTCTGGAAGGTCATAGAAAGAGCTACCTTCTCCAAGTCACGTACTGACAGAATGAACCAGAAGAAAAATCAGCCACTAATTACTAAAAATAAAAAGTTGTCCTTGAAATTAACCAATAATATTAAAGACCTGTTTACCAATCTAAAGCAAGGTCAGATAAAGAGGTAACCAAGCCAAGGTCAGCCTGTTTACAACTAGAGTCTAGGTCAAACTGAACTTTCCAGAATAATTTCCCAATTAATGAATATTAAACCCTAAATGACAAATTTGGATTTAACTATAAAAAAGTAAATAAATTAAATCCAATAGCCGTAACACCTTCCCCCATAAAATAAAAAGAAAGGTTTATATGATAAAACCTTCTTTTTATCTCAAACCAATTTACATCTAAGGTTATAAATTACACAATATAATGAATTGTTATACACAGGAAAAAACGTCTGCAATTATATTATCAAGAAATAGCCTCAACCTTTTAACTTGTCCATGTCCCACAAAATGTCCTAGGAAAGGCACACTAGCAAAGCAGAACTCAATTTTAGACAAATTAATTGTCAAACATACATTAGTGTGTCTGTCAAAGAATTTTCGAAGTGTTGCTAGATGTTCTCTCCAGGTGTAGTTGTAGATGATGACGTCACAATTTTCTAGACCAGAGATGATCATTTTTTATGAGACGTTGAATTGGACTTTCTTTATATTGGTCGAGTCCATTTAGAGTCACAATATTGACATTTCCTTTGCTCTTTCCATAGTGGAATCTTCCAAAATCCTTTCAGAAGGTCAAAATGTGGTGACATACTTGGCATTCCCAATTTTATCAATACAATTGTCAATTCTTGGTAATGGGAATGAATCTGTTTTTGTCACTCTGTTCACCTTCCTATAATCAGTACACATACGGAAAGTTTTATCTGGTTTTGAAACAAGTATGCATGGTGAACTCCAATCCTTTTACTGGGCTTGATAAAATCATTCTCCAGCAAATATTGAATTTCCTTTTTCAAGAATTCCTGTTTGAGTGGACTCGTCCAGCATGGATGCTGTTTGAAATTTTCAATTTCAACGTCATGATAATTTTGTTTGTCCTTGTAAGAATATCTGGACATAAGTGCTCATATAATAATAACTTTCAGTTCATTTCTTTCTTGCACTTGCAACTGTGAAAGTTTCTGGTCTAGATTTTTTATAATTTCTGAATTCCATCAATTTGTCGCTCCAATGTCAGTAGAATCCGACGATATTTCTTCACTAAGTGGGACAGGCACAACTAAATTAATTACATATTTAACATGGCTAACTCTTTCAATATACTGGTACTCCTATAATTAATTTAGATCCCAGGAGCACTAATACTATAATTTAACTAATTCATTTTCTTCTTAACTTTGTATGGGCCATAATATCTAATTTGAAGAAAAGTAAGAAGAATGAACAAGAGTAACACAACTCCATTATCAGACTCAAAAGTTCTCTCCCTTTTAGTTCTTTCAAACCATAGTTTCATTTTTAACTTTAATTGATTACTTGACTTGGTCTTAGGTAAGGGATCTACACAGTCTGCCATAATTCTACCAAATGATTTGTCAAAGGCAGGAATAGGTTGCAGATGAGCCTTAGGTATCTTCTGATTGTTTTTTCCTACCATTTGACAAGTATGACAAGATCTACAGTATTTGGCAACATCACGTTTGATTTTTGGCCAATAGAAGTGAGTCAAGATCTTGTGATACAATTTATTAATCCCTAAATGACCAGCCAAAAGAGTTTCATGGGCCAAATTAAGTATTTCCTGTCTGTAAGGTTTTGGAACTACTATTTGATAGTTCAATGACCACTCATCACCAGCAGGTACCTCGGAAGGTCTCCATTTTCTCATAAGAATTCCATTTTTAATGAAATAACAGACAGGAACTTTAGTGACTTCATTCTCATTTATGACCCTTTGAAACAAACAGGAGATCTCAGGATCTTTTTCGTGTTCAACGACAAGTAACTGTCGTTTTTCACCCTGATTAAGAGAATGCGTTGTTAAAAGAGGATCACTATGGTCAATACCTTCTGATTGATCTAAACCAAGAGTAAAAGTGACCTCATCAAAAACCTGACCTATACAAGCGCCAGTTGAAGGAATGCTGCCTTCTATAACACCATTCTCAAGTTCATCACCCTGATTAGAATAAAGAGAATGAGTTGTTAGAAGAGGATCACTATGATCAATACCTTCTGATTGATCTAAACCAAGAGTAAAAGTGACCTCATCAAAAACCTTACCTTTACAAGCGTCAGTTGAAGGAATACTGGCTTTTTCAACATAAGCCTGACCCACGCAGATGTCATCAAAGGGAATACTGCCCTCAATAACATAAACCTGACCCATGCATGTGTCATCAAAGGGAATACTGCCCTTTTCAACTTCATTCTCAAGAGCTTTCTTTACCATAGCTCTAGTAACTGTACAAGCTTTAAATATATCAGGGATTTCTTTTCCAATTGGATCAACTTTCTGATCCAGATTAGGCTTGTCAGTTACAGGTGGATTAACCACATCCTTGTCCCCAGCTAAGTCGTTGCTTAGCAATAAATCTATTCCCTCAACAGGTAAAACTGAGACCGTTCCGATTGTCACAGGTCCTGATACTAAGTCTGATGACAAATTTACACAATGGAGAGGAACATTAACAACGCCGCACTCTACTCCCTTAATAAGAACACTTTCATTAGAAGAAGACTTCTCAGAAAAAAGTACCTGATAATAAAAGACTCTGAGAAGCTCCTGTGTCCCTTAAAATTTTAATAGGGGTGGGATTGGCTGAATCACCCAAGAGTGATATAGAACCCTTTGATATGAATGGTTCATAATTCTCCATATCAAAATCAGACTGGGATTTATTAGACACAACAAATGTATTGCTTTCAATACATGATTGTGACCTTTACCTCTTGTAAATAAGAGCATTTGGAACAGGCCTGTCTTGATTCTGATGCCTATTTTTCAATTTGTAGCAATCAGAAATAACGTGTCCTTTTTCTTGCAAAAGTTACACGTCGGAAGAGACAAGGATCCAGAATCAAACTTCTCTGAAGTCTGATTTTTGAAAGTTGTGTTAGTTTGAGTTTTAGAAGGGCTTGAATTAGATGGAAATTCTTTTCTACCATTAAATTGTTGAGTAGAAGTCTTGTTAACAAAAGGAACTTTATGTGTCAAAGAATATTCGTCAGCAGCTCGAGCAGCATTTTCCAAGGTTTCAATCTGATGCTCCTCAAGATAAGTTTTAACATCACTATGAACACAGTTTTTGAACTCTTCAATTAATATAATTTGCTTGAGATTTTGATAATCTTGCTCAACTTTCTTGGCTAAACACCATCTATCAAACAACTGCTCTTTTTGTCTAGCAAATTCGACATGAGTTTGTCCAGCTTCTTTTCTGTAATTTCTAAATTTTTGCCTATAAGCTTCAGGAACTACCTTATAACCTCTTAAAATGCATTCTTTAACTACGTCATAATCACCACTTTGCTGAACAGACAGTGAAGCGTAAATCTCACTAGACTTACCAGTAATTACACATTGTAGTAACTGAGTCCAATTCTCTCTTGGCCACTTTAAATTTTCTGCAACTTTTTCAAAAAGAATGAAATATTTATCTACTTCTTTTTCTTTGAAAGGGTGCACTAATCTAATATTCCTTGCTAAATCAAAATTTTGATTTGAAGTATGATGGTGATTCTCACTTGCCAGCTCTATTTCTTTCATTTTAATTTTTTTCTCAATTTGCATCTGCTCTTTTTGTAATTGAAATTGTCTTTCTTTCTCCCTTTCTTGTCTCTCTCTCTCTCCTCTTTCTCTCTATCAATCAGCATCTGCTCTTTTGTAATTCAGATTGTCTCTCTCTCTCTCCTCTTTTTCAGATTGTAATTGTCTTTCTTTCTCTCTTTCTTCTTTTTCATATTGTAATTGTTTCTCTTTCTCCTCTCTCTCAATTCGCTTTTGCTCTATTTGTAATTCAATTTGTTTCTCTTTCTCCCTTTCCTGAAACTCCAGCTTCTTTAACTCTAGTTCCATCTGGAATTTTAATTCTAATTCCTTTAGTTTAATATCAGAGTCTGGTGTAGACTTACTGACTGGAATCAAAGCACTTTGTTCCAAAACATCCTGTTCTACCAAATACTGGACCAAAATCTTTTTGATATCTTGTTTCGTTAAAGAAGCCTTGACTTCAGAAAGATCGTATTTTCTGGCAAGTTGAACCAACTCGTCTTTTTTGAAAAGATCTAATTGCTCCTGGGTAGGATTAGAAAGAAATATTTCTACCTTAGATGTCATTTTGATACAGGCGTGTCAGTCTCACTAAAGATTTAAAATTTTCAAAAACTAGGGGAAATTCAAATATAAATTCAAATTTATTTCAATCCCAGAAGATAGCCCCCAATTTCTATGTTACGTGCTTAGGCTCGAATAAGCAGCAACACAGAAAGAGTGAAAACTAACAAGCTTGTATAACTTTAATAATGATTTATTTAGTACAATTATTTTCATAAAATAAATAAACTTACAGTTTTAGAGAATCAAATCCATCATTAATCCAATATAGAATTCACAAAAATAATCCACTAATGAAATTGTAAGAGTCCTGATAAATAAATGTTCTAATAGTTCCAGGTTCGAATCTTGACGATGTAATCCAAAATGGCTGACAATGTCACGTGATGCAGTTCTTGTTTAATTTATCATCCACATGAATTATGAGCACATGTTTTCTCCTCCAAATAGATAATAAATCCTCTTTCTTCAATGAATTGACATAAAGTCCAGAACAAGATAACACTGAAACATGAAATACACAACTTAATAATAATAAAGCCCAAACATCTACTACTGTTAGCTTCCAAAACACAGCTATATATATGTAATTCACTCGTAAACAAAAAGGAATCATGTGATTCTGGAAGGTCATAGAAAGAGCTACCTTCTCCAAGTCACGTACTGACAGAATGAACCAGAAGAAAAATCAGCCACTAATTACTAAAAATAAAAAGTTGTCCTTGAAATTAACCAATAATATTAAAGACCTGTTTACCAATCTAAAGCAAGGTCAGATAAAGAGGTAACCAAGCCAAGGTCAGCCTGTTTACAACTAGAGTCTAGGTCAAACTGAACTTTCCAGAATAATTTCCCAATTAATGAATATTAAACCCTAAATGACAAATTTGGATTTAACTATAAAAAAGTAAATAAATTAAATCCAATAGCCGTAACACCTTCCCCCATAAAATAAAAAGAAAGGTTTATATGATAAAACCTTCTTTTTATCTCAAACCAATTTACATCTAAGGTTATAAATTACACAATATAATGAATTGTTATACACAGGAAAAAACGTCTGCAATTATATTATCAAGAAATAGCCTCAACCTTTTAACTTGTCCATGTCCCACAAAATGTCCTAGGAAAGGCACACTAGCAAAGCAGAACTCAATTTTAGACAAATTAATTGTCAAACATACATTAGTGTGTCTGTCAAAGAATTTTCGAAGTGTTGCTAGATGTTCTCTCCAGGTGTAGTTGTAGATGATGACGTCACAATTTTCTAGACCAGAGATGATCATTTTTTATGAGACGTTGAATTGGACTTTCTTTATATTGGTCGAGTCCATTTAGAGTCACAATATTGACATTTCCTTTGCTCTTTCCATAGTGGAATCTTCCAAAATCCTTTCAGAAGGTCAAAATGTGGTGACATACTTGGCATTCCCAATTTTATCAATACAATTGTCAATTCTTGGTAATGGGAATGAATCTGTTTTTGTCACTCTGTTCACCTTCCTATAATCAGTACACATACGGAAAGTTTTATCTGGTTTTGAAACAAGTATGCATGGTGAACTCCAATCCTTTTACTGGGCTTGATAAAATCATTCTCCAGCAAATATTGAATTTCCTTTTTCAAGAATTCCTGTTTGAGTGGACTCGTCCAGCATGGATGCTGTTTGAAATTTTCAATTTCAACGTCATGATAATTTTGTTTGTCCTTGTAAGAATATCTGGACATAAGTGCTCATATAATAATAACTTTCAGTTCATTTCTTTCTTGCACTTGCAACTGTGAAAGTTTCTGGTCTAGATTTTTTATAATTTCTGAATTCCATCAATTTGTCGCTCCAATGTCAGTAGAATCCGACGATATTTCTTCACTAAGTGGGACAGGCACAACTAAATTAATTACATATTTAACATGGCTAACTCTTTCAATATACTGGTACTCCTATAATTAATTTAGATCCCAGGAGCACTAATACTATAATTTAACTAATTCATTTTCTTCTTAACTTTGTATGGGCCATAATATCTAATTTGAAGAAAAGTAAGAAGAATGAACAAGAGTAACACAACTCCATTATCAGACTCAAAAGTTCTCTCCCTTTTATTTCTTTCAAACCATAGTTTCATTTTTAACTTTAATTGATTACTTGACTTGGTCTTAGGTAAGGGATCTACACAATCTGCCATAATTCTACCAAATGATTTGTCAAAGGCAGGAATAGGTTGCAGATGAGCCTTAGGTATCTTCTGATTGTTTTTTCCTACCATTTGATAAGTATGACAAGATCTACAGTATTTGGCAACATCACGTTTGATTTTTGGCCAATAGAAGTGAGTCAAGATCTTGTGATACATTTTATTAATCCCTAAATGACCAACCAAAAGAGTTTCATGGGCCAAATTAAGTATTTCCTGTCTGTAAGGTTTTGGAACTACTATTTGATAGTTCAATGACCACTCATCACCAACAGGTACCTCGGAAGGTCTCCATTTTCTCATAAGAATTCCATTTTTAATGAAATAACAGACAGGAACTTCAGTGACTTCATTCTCATTTATGACCCTTTGAAACAAACAGGAGATCTCAGGATCTTTTTCCTGTTCAACGACAAGTAACTGTCGTTTATCACCCTGATTAAGAGAATGCGTTGTTAAAAGAGGATCACTATGATCAATACCTTCTGATTGATCTAAACCAAGAGTAAAAGTGACCTCATCAAAAACCTGACCTATACAAGCGCCAGTTGAAGGAATGCTGCCTTCTATAACACCATTCTCAAGATCATCACCCTGATTAGAATAAAAGACAATGAGTTGTTAAAAGAGGATCACTATGATCAATACCTTCTGATTGATCTAAACCAAGAGTAAAAGTGACCTCATCAAAAACCTGACCTTTACAAGCGTCAGTTGAAGGAATACTGGCTTTTTCAACATAAGCCTGACCCACGCAGATGTCATCAAAGGGAATACTGCCCTCAATAACATAAACCTGACCCATGCATGTGTCATCAAAGGGAATACTGCCCTTTTCAACTTCATTCTCAAGAGCTTTCTTTACCATAGCTCTAGTAACTGTACAAGCTTTAAATATATCAGGGATTTCTTTTCCAATTGGATCAACTTTCTGATCCAGATTAGGCTTGTCAGTTACAGGTGGATTAACCACATCCTTGTCCCCAGCTAAGTCGTTGCTTAGCAATAAATCTATTCCCTCAACAGGTAAAACTGAGACCGTTCCGATTGTCACAGGTCCTGATACTAAGTCTGATGACAAATTTACACAATGGAGAGGAACATTAACAACGCCGCACTCTACTCCCTTAATAAGAACACTTTCATTAGAAGAAGACTTCTCAGAAAAAAGTACCTGATAATAAAAGACTCTGAGAAGCTCCTGTGTCCCTTAAAATTTTAATAGGGGTGGGATTGGCTGAATCACCCAAGAGTGATATAGAACCCTTCGATATGAATGGTTCATAATTCTCCATATCAAAATCAGACTGGGATTTATTAGACACAACAAATGTATTGCTTTCAATACATGATTGTGACCTTTACCTCTTGTAAATAAGAGCATTTGGAACAGGCCTGTCTTGATTCTGATGCCTATTTTTCAATTTGTAGCAATCAGAAATAACGTGTCCTTTTTTCTTGCAAAAGTTACACGTCGGAAGAGACAAGGATCCAGAATCAAACTTCTCTGAAGTCTGATTTTTGAAAGTTGTGTTAGTTTGAGTTTTAGAAGGGCTTGAATTAGGTGGAAATTCTTTTCTGCCATTAAATTGTTGAGTAGAAGTCTTGTTAACAAAAGGAACTTTATGTGTCAAAGAATATTCGTCAGCAGCTCGAGCAGCATTTTCCAAGGTTTCAATCTGATGCTCCTCAAGATAAGTTTTAACATCACTATGAACACAGTTTTTGAACTCTTCAATTAATATAATTTGCTTGAGATTTTGATAATCTTGCTCAACTTTCTTGGCTAAACACCATCTATCAAACAACTGCTCTTTTTGTCTAGCAAATTCGACATGAGTTTGTCCAGCTTCTTTTCTGTAATTTCTAAATTTTTGCCTAAAAGCTTCAGGAACTAACTCATAACCTCTTAAAATGCATTCTTTAACTACGTCATAATCACCACTTTGCTGAACAGACAGTGAAGCGTAAATCTCACTAGCCTTACCAGTAATTACACATTATAGTAACTGAATCCAATTCTCTCTTGGCCACTTTAAATTTTCTGCAACTTTTTCAAAAAGAATGAAATATTTATCTACTTCTTTTTCTTTGAAAGTGTGCACTAATCTAATATTCCTTGCTAAATTAAAATTTTGATTTGAAGTATGATGGTGATTCTCACTTGCCAGCTCTATTTCTTTCATTTTAATTTCTTTCTCAATTTGCATCTGCTCTTTTTGTAATTCAAATTGTCTTTCTTTCTCCCTTTCCTGTCTCTCTCTCTCCTCTTTCTCTCTATCAATCAGCATCTGCTCTTTTGTAATTCAGATTGTCTCTCTCCTCTTTTTCAGATTGTAATTGTCTTTCTTTCTCTCTTTCTTCTTTTTCATATTGTAATTGTTTCTCTTTCTCCTCTCTCTCAATTCGCTTTTGCTCTTTTTGTAATTCAATTTGTTTCTCTTTCTCCCTTTCCTGAAACTCCAGCTTCTTTAACTCTAATTCCATCTGGAATTTTAATTCTAATTCCTTTAGTTTAATATCAGAGTCAGGTGTAGACTTACTGACTGGATTCAAAGCACTTTGCTCCAAAACATCCTGTTCTACCAAATACTGGACCAAAATCTTTTTGATATCTTGTTTCGTTAAAGAAGCCTTGACTTCAGAAAGATCGTATTTTCTGGCAAGTTGAACCAACTCGTCTTTTTTGAAAAGATCTAATTGCTCCTGGGTAGGATTAGAAAGAAATATTTCTACCTTAGATGTCATTTTGATACAGGCGTGTCAGTCTCACTAAAGATTTAAAATTTTCAAAAACTAGGGGAAATTCAAATATAAATTCAAATTTATTTCAATCCCAGACGATAGCCCCCAATTTCTATTTTACGTGCTTAGGCTCGAATAAGCAGCAACACAGAAAGAGTGAAAACTAACAAGCTTGTATAACTTTAACAATGATTTATTTAGTACAATTATTTTCATAAAGTAAATAAACTTACAGTTTTAGAGAATCAAATCCAACATTAATCCAATATAGAATTCACAAAAATAATCCACTAATGAAATTGTAAGAGTCCTGATAAATAAATGTTCTAATAGTTCCAGGTTCGAATCTTGACGATGTAATCCAAAATGGCTGACAATGTCACGTGATGCAGTTCTTGTTTAATTTATCATCCACATGAATTATGAGCACATGTTTTCTCCTCCAAATAGATAATAAATCCTCTTTCTTCAATGAATTGACATAAAGTCCAGAACAAGATAACACTGAAACATGAAATACACAACTTAATAATAATAAAGCCCAAACATCTACTACTGTTAGCTTCCAAAACACAGCTATATATATGTAATTCCCTCGTAAACAAAAAGGAATCATGTGATTCTGGAAGGTCATAGAAAGAGCTACCTTCTCCAAGTCACGTACTGACAGAATGAACCAGAAGAAAAATCAGCCACTAATTACTAAAAATAAAAAGTTGTCCTTGAAATTAACCAATAATATTAAAGACCTGTTTACCAATCTAAAGCAAGGTCAGATAAAGAGGTAACCAAGCCAAGGTCAGCCTGTTTACAACTAGAGTCTAGGTCAAACTGAACTTTCCAGAATAATTTCCCAATTAATGAATATTAAACCCTAAATGACAAATTTGGATTTAACAATAAAAAAGTAAATAAATTAAATCCAATAGCCGTAACACCTTCCCCCATAAAATAAAAAGAAAGGTTTATATGATAAAACCTTCTTTTTATCTCAAACCAATTTACATCTAAGGTTATAAATTACACAATATAATGAATTGTTATACACAGGAAAAACGTCTGCAATTATATTATCAAGAAATAGCCTCAACCTTTTAACTTGTCCATGTCCCACAAAATGTCCTAGGAAAGGCACACTAGCAAAGCAGAACTCAATTTTAGACAAATTAATTGTCAAACATACATTAGTGTGTCTGTCAAAGAATTTTCGAAGTGTTGCTAGATGTTCTCTCCAGGTGTAGTTGTAGATGATGACGTCACAATTTTCTAGACCAGAGATGATCATTTTTTATGAGATGTTGAATTGGACTTTCTTTATATTGGTCGAGTCCATTTGGAGTCACAATATTGACATTTCCTTTGCTCTTTCCATAGTGGAATCTTCCAAAATCCTTTCAGAAGGTCAAAATGTGGTGACATACTTGGCATTCCCAATTTTATCAATACAATTGTCAATTCTTGGTAATGGGAATGAATCTGTTTTTGTCACTCTGTTCACCTTCCTATAATCAGTACACATACGGAAAGTTTTATCTGGTTTTGAAACAAGTATGCATGGTGAACTCCAATCCTTTTACTGGGCTTGATAAAATCATTCTCCAGCAAATATTGAATTTCCTTTTTCAAGAATTCCTGTTTGAGTGGACTCGTCCAGCATGGATGCTGTTTGAAATTTTCAATTTCAACGTCATGATAATTTTGTTTGTCCTTGTAAGAATATCTGGACATAAGTGCTCATATAATAATAACTTTCAGTTCATTTCTTTCTTGCACTTGCAACTGTGAAAGTTTCTGGTCTAGATTTTTTATAATTTCTGAATTCCATCAATTTGTCGCTCCAATGTCAGTAGAATCCGACGATATTTCTTCACTAAGTGGGACAGGCACAACTAAATTAATTACATATTTAACATGGCTATCTCTTTCAATATACTGGTACTCCTATAATTAATTTAGATCCCAGGAGCACTAATACTATAATTTAACTAATTCATTTTCTTCTTAACTTTGTATGGGCCATAATATCTAATTTGAAGAAAAGTAAGAAGAATGAACAAGAGTAACACAACTCCATTATCAGACTCAAAAGTTCTCTCCCTTTTAGTTCTTTCAAACCATAGTTTCATTTTTAACTTTAATTGATTACTTGACTTGGTCTTAGGTAAGGGATCTACACAATCTGCCATAATTCTACCAAATGATTTGTCAAAGGCAGAAATAGGTTGCAGATGAGCCTTAGGTATCTTCTGATTGTTTTTTCCTACCATTTGACAAGTATGACAAGATCTACAGTATTTGGCAACATCACGTTTGATTTTTGGCCAATAGAAGTGAGTCAAGATCTTGTGATACATTTTATTAATCCCTAAATGACCAGCCAAAAGAGTTTCATGGGCCAAATTAAGTATTTCCTGTCTGTAAGGTTTTGGAACTACTATTTGATAGTTCACTGACCACTCATCACCAACAGGTACCTCGGAAGGTCTCCATTTTCTCATAAGAATTCCATTTTTAATGAAATAATAGACAGGAACTTCAGTGACTTCATTCTCATTTATGACCCTTTGAAACAAACAGGAGATCTCAGGATCCTTTTCCTTTTCAACGACAAGTAACTGTTGTTTATCACCCTGATTAAGAGA
Organism: Unio delphinus; assembly: GCA_029339505.1. Taxonomy (NCBI): domain Eukaryota; kingdom Metazoa; phylum Mollusca; class Bivalvia; order Unionida; family Unionidae; genus Unio; species Unio delphinus. The sequence goes on along the minus strand of JAQISU010000230.1, from coordinate 3,304,088 downwards.
ATGCGTTGTTAAAAGAGGATCACTATGATCAATACCTTCTGATTGATCTAAACCAAGAGTAAAAGTGACCTCATCAAAAACCTGACCTATACAAGCGCCAGTTGAAGGAATGCTGCCTTCTATAACACCATTCTCAAGATCATCACCCTGATTAGAATAAAGAGAATGAGTTGTTAAAAGAGGATCACTATGATCAATACCTTCTGATTGATCTAAACCAAGAGTAAAAGTGACCTCATCAAAAACCTTACCTTTACAAGCATCAGTTGAAGGAATACTGGCTTTTTCAACATAAGCCTGACCCACGCAGATGTCATCAAAGGGAATACTGCCCTCAATAACATAAACCTGACCCATGCATGTGTCATCAAAGGGAATACTGCCCTTTTCAACTTCATTCTCAAGAGCTTTCTTTACCATAGCTCTAGTAACTGTACAAGCTTTAAATATATCAGGGATTTCTTTTCCAATTGGATCAACTTTCTGATCCAGATTAGGCTTGTCAGTTACAGGTGGATTAACCACATCCTTGTCCCCAGCTAAGTCATTGCCTAGCAATAAATCTGTTCCCTCAATAGGTAAAACCGAGACCGTTCCGATTGTCACAGGTCCTGATACTAAGTCTGATGACAAATTTACACAATGGAGAGGAACATTAACAACGCCGCACTCTACTCCCTTAATAAGAACACTTTCATTAGAAGAAGACTTCTCAGGAAAAGGCAACGTACCTGATAATAAAAGACTCTGAGAAGCTCCTGTGTCCCTTAAAATTATAATAGGGGTGGGATTGGCTGAATCACTCAAGAGTGATATAGAACCCTTCGATATGAATGGTTCATAATTCTCCATATCAAAATCAGACTGGGATTTATTAGACACAACAAATGTATTGCTTTCAATACATGATTGTGACCTTTACCTCTTGTAAATAAGAGCATTTGGAACAGGCCTGTCTTGATTCTGATGCCTATTTTTCAATTTGTAGCAATCAGAAATAACGTGTCCTTTTTTCTTGCAAAAGTTACACGTCGGAAGAGACAAGGATCCAGAATCAAACTTCTCTGAAGTCTGATTTTTGAAAGTTGTGTTAGTTTGAGTTTTAGAAGGGCTTGAATTAGGTGGAAATTCTTTTCTGCCATTAAATTGTTGAGTAGAAGTCTTGTTAACAAAAGGAACTTTATGTGTCAAAGAATATTCGTCAGCAGCTCGAGCAGCATTTTCCAAGGTTTCAGTCTGATGCTCCTCAAGATAAGTTTTAACATCACTATGAACACAGTTTTTGAACTCTTCAATTAATATAATTTGCTTGAGATTTTGATAATCTTGCTCAACTTTCTTGGCTAAACACCATCTATCAAACAACTGCTCTTTTTGTCTAGCAAATTCGACATGAGTTTGTCCAGCTTCTTTTCTGTAATTTCTAAATTTTTGCCTATAAGCTTCAGGAACTAACTCATAACCTCTTAAAATGCATTCTTTAACTACGTCATAATCACCACTTTGCTGAACAGACAGTGAAGCGTAAATCTCACTAGACTTACCAGTAATTACACATTGTAGTAACTGAGTCCAATTCTCTCTTGGCCACTTTAAATTTTCTGCAACTTTTTCAAACAGAATGAAATATTTATCTACTTCTTTTTCTTTGAAAGGGTGCACTAATCTAATATTCCTTGCTAAATCAAAATTTTGATTTGAAGTATGATGGTGATTCTCACTTGCCAGCTCTATTTCTTTCATTTTAATTTCTTTCTCAATTTGCATCTGCTCTTTTTGTAATTCAAATTGTCTTTCTTTCTCCCTTTCCTGTCTCTCTCTCTCCTCTTTCTCTCTATCAATCAGCATCTGCTCTTTTTGTAATTCAGATTGTCTCTCCTCTTTTTCAGATTGTAATTGTCTTTCTTTCTCTCTTTCTTCTTTTTCATATTGTAATTGTTTCTCTTTCTCCTCTCTCTCAATTCGCTTTTGCTCTTTTTGTAATTCAATTTGTTTCTCTTTCTCCCTTTCCTGAAACTCCAGCTTCTTTAACTCTAATTCCATCTGGAATTTTAATTCTAATTCCTTTAGTTTAATATCAGAGTCTGGTGTAGAGTTACTGACTGGAATCAAAGCACTTTGTACCAAAACATCCTGTTCTACCAAATACTGGACTAAAATCTTTTTGATATCTTGTTTCGTTAAAGAAGCCTTGACTTCAGAAAGATCGTATTTTCTGGCAAGTTGAACCAACTCGTCTTTTTTGAAAAGATCTAATTGCTCCTGGGTAGGATTAGAAAGAAATATTTCTTCCTTAGATGTCATTTTGATACAGGCGTGTCAGTCTCACTAAAGATTTTAAAATTTTCAAAAACTAGGGGAAATTCAAATTTAAATTCAAATTTATTTCAATCCCAGACGATAGCCCCCAATTTCTGTTACGTGCTTAGGCTCGAATAAGCAGCAACACAGAAAGAGTGAAAACTAACAAGCTTGTATAACTTTAACAATGATTTATTTAGTACAATTATTTTCATAAAATAAATAAACTTACAGTTTTAGAGAATCAAATCCAACATTAATCCAATATAGAATTCACAAAAATAATCCACTAATGAAATTGTAAGAGTCCTGATAAATAAATGTTCTAATAGTTCCAGGTTCGAATCTTGACGATGTAATCCAAAATGGCTGACAATGTCACGTGATGCAGTTCTTGTTTAATTTATCATCCACATGAATTATGAGCACATGTTTTCTCCTCCAAATAGATAATAAATCCTCTTTCTTCAATGAATTGACAAAGTCCAGAACAAGATAACACTGAAACATGAAATACACAACTTAATAATAATAAAGCCCAAACATCTACTACTGTTAGCTTCCAAAACACAGCTATATATATGTAATTCCCTCGTAAACAAAAAGGAATCATGTGATTCTGGAAGGTCATAGAAAGAAGCTACCTTCTCCAAGTCACGTACTGACAGAATGAACCAGAAGAAAAATCAGCCACTAATTACTAAAAACAAAAGTTGTCCTTGAAATTAACCATTAATATTAAAGACCTGTTTACCAATCTAAAGCAAGGTCAGATAAAGAGGTAACCATGCCAAGGTCAGCCTGTTTACAACTAGAGTCTAGGTCAAACTGAACATTCCAGAATAATTTCCCAATTAATGAATATTAAACCCTAAATGACAAATTTGGATTTGACAAAAAAAAAAAAATAAATTAAATCCAATAGCCGTAACACAGTACAATTTTGTTTGTCTCCATTTGACTTCATATTTGATTTGTTTACAATCTTCTTAATTTCAGTTTATTTCTAGTTCACTATAATTCTTTTTTCAGTTAATATCCCTTTTCATGTTGCTAATTTCTTTTCATCTGTGTTGATTTGGCATGCTCAACTGTGACCAAATACATCATTATGACCTAATCTGAAAGTAGACAAAATGCAAGTTCGGTGCAGCATTCAAAGGCTTCCCATTGAGATGGGCTAAATATGACATTCATGACACTAATTATAACATATCATTTTAAAATATTTGACTTTATTTTCCTTTTCTTATATTTTTGGATGCAATTCATTAAATTTTTAAAATCCTGTTTTGCCTGTTATTTTTATTTTTAGTACTTATTCATGACCTACTCTAATCAGCCATAGGTTAGAGGAAATGCCTAATTTAAGCTATTTATCTTTCCTAAAAAAATATTCTGAGAGCAAAAGACAAATGCATGTCACAGTTTTCTTTTCATTAGTAAAATATAGTTATTTGTTTGCTTTATTTGTAAAGTGTCAAAAATATAAAAAGGCTCTCAGACTGAGAATAAATTAGTCAACAATTTTGCAGGAAATCATTAGTACTTTTGGTATCAGATATATCCTACTTCAGGCATACCCTTGTGGAGCCCTCTATAATATCCTGTATACCTTTGACGAAAATTTAAATACTAATAAGAAATTAACTAATGGCTGTTAAAAACAAATACATTTATTAGTCTACATTATTTTAAGGTTTGTAACAAAAAATTTTAAAAGCATTTAATCTGCCTACCAAAAGTATTCCAGCATTTTCATTGTAGATCATAAGTGACTAAGTGACTTAGAAAACAAATGCTAATAATAAAGTTGGGACCCTGAGAGCCCATACAATTTCAGACTGCAGTTAAAATTTGGCTTTTCACACCTGTGATGTCATCGATTTTTGACATTCTGGAATTAAGTAGTAACTCAAGACTGAGCTATTTAAGAAAATGTTCTTTTGGCTTATCATTCAGTTTATCATACCATATCCAAACAGCTCATGCAATTTAGTTTACATAATTATCCGAGGGGCTCCAAATGGCTGAGTGGTCTAAAGCATTCTTTGTTATGGATCACTGCCAGTTCACCTTAGTCTGCGTGGGTTCCAGTCTCAGATTCAGTCAATGTGGGTATGTGAGAAAGCTTGCCAGTAGCTTCTCATGGGTCGGTTGTTCTTTGGGGGGGTTTTCCTGGGTTCATCCTCCATCATTAATATTGGCTGTCATGTATAGCCTATCGTGTGTTGAAAAATGGCATTAAACCCTTCAACAACAACTACATAATTATCCACAAATGATTGCATTTAAGCTTGTACTAAAACCCTTTCATTAAAGAGATAACATTCAATAGAAATAAGTGGCTGAAAGCTATGATTCTCAGTGATGTAGCATAGGCTTATGTACATAATATTTAATATATTTTTCTTGTGAAGTGCCAAAAAGAAATCTGAATCCCACATTGGTATATTTTGACATCTGGGACAAGAATTACAATATTACATCTTGAATGGGTAAAACTTTTAATCAGTAAAAGCTCCAAATAGAAATGAATTAAAACTTGTATGGGAACAGCTTTCATGCTAATCAAATCTTTTTGCTGATGCTGTTTATTTTCTAAAATGCATTCCTTTCTTCAAAATAAAGCAATTGGTAATGTTTGCAGTTGACAATGTCAGTGCTTTGTGCCTGTATTTATGGATTCTCATTTAATCAGAAAAACTATTTATAAACATTACCAGATAACTTAACTTTAACTTCAGATATGCTTTATATTTTGCACTTTATTTATTTATTTATTCTCTCTCCATACTTTAAGAAACATTCACATCGTTTGTATCATTTTCTTTTTCTAACTAGTTTGTCTTGTTGTGACTGGTTATGCATAATAAATCTTTATCTTGTTTTTGTGAGCAGACCATGGTGATATTGAGTCCTTGATGTCAGGAATGGGTAGGTTGTCTCCAGGAGTGTATAACGATTATTGTCAAGCCAGTCCATATCGTAATCACATTTTTTGATGTGTTTGTAACCTATTGCAATGAAGTCATTTTTTTTTCATGGGTCACACATTTTCATGGATGTAATTAAATATTACAAACCAAAATTTGTAAAGATGTCAAAGCCAATTATTACTACATGAAAACACTCTGCTTTTCTTCAAGTCCAAGATTTTAAATGTCAACAGTAATGCCATTTATTGTTTCAAAACTCTGAACTCAAAGTAGATACTCATGAAAACAAATGAATTCCAGCATGCAGTGAATTTCGAAAGAATAATAATGTCACTAGTAATATTAGACTGGTGTCACTGGTGTTTTTGGTGTGCTTGATTTTGTAAAGTCAGCTAGTTTTGGATATGAAAATTTCACATGACAGTTGAGAAAAGTTGTTGGTTGCAAAACTATTGTGATGTGCATTAAAAATATATTAATTTTTTTATTTATGTAATATTACACTAGAGAACAAATTTCTAGCCTCCTCAATGGCTGTGATGTTAAAAACCTTTCCAATTTTCATGTCAAAACATTTTAAAATTTCATGTAATTGTATTTACTTCCAAATAAATATAAATATGTATTACTTATGCAGTACCATTTGGAAGCAAAAATCCTAATGGATGTTAAAGAAATCGGATTTGAGATTAACTTAAAGATTGACCTTTGACTTTATAGATTTATTACAAGAGAGTCCTAATGAAGTGATTGTAGTCATGCACATGTTATTTGAGATTTCTACATTTAATTTGAAATGTGAAAATAAAACTATTTTGTCCTAAGGATTGAATGAACTTAATTAAAACTGTAATGTCTGTAATGTTGGTTCTTATATTTTTAGCTGAAGTTCACACAATCTGTTTGAATTCCATAAAAGTCTTTCACAGATTTTCCATCACTATGGTAACCATACATGCTGTATTGATATTAAGGTAGATAAGCATTAATGAGGTAGGAACTGCTCAATTAGTGATGGATTATCTGTAGACTCATGAACTAGCTCCTTTTTTGTATAGGTGCATCACTACCAAGTTTCTCTTGAAAACAAAGAGCTATACATTCAAACGTTCAGTTAGAAGTGAACATACCTTATGTAGGGTGGGATTGTTGCCAGTATACTTGATTGTTTCTTTTCCATCATTCTGCTGGAATGCTTTTATATTTAAAATATTATAAGAGACGGAAGTAATTGAGAAATCTTAGTAATCAATGAGAACAAATCAGCCTGAAATTTGTTTGTATATTAAACAATATTAATGAAACTTAGTGAAAGGACGAATTCATTTGAGTTGTTTAGAATTTGTAGATTTTAGCCATGCAAAACTTGTGGAAAAACCCAAAAATTGATGCTGTAAATAAAGTGCATATGAGAATTGCTAGATTTACAAAGAAGTATGATAGTTTGAAGACAAATATTGTGTGTTGAAATATCAGAATGTTTCATATACTGGTGTAATATCACATTTACATCCTGCACATTTTTGTGTGATATTGCCATAACCATGAGTGTAATGCCAAATATTGTGTGTTGAAATATTAGTGTGTTTCATATATTGGTGTAATATCACATTTATATCCTGCACATTTTTGTGTGATATTGCCATAACCATGAGTGTAATGCCAAATATTGGATATTTTGAAGATGAATTAGCAGTGATGAAATATTGTGGTGATTAGTTTTATTAATATCAATAGTTTTCATTTGCTTGTGTGTACATATGAATAACTGCTTTTATGTGGCTAAAACTATAAAAAATATGTTGTGCCTTTTTCGGTTTAATGCAGATAGGTTGCTGGATGTCACAGGATAAGCTGGGTTAATTTGGGACTGGATTAGTGATGACACCGAAAACAATTACGTTAATAAGATGTTTATTTATAAACGCAATTTAAATATAATCAATTCTGACACCATTATAAAGAAAAAAATAAGGAAAATTATAATGTTCCTAACATGGAACTATCAATAATAAATAACTCAATGACAAAAACCTCAAAGGATGATTTCAAAGAAAGGTATTTGAAACTGACGTGAAATACGTCTGATCATCAGATCGACAAATACAAGCACACGTATGAATTTACAAATATATATATAGCTTGTATAATGAGACAGATGTAATTGCCAGTAATTTTGGTTATATTGTTCATATGACTTACCAAAGTAATGGCATGTATGTAATGATTTTATTGTTCATGTAACGAAACTGCAATGTAAATAGGAATTTATGAATTTATGAAGTTATCATTCATATAACGAGACTGAGATGTAAATATGAAATTATGAATTTATCATTCATATAACGAGACTGCAATGAAAAAGTGAAATTATGAGTTTATCGATCAGATAACAAAACTTACTTAAATGTGAATTACTTGCTCAGATGGTAATAGCAATAATGTGGAACATGTATTTTACAACTATCGTGGCATCCATTTGACGTCCAAGATGTATATCCAGTTCCACCTGCTCTAGTCAATGGTGGCAGAGTCACCATGCTTGGTCCACTCCCCGTCTGTTTGAAGGATCCCTCGAGAGCCCTTACATTCAATACAAACACGATGGTCGTGAAGCCTTGGTCCCTCGATTTGAGAACACCAGTACACTCTTCCGAACCAATGTCACCAAAACACAGCGTATACGTCACAAGATACCCCTCAGGTTCTGCGACTTCACATTACCCAATTATATATAACACATAATATATAACGCAGCATACACAAAGGCAGCATACAAAAGCACCATACACAGGCACCACACACCGGCATCACACGGTCAGCATAGAGAAGCCCACACACACACAGTCAGCTAAAATTAAAACAACCAAACCGTGTAATACATATGACACAGTAAAGTACTTTTACATTCATATATGTTGCACATGCACACACATGAATTAGTTATCCATGTAGATTAAATGTTCAAGGCATGCAGCATATAATTAAACTCAATTTGACTGTTCAGTTACAACAAAAAGAAAACTATCTTGAAACAGACTATAGTATTACTAATATAATTGCACTGCATAATCTAGATATTTATTCTATAGAATTAAGAATAAATACTAAAACATCTGATATGTGAAACAATTATGTCATATAAAACAAATAGCGATAAGAATATAATCTTAAATCTACTTTACCTCTTTAGCTGAAATTTTGCTTCCTTAAAGAAGTTTTCCTGACAAGACTGGATTGTAATGTAATTTTTACTTAGAATTTGTCTATATATATATATATATATATATATATATATATATATATATATATATATATATATATATATATATATATATCTTAGCTGTCACTAATATGCGCAGCTATGTACTTTTAAACTGCAGGCAATTCGCACATGCAGCATGAGCTGAGCTGAGCTCACCTATTTCCGAAATAACTAGAAGCCGATAATGAATAAACCACCCTTGGTAACGATGTACGCGGTAGCGAAACCAGAGTACATTTTTGACCACATATACATATTGATACCAGTTATCCACAACTCCATGACACTGGACTCTTCTAAAATGATGCATGTTCATTAAATACGACTATAGATTGTCAACGTCATCACTTTAGATCTATCTAAATGACAAGGACTAGTCAGTTTAAACATGTTTTCATGTGACCACCACTACCACCTTCCATTTTCTCCCTTCCATTTCATTCTGATCAGATGTAAAATTTCATCTTGGTCAACCAAGCTCATGTGTGGCATCTTGCAATCTTCACCATATGGGAAGACACATCATGTCACTGCTGAAAGTTTCCTTTTCTTTGAAGAGCGCCTGTTTCTGCCAATGACAGAGTAACATGCTATGTATTGATTCTCAGCCTCCTGTTTTACTCCAATAATTCCCTTCATCCTTCACAGATGCTTGGATGAGGGGTTAATTATTATATGTGCCAAATACCAAACACATATGCTACAGAAGATAAAAGCTTAGTTCATGTTGTTAAAGTAAATTGTAATATAATATATATATATATATATATATATATATATATATATATATATATATATATATATATATATATATATATATATATATATATATATATATATTTCAGATTTCTTAATTATTTAAAAGGTGTACAAAACATTACAAGAAAAGTATAAATTATTAATTAATTTGAATTTGTTTAGCACATAAAATTTTATACTTTTAAATAATTTTCAGGTAAATTATATACATATTAGTGGATAAAATATAATTAATTTATGTATTGATATTGTACAAAAATTGAAATGCTATGAATGCTATGATAATTGAAGTTACTACAAAGCTTCTTCAATATTTCAACCATTCGTCATGGTCATTAGATTTTTAATTTAAAAAATATTCATTTAAACTCTTATTTTCTTACTCTAATTCTAACCTGCAATGAAGAATGTTGCAGCTGCAAAGAAATAAAAATCCATACATGCCCCCTCCCCAAACTTTACATTAAAGCCATACTTTATTGCATAAAAGTAATAAGCTGACAATAGATGCATTAATTACTCATTGTAAAGTGCCTCAATATAACATTATTTTTGATATACCACAAGTATGGTGGTTGAATTCCATTCATATATAATAATTGTAGAATAGGGCCTTATAATGTAGCCTTGTTATTTCATGGCACATTTTCATGTAATGTATCAGAGTATAATGTGATTTTGACTGTATCATCACACAATTTCTTTCAATGTATCGTAGTATAATCTGGCTTTTTCTGTATTATGGCACACTTTGTTAAAATGTATCAAATAATATCATGGCTTTGTCAATATCATGACACTTTCTTGTAATGTACCCCAGTGTAAGGTGGCCTTGTTTTATCATATTTATTGTAAGTTACCCCAGTTTAATTTGGTCATATCTATTTCATAACATGCTTTCTTGTAATGTACCCCAGTGTAAGGTGGTCTTGTTTTATCATATTTATTGTAAATTACCCCAGTTTAATTTGGTCTTGTCTATTTCATAACATGTTTTCTTGTAATGTAACCAATTATATTGTGGCCTTGTTTTATCATATTTCTTGTACGTTACCCCAGTTTAATTTGGTCTTGTCTATTTCATAGCATGCTTTCTTGTAATGTACCCCAGTGTAAGGTGGCCTTGTTTTATCATATTTATTGTAAGTTACCCCAGTTTAATTTGGTCTTGTCTATTTCATAACATTGATTCTTGTAATGTACCCCAGTGTAAGGTGGCCTTGTTTTATCATATTTATTTTAAGTTACCCCAGTTTAATTTGGTCTTGTCTATTTCATAACATTGATTTTTGTAATGTATCCCATTATAATGTGGCCTTGTTTTATTGGCACATAGTCATTAGCCTGCACGTCAAAAGAGCACTTACAAATGTGTGCCACAAATAACTGATGGATATCGATATAGAAAAGACCGAATAAATGCCAATGGTAGTGCATCATGGAGATGCTGTAAATGTTTGTAAAGGGCATGAGGCATCAAAATCAAAGTATGTCAGACTTAATTGATGCCTGCTAGTTTTGGTTCCCAACATACTACAACATACCATTGATCGAATATTTGTGCAGTATCGCACATAACATATGCTTCTTATTTATTTGACGTATGAATCATTTTTAGTTTTGCCTTGCGTGCTTTTAACGGCATGCTTTTACAACTACAACATACCATTGATCGAATATCTGTACAGTATCGCACATAACATATGCAACTTTTTTATTTGACGTATGAATCATTTTTAGTTTTGCCTTGCGTGCTTTTAACGGCATGCTTTTATATTGTGTGCAATTGTCGGTGCACTTTTGACCTGTGCACTAATGACAGGACACCTGTTTTCTCATGGTACAATTTCTTGTAATGTAGCCCAGTTTAGTACCTGTTTAATGTGGTATTGTTTTTTCATAGTATAATTTCTTGTAATGTTTGCCAATATAATATGGCCTTATTTTATCATGATACAACTTCTGGAATGTTACCCCAATTTAATGTTGTCTTGTCTATATCATGACACAATTTCTTGTAATGTACCCAGTGGAAGGTGGCCTTGTTTTATTATGGTACAAATTTGTGCAAGCTATAATTACATTTTAATGTGGTCATGTCTATATCATGGTACAAATACTTGTAAGTTATCACAGTTTAATGTGGTCATGTCTATATCATGGTACAAATACTTGTAAGTTATCACAGTTGAATGTGGTCATGTCTATATGATGGTATAATATTTTGTAAGTTATCACAGTTTAATGTGATCATGTCTATATCATGATACAAATACTTGTAAGTTATCACAGTTTAATGTGTTCATGTCTGTATCATGGTACAAATACTTGTAAGTTATCACAGTTGAATGTGGTCATGTCTATATCATGGTACAAATACTTGTAAGTTATCACAGTTTAATGTGTTCATGTCTATATCATGATACAAATACTTGTAAGTTATCACAGTTTAATGTGGTCATGTCTATATCATGGTACAAATACTTGTAAGTTATAACAGTTTAATGTGGTCATGTCTATATCATGGTACAAATACTTGTAAGTTATCACAGTTTAATGTGGTCATGTCTATATCATGATACAAATACTTGTAAGTTATCACAGTTTAATGTGGTCATGTCTATATCATGGTACAAATACTTGTAAGTTATCACAGTTTAATGTGGTCATGTCTATATCATGATACAAATACTTGTAAGTTATCACAGTTTAATGTGTTCATGTCTATATCATGGTACAAATACTTGTAAGTTATCACAGTTTAATGTGGTCATGTCTATATTATGCTACAAATACTTGTAAGTTATAACAGTTTAATGTGGTCATGTCGACATATGGTACATTAACTTTTAAGTTATAACAGTTTAATGTGGTCATGTCTATATGATGGTATAATATTTTGTAAGTTATCAGTTTAATGTGGTCATGTCGACATCATGGTACATTAACTTTTAAGTTATAACAGTTTAATGTGGTCATGTCTATATGATGGTATAATATTTTGTAAGTTATCACAGTTTAATGTGATCATGTCTATATCGTGGTACATTTTCTTGTAAGTTATCACATTTTAATGTGGTCTATCAGCATACATTCCTCTGAACAGCTTTATTATGACCGGCTACTATATATCCCAATTTAAATCAAATTAGTAGAACATAATCTTGGCAAAAATAATCCAGATTTATGTTAGCCTAATGAGTGTAATCATCAGATAAGAAAGTTTACTATGCTTTTATAGAGAAGGAGTCAAAGTCACGATTTGGGAGTGCTGTGAGTGGAGAGAGCGGAAAAGATGAGAAGTCTGACACAGCAGAGGGAACTGAAGAAAAGAAAAAGAAGAAAAAAGGTTGTACAATAAAAGATGTATATTGTATGTATTGATAGTGGTATATTTTTTGTGATTTAGTACTATCAAAATGATATCACAAAAGTAAATTATGTTTAAATGTATAACTTTGTTTATTAAATTATGTTCCCAAAATCTACAAGTGTTAAAATATAAATTGCAGAAATGTAAAATATAACTTTGATGATGAAATCACCATCTTTTTCATCTAAAATAATATACTTAATACCAAGTGTCTCAAACTCAAACCACCCTGAAGGCCGCATGAGGGCATTTTCAATGGCCCAAGGGCCACACCACCTTTATTATATCTCATGACACCTTGTGATGCCAATCATTTTGCAGGCCACAGAATACAACTTGGCAGGCCACATGTGGCCCACATGCCATGTGTTTGAGACCTCTGCTTTATATGGTACAAATATACTATGCAAGTCTTTTTTTTGTGTCTTTCTGGACCTATTTCTGCCTTGTTTCATCATAGGCTTAAAATCTATTCATACAATGACAAATAGCGTAGCAGTTTAACACAAGATTTTAACAGTTATCTTAGCAGACATATAAGGATAATCACTATTCATTGGGTTAGAGGTCATCAGGGTTAAAACACCTTAGGTCAGAGGTCATTAGGGGTGAAAATACATTAGCTTAGAGGTGATTAGGTGTGAATTGTATTATGTTCACTCATTAAAAGTGTCCTTCTGATTCCCTTCAAAATGGTAATATGAAAATATGTGTGTGTGTGTATGTGTGTGTGTGATTTGGATTTTAATGAAGCTCTATGTTTCTGTCATATTGCTACAGTATCTGCAGTGTAGCAGTTTATAGTGATGTCTAGCATTAGGGTATCATGTTGCAGACATGTAGCATCATGTCCCAATGTCACATTATCCTGACATCAGGGAGACCAGTCCATACACTACCCTATTAATTCTGAGTGTCATGTGACCAAGCTGCTGGTACAATATTTGTATAAGTTTTGGGTATGAACCTGTGACTTCCTACATATGATGTAGATGCTTTAACCACTTAGGCCACCGGGGCAGTTAATATGAAAAATGAGGATGGATTATTTGTATCTCTGTAAATTACATCATAAATCTGTTTTATTTACTAAGCATTTATGATTGCTGAGATCTTGTCTATATGAAAAGTTTGACTGCATTGAAAGCTGGTATTATGAACTGGATGCATGGAAAATAGTATATTTCTTTTAAATGACCTATCCTTTGATATGAATTTTCATCATGAAAATTAGATGGCCCTACAAAATTGGAATTGCATGGAGTTTATCCACTTTGATTCTTATAGATTAAAAACAAATGTTATTTGCCTTTAGAATTATGAATATTGTCAATACAGTTCAATAGACTTACTTGAGGCAAGCAACATTCTGTGGGAATTAACATATACCGTGTATACTTACTTATCAGTTTAGTCTAACTGCAAGCAGTTTAAACCATGATCTTACTATGTATAATATATCAGCAGATCAGTTCTATTTTTTTTGTTTGTTCTACCAGTACTTTATGAGCTGGTAGATCTGGGTATATCCAGCTTCATGTGGAATGGACTTATAAGCCAGTATATCTGGTATCCAGTTTCATGTAGAATGGACTTGAGCCAGTTATACCTGGCATCCAGTTTTATGTGGAATGGACGTATAAGCCAGTATATCTGATATCCAGTTTCATGTGTAATCACTAATGGACTTATAAGCCGGTATATTCGGTATACAGTTTCATGTGGAATGGACTTATAAGCCAGTATATCTGGTATCCAGCTTCATGTGGATTGGACTTATAAGCCAGTATATCTGGTATCCAGTTTCATGTAGAATGGACTTGAGCCAGTTATACCTGGCATCCAGTTTTATGTGGAATGGACGTATAAGCCAGTATATCTGGTATCCAGTTTCATGCAGAATGGACTTGAGCCAGTTATATCTGGCATCCAGTTTTATGTGGAATGGACGTATAAGCTAGTATATCTGATATCCAGTTTCATGTGTAATGGACTTATAAGCCGGTATATTCGGTATACAGTTTCATGTGGAATGGACTTATAAGCCAGTATATCTTGTATCTCTGTTCATCTAAGTATTACTATATTAACTGCATTTTCTAAAATAAATAGATTTCAAGTGATCATTATGGAGCAGGAAGAATGGTACCTGTCTGCCTTATCATCCTTTATAAAACCCAAGGCTGAACTCACTAATATCTTACACCTGTCTGCCTTATCATCCTTTATAAAACGAAAGTCTGAACTCACTAACATCTTATTTAATATTTAGACTTGAATGCTGCTTTCCTTTTAATGCCGTTGAATGCAGTGAAATAGTACTTTCTAGCCTTAGTTTGCAAATTAAATTTGACATGTATTTCTGTAATCA
This sequence comes from Unio delphinus, assembly GCA_029339505.1. Classification (NCBI taxonomy): domain Eukaryota; kingdom Metazoa; phylum Mollusca; class Bivalvia; order Unionida; family Unionidae; genus Unio; species Unio delphinus. Next base: position 3,289,080 of record JAQISU010000230.1, on the reverse strand, counting down.
AGACCAGATTTGCATGAATTGCATTGTATCGCTTGCAGTAAGCTATTTGTATTGGCCATTTTTGTATAGCAATTTCCACTGCTCATTAGCAGTCCTTACACTGGAATTACTTGCTGAATGCTAGAAAATGCCAGTTGTACTAAAACATGGCCTTGTTTTCCTACATATGGCCTCTCAAATTTTGAACTCTTCTACTGACGTAATACAAAACCGGTTAAAATGGCAATAAGAGAGTTCAAACATGAAGTTTTACATTTCTTGTCTTTACACACCATAAAGTTTGTAGATATTATACATGTTAGGATGAAACTGTTGCTAAGACACGAAGTTCAAATTAATGATGACATCTACTAACTTTCTGCATTAATAGGGAAGAAAGGCAAGAAAAAGAAAAAGAAAGAGCCTCCTCCCCCACCTCGAGTTGGTCCATGGATACAAAAGCTCCATCTGGCAGACAATGGAATAGACAACCTCCAGTTTGGTTCAAAGTTCACACCATTGATATGTATCAGGATATTTAAAAAGTATAACTTTATTTGCCATCTTTCCACATATGTGTCTTGCAAAAAAAACTATGTTGTAATCTTTTGAAATATATTTTATCTTAATGCCAGAGAGCTAATATATTAACCTTCATTTCGAAGGGGTATTGAAAAAAGAAACATCCCAGGTATCCTGGTAATCAGCAAACATCTAAGTCACATGAAGACTTGGGATAACCTTACAAATATGAGTCTGATGACAGCAATGGAGGATTTAAATGCCTAACAGGGTCAAAAAAAAAGAAGTCAGAGAATGAAACACATGATTCCTTTCCATCATAGTTTGTACTGAAACAGGCACAAAATGGTTTTTGGTGTGTACTAGACATTTGCGCAGGATGGGTATCCCGAAAAAGGGATCCAAATAGGGTCTGCCCCCATTCTCCATATATGTTATAAGCTGTAGAGTTAATTTTGTAAGTCTCTAGCATTTGCATGACTTTTTGCTGTGTTTGCTAATATTAGATTACATCAAGGTGTAGTGTTTAACTCAGTTGGAAATCAGTTTGGCAAACTCTGTTAAGTTTTAAGCACTATGAATCAATATGGTGGACTTTGTTAAGCATTCTCTATTAATTGTACAGACATTGGTAAGCATTCTCTATTAATTTTACAGACTTTGGTAAGCATTCTCTATTAATTGTACAGACATTGGTAAGCATTCTCTATTAATTTTACAGACTTTGGTAAGCATTCTCTATTAATTGTACAGACATTGGTAAGCATTCTCTATTAATTTTACAGACTTTGGTAAGCATTCTCTATTAATTTTATAGACTTTGGTAAGCATTTTCTATTAATTTTACAGACTTTTGTAAGCATTCTCTATTAATTTTAGAGACTTTGATAAGCATTCTCTATTTTCTGTAAATTTGATGGATTTTATTTGGCATTTTCTATAAAAAAAAATTTGATGGATTTTGGTAGTCATTTTCTGTAAATTTAATGGATTTTGGTAGTCATTTTCTGTAAATTTAATGGATTTTGGTAGTCATTTTCTGTAAATTTAATGGATTTTGGTAGTCATTTTCTGTAAATTTTATGGATGTTATTAGATTTTCTATTAATTTTGTAGACTTTGGTAAGCAGTCTTAATCATTATTTTGTATTCTCTATTAATTTGATGGATTTTGGCAAGTATTCTCCATTTATTTGATGAATTTGACAAGTATTCTCTTTTAATTTGATGGATTTTTGAAAGCAATCTATATTAGTTTGATGGATTTGGCAAGCATTCTCTATTTTTTTTAATGGATTCTGGCAAGTATTTTCTATGTATTTGATGGATTTTGACAGGCATTCTCTATTTTTTGGATGGATTCTGGCAAGCATTTTCTATCCATTTGATGGGTTTTGGCAAGCATTCTCTATTTTTTTTAATGGATTTTGGCAAGCATTTTCTATTTATTTGATGGATTCTGGCAAGCATTCTCTATCCATTTGATGGGTTTTGGCAAACATTCTCTATTTTTGTTAATTTATTTTGGCAAGCATTCCATATCAATTTGATGGATTTTGGCAAGCATTCTCGGTTCATTTGATCGATTTTTGAAAGCAATCTGTATTAGTTTGATAGATTTTGACAAGCATTATCTCTATTAATTTGATGGATTTTGGTAAGCATTTTCTTTTAATTTGATGGATGTTTGAAAGCAATCTTATTAGTTTGATGGATTTTGGCAAACATTCTCTATTAAGTTGATGGATTTTGTCAAGCATTCTCTTTTAATTTGATCAATTTTTGAAAGCAATCTGTATTAGTTTGATAGATTTTGACAAGCATTCTCTTTTAATTTGATGGATTTTGGCAAGCATTTTCTATTAATTTGATGGATTTTGGCAAGCATTCTCTAATTTTTAATTGACTTTGGCAAGCATTCTCTGTTTATTTGATTAATTCTGGCAAGCATTTTCTATGTAGTTGATGGATTTTGACAAGCATTCTCTATTTATATGATAGATTCTGGCAAGCATTCTCTATCCATTTGATGGATTTTGTCAAGCTTTCTCTATTAATTTGAATAATTTTGGAAAGTATTTGGTATTAATTTGATGGATTTTGGCAAGCATTCTCTATCAATTTGATGGACTTTGGCAAGCATTCTCTATTAATTTGGATTTTGGCAAGCATTCTCTATCAATTTGATGGATTGTGGCAAGCTTTCCTGATTGATTTGATGGATTTTGGCAAGCATTCACTATTATTTTTATTGATTTTGGCAAGTATTCTCAATATATTTGATGGATTTTGGCAAGCATTCTCTATCAATTTGATGGATTTTGGCAAGCATTTTTTAAAATTAATTTTATGGATTTAGGCAAGTATTCTCTATTAATTTGATGGATTTTGGCAAGCATTCTCTGTCAGTTTGATGGATTTTGGCAACCATTCTCTATCAGTTTGGTGGATTTAGGCAAGTATTCTCTATTTATTTGATGGATTTTGGCAAATATTCTCTGTTTATTTGGTGGATTTTGGCAAGCATTTTCTATTAATTTGATGGATTTTGGCAAGTATTGTCTATTTTTTTTAAATGGATTTTGGCAAGTATTTTCTATTAACTTGATGGATTTTGGCAAGCATTTTCTATCAGTTTGATTTTGGCAAACATTCTCTGTTTATTTGGTGGATTTTTGGCAAGCATTTTCTATTATTTTGATGGATTTTGGCAAGCATTCATTATCATTTTGATGGATTTTGACAAGTATTTTTTTAATTAATTTTATGGATTTAGGCAAGTATTCTCTATTAATTTGATGGATTTTGGGAAGCATTCTCTATCAATTTGATGGATTTTGGCAAGCATTCTCTATCAATTTGATGGATTTTGGCAAGCAATTTCCATCTGCCTAATGAACTTGACAATATTCTTTTAGTTATACTATAAATCCACTATGTTTATGGGGTACCAGTTTTGATTTCATTGATTCATTGACTGGTTTGAATGGTAAGTATAATGACACAATGAACATTGAACATTCAAGGGTAACGACTGAGCCTCCCATCTCCTTTTCCTTGAATTTAAATACCAATCGAATTATAAATTATAAAAACATTTAAAGTCACAAAATAAGCATGAGCTCACATAAAAATTTAAAAAAAATGAGGAGATCAGCTTGCCGGATACATTAGTTATTCCTCTTTCTATCACAGTAATATTATTAATTCCTGTGTTTTGCACACCATTATAGGTTGCTGATGTATTCAGACTGTTTTGAAGAGCTGGATTTAGAAGATAACCTTATAGGTGACCTAGCTAGCAGGGAAATAATCGAAGCTCTAGAGTACAGAAAGGAAGGTAAGTGAAACAAAATGTATTGTTGCTGTTGAACAGTTTGATTTTGGTTCAATTGTTTATTCCCTTTTTTTGTAGTGAACAAAGCATAAAGCTTCCCCATCCTCTCCCTATTTTTAAAGGTCATAATTGATATAAACAAGAAAACAAATTTAAATTGATTTAACTAACTCTTCCCTGTGATGATGAGTTTTAACATTGAGAAAATTGTTATTTTTCATAGTTACATAAAGGATAAAGTTTGGATTGATGCAGCAGACAAATCATCATTTTACAATGAAAATGTAAAATGTCAAATTGTGAAAGTAAAATTTTGCTTCCGTATGTTTTCTCAAAAGGAGTTGAAATTTTTTATATAGGAAGACATACACGCTGCTATAAGGAGAAAAGCTTAGTTATAAAAATTAAGAAAGGTTGCTTCAGAATATATATACGAAGCAGGACATTTTGGCGCCGCTGATTTGGCACGGGCCAGTTTGGCTCCGGCCACTTTGGCACCAAGCAATGGTTATTCCTGTTGAGAGGTAACCTTACATTAGTGGAGCAGGTGAGGACAACATTGATTAGCTCAGCAATCAAAGAGATGTACTTTGTATTGTGTAAGTGAAATATAATGTGAAAAATAAAAAGTAAAACTATTCCAATGATCGGCCTGTGTGTTATTAAAATAACTTTAACTAAAAATATAAGGGAAACATAAAAGTGAAAAGTTCTTGATTTGTAAATTTTATTCAAACAGCAACATAGCTAATAGATCTGAAAGCTGATGCTTTTTTCTTCATATCATTCACAATCTTATCCACTTCTGCTTATGCAACATCACTCCCATGATTATGTGTATTCATCAGTAGAATGAATTGGTCGTCATCTGCAGTTGTGTGAAGACGGGCTTTATATTCGTTTTTCAGGTCGCATCGCCAAAACGTTTTAAGTTTGTTGGCATTGTATTTATCAAAATCAAAAAAATTATTTTACTTTAATACATTCAACAGCACACTTATATAAACAAACAACTAGATAGACATGGGTTTAAGGCTGAATGGCTTAATTGTTAATCCTTTGTGTGGGATTCTTTTACCTTATCATAGCTTTCATTTTCAAATATGAATAACACGTCAGACATCAAAAGGTTAAATTGTTAATCCTTACATGGTCACGACTCACAGGACTATATACCAATAGAGTGAATTATCATAAGTGTTCTGCTTATATTGTTATTTCCTAATTCTTTCATAAATGCCGACATAGCCTCTAATTATCTTGAGGATAATGTGTAATATTTTGATGTTAATCCTCTTGTTGGTGCCAAAACATCCGGCGCCAAAACGGTCCATGCCAAAACATTCAAGCGCCAAAACGGTCACACCAAACCAGGAGGCGCCAAAATGTCACAGACCAATATATATATATATATATATATATATATATATATATATATATATATATATATATATATATATAAATATATCAGAGTAATAGCTGTATCCATTATACTTGATAACCATATTTAAATGAACATTACTATTTTTTTTCAGAAAAACTTTCTGGAGTAAAGCTTAAAGCTACCCATAGACTTAGTGCAGAAACATACAGTGCTCTGGCCAAACTTGGCACTGGTTTGAAGAAAAAGAAGAAAAAGGGAAAGGTTGGTTATCTCTAGTGTATCACTTGTTATATATATAATTACAATGCTCTCTGGCATTTTTCTGCACACTTAAGGCTTCTGTCTCCAATACTGAAGCAAAACACTTACTGAATTTGACTGATTGATGAAAATAAAATACTGCAATGTTTACAATATGACAAAAGGCAATTGTCACCAGAACATTCTTTTCAAAATAATATTAATTTGGGACACCCCTACATTTTCCTGACTTGAGATAAATTGACCTATTCTGCGCACAGCTTTGAAAAGATGTAATGCTTATCCATCGGGCTATAGAAATGAAAAACATCACTTACTGTTTCTGTCAGCAGTTAAGTTGAGTAATTTGGTCAGGTTTATAGCTTGTTTTACAAAATTCAATGTAAAAATGACAAGAAATGGCAAGAAATATTAAGCAAACTAAATCGATCTTGTAAAAAAGTTAGTAAAGTTCAACATTTTATGATAAATAAGCTATTATGTGGAAGAGAACAATGAATATGATGTAATGAATTTAGAAGGTCTTGTTGACGGGAAAAAAATTACTAAAGAGTTTAGAAACAGAATATATGCTGTTGAATTTCTTGAGAAATTATGTTTTATTGGCAAGTTGATGCACTGGGTAGCAGATGATTTTGTATGTGTGGGACAACTTCTTGCAAAATTGGAAACTTTGATTAAATTGCAATATTGCTTTAATGTATATATTTTCATCTTTTTTATAATGTATTTATTTGTATGATTCTAAAAGATACATAGTAAATCGGATTTTCTGGGTTACTGGTTCAAAAAGGTCATGGAGTGGGTCTTCATGTTGACATTTAGAAATCATATTTTCATATGCCTTTTGAGCTGATGTGTGGAAAGTGTGGTATATGGATTGTGTATCATATAAACTGAGAGTCATCAGTTTTAAAAATCACAGGCTGTATTTCTATCAATACCGTTGATTCCAAAGAAACATTTATAATAGGAATCCATAAGTACCTGTAAAGTTGGATTATGCAAATATGAAACTGCCTTCCTTGGGTATCACCGCTGTTTTTGGTTTGATGGTACAGCCTCATTCAGTGTCTAAACATCAGATTGATACACCAATTGTACATCTCAAATTGTAGACAAGATAGCATTGACTGGGGCCAAAGTGACTTTATTTGTCTTGCCTGTCAAGCATAGTGGATACTATGGTATAACCTTTTCATTAATGTTGTAAATTGTATGCTGTATTTGTCAGGGGTTTGTGGCACAGGCTTCAGGATTTGTGGTACCAATTTCAGGTTTCATGATTTTCATATTTAGCTCAGTGTCTCTGACTCTGATGTATTTAGTAAAGAACTTGATGGTAATTTCATCCATTACAGAAGGTCCTGAACATCATAGCCAAAAGAAGTCCACAGTGATTTAATTTTCATGCTTAATTCCTGTGGTGTTCCATTTAGAGCCGGCAGAAGATTGCATCGGCATATCCTTTTATAAACTCAAGTCAGGCACATCCATAATTTTCAATGTTGCCTTTTTTATCTTTTCTTCATTTTTTAAAATATGAATTCAGATTTGTTTAAAATATATTGCACAGTTACTCCAAATTTAAATATATTAGACTGAAGAAGTTTGGTTGGCATATTGTTTAAATAAAAATTTGCCACATCTATGGCCAAAATAGTTGTTTTTCATCTTAACAAAGCCAGTGACTATACCACATCACAACTTTCAACATTTTGTCTTTCTGATTCTTAACCCAGTTCAGAAAGAGTGTTGTGGTTAAGTCTTGTTGTAGGATGAAATACTGCAAAGGCAAAAAATTTAAGTGGATTTCACAATTGTAAACAATCATGAATTCAAAGACACCAACAAAATTTCAGTGGAAGAACTATGATCCATTATCAAATGCACAAATTTAAGTACAAACATATATGTCCAGTTTTATTTTCATTAAAATTAAACACCCACAAAAAATGAAGAAATCACAGTAGGTTACACCTGTGCTGCTTCTTTCTGGTTCAGTTATAAGTCCTGTCCAACTCCAAACAGCAATGAAACTTAATCTGCCATTATATAATGCACTGGTAGATCAAGTCTGTATTGTTTTGTTCTACTGACGAATTAGTTGATACATATGTATCATGTACTAATTAGTTGATACATGTGTATACAGTACTAATTTGTTGATACATGTGTATACAGGTACTGTACTAATTTGTTGATACATGTGTATACAGTACTAATTTGTTGATACATGTGTATACAGGTACTGTACTAATTTGTTGATACATGTGTATACAGTACTGATTTGTTGATACATGTGTATACAGTACTAATTTTGTTGATACATGTGTATACAGTACTCATTTGTTGATATATGTGTATACAGTACTCATTTGTTGATACTTGTGTATACAGTACTAATTTGTTGATACATGTGTATACAGTACTCATTTGTTGATATATGTGTATACAGTACTCATTTGTTGATACTTGTGTATACAGTACTCATTTGTTGATACATGTGTATACAGTTACTGTACTAATTTGTTGATACATGTGTATACAGTACTAATTTGTTGATACATGTGTATAGAGTACTAATTTGTTGATACATGTGTATACAGTACTCATTTGTTGATATATGTGTATACAGAACTAATTTATTGATACATGTTGTTGTTGTTGTAGGGTTTAATGCCATTTTTCAGCACACAACTGGCTATACATAGCAGCCAGTATTAATGTTAGAAGAAGAATCCAGGGCAGGGAAAAACCCCGGAAAGAACCACCGACCCATGAGAAGCTACTGGAAAGCTTTCTCACATACCCATATTGGTCGAATCTGTGACTCAAACCCACACAGACAGAGTTGAGATGGCATTGATCCATAATGGAGAATGCTTCAGACTACTATGCCACTCAGGGCTCCATTGATACATGTGTATATAGTACTAATTTGCTGATACATGTGTATACAGTACTAATTTGTTGATACATGTGTATACAGTACTAATTTGCTGATATGTGCAAAGAGACTGATTTATATATTTAGATGGATTTTGCACATCACACAGATGCAGTTCAACTATGAATTAACTAGGCCATTTTAATAGACTATTGCAATGACTCTGAATTAACCAGGACTATTTAATTGACTATTGAATTGACTATTAAATTGACTCAGAATTAACCAGGCCTATTGAAGTGACTATTGAATTGACTCTGAATTAACCAGGCCTATTTAATTGACCATTGATTTTGGATGAACCAGGCCTGTTGAATTGACTATTTAATTGACTTTGGATGAACCAGGCCTGTTGAATTGACTATTGAATTGACTTTGGATGAACCAGGACTGTTGAATTGACTATTGAATTGACTTTGAATTAACCAGGCTTATTGAATTGACTATTGAACTGCAAATGCAGAATGTTAGAAATGGACAAGGAAAACTCGCATCATGCAGATGTAGCCTAATGAGTTCAAACAATTGTCTCTTACAACTGATCACTGACCACCAAATATATCCTGTCAATGTAGAATAGATCCTTAAATAAGTTCAAATAATTGTCTCTTACCACTGACCACCAAAGATATCCTGTCAATGTAGAATAGATTCTTAAAAGCACACAGACAGTTTATGTTTCTCTAATACACACTTTTGCTTATTGTCTTTATTTTTATTGCAGAAAAAGAAAAAATGAAGGACTGTTTTGTTTTCATTTTGTGCTGAAAGCTCAAATATTTTGAGTGAGGTATGCATTATTCTCAAACAGCAGCAGAATGGACCAAGGCACACAAATAGGATATTTACAGGCACAGAAGATACCACACAGTCAGTCTAAACCTAGTCACTTTGCCTGGATCTTCAAATTGGTTTTTCTTTCACTAAGGAAATTTGAAGTCACTGGCACTTTTATATGAGTTACATACTTGGTATACCTTCAGAATATTTGTTATATACCTAACATGTCTCCTGCATGTTTTGTATCAGTTGAATACTATGTATTTTTCCAGCTTTTTCTATGAATTACATACCTTGTATGTTTCTAGTATTTTTGTTTATATTACATACTTGGTGTGTCTCCATCACTTTTGTATGAGGTACATACCAGGTATATCTCCAGCCTTTATTGTGTGATTGATGCACCTGGTATACCTTTAGTGCTTACTAGATTGTTTGTTTTTGTAATAACAATCTAGTGAATCAAGACTCCAGTTTAAAATAAGCATATTGTGTAATGTTGTTATAAAAGTAAAATAGCAATTCATATATACATGTCAGACCTTTTTATAATAAACACTAAAGGAACTAAACAGTTTTATCCCTTGTTGATAGGTTTTCTTTTAATAGATTCTTAATATCTTAGAACAATTAAGAAAAAGGAGTCCAGATTTCACCCATTTGAGTGTTAAAATTCAGACAGTACACTTAAGACATTTGAATAGTTAGTTTTTCAGACTAATTAAATTTTCAGCCAGTCTTATTTCTGGAGTTTATACCTCAGGTCTCAATAAGGCAGGTTTTGTTGTAGTTTCACAGTTTTGTATTTTTCCTTTACACATCCTAATAGTTGAAAATATCAATAGAGGAGGCAATTAGCAATAACGTTTGCTATATAGAACATTTTGTACATTTTTGTGCCATTGCTTAAAAGGCCTGATTTCTAACATTTCAATGTTTTGAGAGTTCAACAGAAACAGAGTTGATGAACTGTCAAATCCTTGCATTCTAAGTATAAGAGGGACCTTCCATCTCTGACAAATGTGTGATAAGTAATTTTGTTGCAAATTTGAATTCCTTGCCTGCTAAAGGCATATAGTGTTAGTTATCATCTGTTTGTCCATCCATGATGCCTTGGTTAAATTTTGTATTTAGATAATTCAGACACTGTGGTGGGTTTTCAGTGATGAATACATTTCTAGTTCTTGAAACAGATGGAAGGAATGTACCTTTAATAACAGCTTTTGTAGTGTTATCAGCATGTCTCATATAGCGTTTTTGATTTCAGCATATCTGTCATAATTTGTTAACTAAATCACAATCATTGTCATTTTTTGTGTATCAATGACTTGTTTCCTAACTAAAATCATAGAATCTTGTGGAAACTATATTTGACCAAGCTGTCTCTGAACATATGTTTTAGTTTATACATCATTGTTTCCACAATTCCACATACACTGTTTACATATTGACTTTTAACTTGTAGGAAATTCTTTGCAATGGTACAGAAGAAGGACTGAGTACATGCAATGTTTATTCATCCATGTGGCAGGAAATCTAGATGTTAGTATAAGACAGTTATTGATAAATGAATAGGAACCAAACGTATGGCCACAATTCTTCTTTGCTCTGGATGGCTGCTTTCTTATTAGAGTTCTTGAATCATCTGTAATTGAATGTTGTAGCAGGATTTAGTTTGTACTGGTTTTAATGGAACCAAGTTTAAGTTTGATTTACATATGTGATAATAAATCTATGCTCTTTTGTTTAAGTTCATTGTTCTAACCTCCATATGTCAATCCATTGCATATTTTTAATTATTTTTACTATGCTTACTCTAATTAGACTTCTAGTAAACACAAGGAGTGGCAGGGGATATACTGGAGCTAACTTGTCTGTCTGTATATCACAGTTTTGGTTATTCCACATCTTCTGAACACCTTTAGATATTTATTTGTAACTTAGCATGCTTTTCTTTGAAAGCAAGAGATTACACTGTACAAAATAAGTTAACTGAAAATTTGAGGAGTCATTCCGATTTTTATTACAAATTGTGTCCATCCATTTGATGGTCATGTTCTGATAATATTAATATATCTTTGAAATATCTTCGTGAAAATAATTTGTTTTCACTTGGAGGATATGAATAATTAGAAATATTGAATATGAACAAGTTTTATGTTGCATGTGAGCAATTGTATGTTGAATGTGAACAAATTGGACAGAATGTGAGCAAATTATATGTTGAATGTGAGCAAATTATGTGTTTAATGGGAGAAAATTATATGTTGAATTTGAGCAAATTGGACTGAATGTGAGCAAATTATATGTTGAATGTGAGCAAATTATTTGTTGAATGTGAGCAAATTGGACTGAATGTGAGCAAATTATATGTTGAATGTGAGCGAATTATGTGTTGAATGTGAGAAAATTATATGTTGAATGTGAGCAAATTGGACTGAATGTGAGCAAATTATATGTTGAATGTGAGCAAATTATATGTTTAATGGGAGCTAATTGGACTGAATGTGAGCAAATTATATGTTGAATGTGAGCAAATTATATGTTTAATGGGAGCAAATTATGTGTTGAATGTGAGCAAATTATGTGTTTAATGGGAGCAAATTATGTGTTGAATGTGAGCAAATTATGTTTAATGGGAGCAAATTATGTGTTGAATGTGAACAAATTGAACTGAATGTGAGCAACTTAAATGTTGAATGTGAACAAATTATATGTTGAATGTGAATAAATTAAATGGTGAATGTAAACATGTTATATGCATAATGAGAAGTTACAGGTGAATGTAAACATGTTATATGCAAAATGAGAAGTTAATGTTATATGCATAATGAGAAGTTACAGGTGAATGTAAACATGTTATATACATAATGAGAAGTTACAGGTGAATGTAAACATGTTATATGATAATGAGAAGTTACAGGTGAATGTAAACATGTTATATGATAATGAGAAGTTACAGGTGAATGTAAACATGTTATATGATAATGAGAAGTTACAGGTGAATGTAAACATGTTATATGATAATGAGAAGTTACAGGTGAATGTAAACATGTTATATGATAATGAGAAGTTACATGGTGAATGTAAACATGTTATGTGCATAATGAGAAGAAGTTACAGGTGAATGTAAACATGTTATATGCATAATGAGAAGAAGTTATATGGTGAATGTAAACATGTTATATGCATAATGAGAAGAAGTTACATGGTGAATGTAAACATGTTATATGCACACTAAGAACAATAGTATATTTAACATGAACAAATTATATGGTAATCGTAAAAAATTAAATGCTGACTGTAACGAAATGATTGATATGTTATGTGTGAACCAATTATTGCCATTGATTCCAAAGTTTATCTGCTTGTCAATCACGTTGATCAGAATCATTATGATTCAATTGATTTGTATCAGATTAAAAAGACAGTGTTGTGAGTTTCACCCAACTGAAGTAGATGCTACCATCCATGGGGTAGAGTGGTGCATTTCTGATGTGGAATCATAGATGACATGTAACAAGTTGCAGATGAATTATGATAAAACGTAGGTCATTCTGATCACAAAATAAAGATTTTCTAATTCACATCCGTTACCTTAAACAATAAATATCAGCAACACCAACATTAAATTCACACAGTAAATGCTTAATCTTCGGTGTTACTCTAGACAGTACTCTCACATTGCAGCAACATGTCATGAACATATGCAAGGCTGCATATTTTGAGCTGACACACATCAGCTCCATTTGGAAATATCTTTCAGTAGATGACAATAAAACACTGGTGTGTTCATTAGTACATTCAAGACTGGTTTATTGTAACTCAATTCTGTCTGTTTCGTCTCAATATCTACTCCAGAAACTTCAAAAGGTTCAAAACACAGCTGACTGGATCATCTTTAGAGTACCACGATCAGAGCACACCTATGTACCCTAGACTGGCTATTCATTTGATCCAGAATTGAACACAAAATTTGTTCTCTCTGCTACGTTTGACTGATGGACTCCAGTCCAACATATCTATCTGTCCTCACCCATGTGTACAAACCAGCATGATACTTAAGCTCCTCTTCTGACAATCGTATACTCATTATTCCTACTATAAAAAAGAAGTCATATGGACAATGTTCTTTTGCATACCAGGTCCCAGCAATGTGGAATGAATTGCCTATTTAAATTAGATACAAAGACACAGTGATTCCTTTCAAAAGTGTTCTTAAAACTCACCTGTTTTGACTGCAAGAACTAACTTCAAGACCTAAAAATGTATGCCACCTTAAGTATTTTCAGCAGTTTTGTTTTTTTGTTTCCAATTTCATGGTGTTTGTTTTTGTTTTGTTGTTTTTTTGTATTCATATTATAGATGTTGTAAAGTGATTAGAGCTTCTAAAGATTAGGACTATACAAATTCCTCATTATTATTATTATTATTATTATTATTATTATTATTATTATGATGTGGTTTATATCGTGATAATTTTTTGGTTGTGACATTTTTGTAGGGCAATATATGTGCCTATGTTTGATCATTTCCACAATAAAGTCAAAGCATTTTTATCTGCATTTATTTGTGAAACTAAAGATATAGATGTCAGTTGGTGTAGCAAATGGATTAAGGCATCAGATTACATTAGATCCTGTCTTGAAAGACCACCCCTTGTGCCATAAAACTATGGTCTCTCAAGACAGGTGGTCTCTCATAACAGGTCATAACACTATATATTAATCATTAAAATTGTTTATTGAGAATATGGTCTGTCAAGACAGGTGGTCTCACATAACAGTGGTCTCTCAAGACAATTTATACTGTATTAACTCATTATTTTCAGTAAGGTATAGCTGAGGATACATTATTGTGTAACACAGAAGTTTGACCTCTTGATGTCGGTCCTAAGCTTTAATATCAAGGTCAATGCAATTTCAATATCATATCACTCAGATTGCAAAGTTTCTGGAGTAGAGAATTATTGAAACAACAAATACCAGCCAAAACATTCAACATCTGAGTTCATCAGCCATTTTTAGCACAGCCAAAAAATGAATGTTTTCTGACAGAGTTAAGATACTCTCCAAACTCCAACTTTGAGGTTTTTTTATTATGCATCCTGACATCGAGAGTTTTGTTTTTGTTGGACTTATCAACACTTCTAACATATTATTGACTTTGTCACTACGAATTTAGTGTCTTTCCCAAGACACTCGAAGGCAGCTGGATACATGTACCAATTTGGGTTTGAATGCATGCTGTCATTTTTATTGCCAAGAATTTTGTTCTTCGATGTGACCAAGGGGACAGCTGAATAAATTTGTCTAAAATAAGTAGTGCCAAATATATTTGTTGCAAAGTTGGAGGCGGGCTTACTAGACAGACACATACTTCATAGATATGGCTTAAATGTTTTGAGTTCTTACAATAGTCATGAGTTAATCATCAGATAAATATGGTAATGGTATTGTTTAGATTTCTCTTCCCTTGCACTTAACCTTTATTTCTCTGTGTCAAAAGTATATAATTACAGTGTGTCTCTGCTATTTAAAAATGGAAAATTTCAACTACATATTTGCTTATTAAAGACATGATCCATAATTTCACTTAAAAGGAGAATTTTGATCGAACTTTACAGATGGCATATCACTATTGTTTGTCATTCCTAGAAACACAAATGGGATAGATACTCATTTATTATGGCTGTGCAATGTACAACAATTAGACTTATTCTATTCATTATGAATTGGCCCAGATAATAGAACATTAGTAAGTAGATATATCACATGAGAGTTGGATATAGTATCAGTAATGTAGTCAAATATGTAATAAGGATAGATATGGGAGATATGTATTTTGTTGTGACTTTTTTTTTTAAAACAAGCAATTTGTGAATTATTGCAACCAGAAATGTCTCAGAAAATGTGAATAGACTGATTAGTTGTTGAAGTAACAATACTGCAATGTATGTCCTGATTATAACTATCAATCATTTTAAATAACCCATTGGTATAACGTTTTTCTTTGCATTGACTATTTGTACTTTACTCTCATGTCTTAAATCTTTGTAGTTTGATGCATGAAATAGAATATTTTGTACTATATTTTTAATTTGAAGTAAAAAAAACTTATAATTGTAACTAACACGTTTCTGGTCACTTCTTCTGCAACACTGTAGAACTTCACATTGTCCACAATATCGTTGTTAAATTTCCTAAAATACAATATTTTGTACAGTATTGTTAAATCTATTTTCTAACAAATTGCTATATGACTATTTTTTATGATTGGACCATTTGATGTAATTAGAGAATATGTTGATGTTATATGCTATAACCCTCATTATACCATACATATATATTTGTTAAAATGTATCCAAAACGTTGAATTTCTTATTTTATCAATATGGATTGAATGTAATTATATTAAAAAGGTATAGAATAGAGTAAAGAATAAGAAATCAAATATCATGTTTAAATTATTTGATCCCCTTACAATATCTTCATGGTTTTTTTTTGTCTCATATTTTCAGTGGACTATCACAATAAAACACTTCTGTATACTGTTGACCCTCGTAAAATATGTAAATGGTTATGAAACCCATAATACTTACACTATTTCACTTTATCTTAGTTCTTGATTTTATTATAACCAATTATAATATAAGAGTATACCATTAGGCATTCAAATTATGTGCATGAAGTTTACTATCGGGATGCAGGGACCCCAGGTGGTAGAATGGTCTAATGCATTTGTCTTTACAGATCACTGTCACATCTCATCTTTTTCCACATGAGTTCAAGTGTATGCTTAACTTCTGGATATGTGAGAAAACTTGTCAGTATCTTCCCATGGGTCAGTGTTGTTTCCTGGGGCTGTACTGGGTTCTTTAACTACTATATATACTGACCACCATATATAACATATCATATTCTGAAAAATTAAAACCAAACAGTATATGGTTCCCTTGTTTTTATAATGGAGTTACTTTTTAAGACCTCCATTAATGGTGTTAAGAAGAAGGAACAGTAACTAATTTATTTATCTCTTATTCAAAGTTTCAGTCATTTTTGTCCTTCATGCCAGTCCAATGCATCATCAGCTCATATCAGTGTGTAATTTAAAATCACTCTTTTCATAAAAAGAAAATCACATGTGTTTAAGTTTATATCCTGGTTTGTTATGGGAATTTAGACTGCTTCCAGTTCACTGCTGATTTGAACCCATGGTTCAACGAGTCACAATAGTTGTTTGCCCAATGGTTACTTGTTTTAAGATCCCTTAAAGACACATAAATGCAATTTGTAATATTTGACACAGATATCTTCTACAATATGTTTTCAAATGATATTTTTGTGTGTGAAATAAATGTGAAAGTTTAAGTATATAGTATTAAGTTCAAAATAATCACTGGCAAATACAACACCTGAATCTGCATTACAATAACAATTATGAAATTTTTCTCTGTTTCTAAGCGAGGTCCCGTTTTGTCATAAGTCAATAATGATGACAGGAATTTTCCCTCTGAAGTGATTTTCTGGTTACTTGACTAATTTGAAGTACATGAATTGCTGCAATTGCATCATCTGCAATGTTTAACATGGATATGCATTTTTCTCTTTGCTTGTAATCCTCCTTGTGTAGTTTGTTTTGTATTTGTCTCATTGAGTAAATACATTGGAAATATTATCAGCTTTTGTGGCAGCCTTTATTAATATCGTATGGTTCATGCTTCTACATGAACCTTTGTCTGGGGCTATTGAGTTACCATGTTTGTTTTTTTAATCAATGTTTTTTTTTTAACTACTGGAATGATACTGCAGTACTCTACTACTGCAAAGTTTTTTTATGTATCACAATCTAAGGGACGTTGACAATGTTTGTAGCATATTTTTCCAACACAAGTTTAGTGTGAACCATTGAAAAAAACTTTTGTCATGGCTGTTAGGAGTTTAAAAATAACTTTTTCATAAAAATAGATTCTGTCTTTCTCTCTATATGTGTTTGAAATGATAACTGAACACTGAATGGATTGATGAAACATAAAGATATGTAATTAAATATAGTTTCACTGTTTGTTTCATGCCTTGTTTGACAAGTTTTCACTCAAGTAAATCAAATGCATACAATAAAAGTATGATCATCTGATGGTCACTTCATCATGATCAATTCCACCATATGTAAGACATTTTTGTGTCCAATTTACAGAATTTACCATTCTAGAATGCAATGTAATTCTGTTTTAGCTTTGTGATCTTAAAGTTCTGTTTGCTAATCTAAAACCTAATTTCAATTTTGCTAAACACAGACTGAAGGTCAATGAGCTACAGCAACCCAAATATTGAATCTAAATTTTATTATGCTATATATTAATTAATGTAAGAAAATATCCATTCAAACTAATTTTATGTACTTTAAAGAAACATTTCTGTTCATCAATGTTTGAAGAAAAAAATTATAATGTTAGAATGAAAATATAAAAATTTGGTTTACTATTTAAAGTTGTTTAACTTTCAAGATAAAACTAAAAAAATAACTTAAAAATATTTTACTATTATCACACTCATCAATAACTCTTTGCACAATGTTTATTTTTTATACAGTATTATATATCATAATGCATAGGAAACATGCATTCCATGAAAAAGCAATGAAGGTCAAGACTCAATTTATATATATTATTGTTTGATAGTATTCATGCCTGGTCACAAAGAAAAATGTATGATGTTTCCATAGTGGGAACAACAAGAATATGAGTATTGTAAATTTCGTGAGTATTGAAAATAAAAATTTCGTGACACATAGTACACACAGGTGAGTTCAGATAGGTCTATTAAAATTGATACAATGAATGGACCATATTTTTGTTTAAAAATGTGCTCAGTTCATCATACTGTATGAGTAATCTGGGTCACCTTGTTTTGAACTTTCTGAAATTTCTACAGTTGATACTGATATGAAGCAGACACAACTGAGTTACAATGATCCAGTCTGAAACCTACTAAGGAACACACAGAGTTTAAGTGGTGTTTACCAAAAGAAAATTGCAAATGGAGCTGATGTGCCTCAGCAACAAATACACTGTATGCAGTGTTCATTAAATGTTGGTGTCACAAGAGGACATGGTCAAGAGTGACGCATTTTGTTTCGTGATTGTGTATATTTAATGTTGGTATTACTGATGCTTTTTTTTATGATAAAGGATGCGGATGAGAAAGTCTTTGTGGCGATCAGGATGGCTTCAGTTTTATCATCATTCGTTTGCCGCTTGTTACATGTTATCCATTTTTTTACATGAGAAATGTGCCTCTCAATTCTTTAAGTGGTTTCCACAGCTTCATTAGGGCATCAAGATATGGACATTTGAATGTCATTAGCATAACATTGCTGGGACACCGGATTTCGATTTATGACACTTTTGAGCGACTGAGTTTACATATTGAAGATAAAGGGACCAGAAAAAGTCTTGTTTAACACCAAAAAACGTGAACTAACACTCAAAACATAAACATTAAATGGTTAATTTTGCTGTATATAATATGTGCTGCACATCACCGGGCATGACTGTTCTTTTAATTTTATTTGTTAAATCTCGTCAGTGGCCGTGACGGTCGACAACCGTATGACGGATCAGTTCTTTTCGCGATAGAAATAGATGACCAAACATAATTTGTCTTTGTACAGACTAGATTTTGCACACAAATTTAACCCAAGATCACTGCACATTTTGGAAAGTTTTGCCTAAACTGTTACTGAATGTTTGAAATACGTAAATTTACGTGATTTCAGTATTAATATGGTCTGAAAAATATTATTGAACATCGGATGCTGTTCCGTTTACACTTTTCAAGATGGGATTTCCTCGAGTACAAAATAAAATTAGCATGGACAAGCATGTATCTTGATGTATAATCTGGGTTCAAAAACTGGTCAAGTCCAAGGTATATTATGTTAAGTAATCGCCTTCCATGTCATGTAAAATGTCGATTGTCACGGTTTTCGACTAGATGAAAAAAAGATATGTCAATCCAGTTAATTGTAGTGAACATAAATAAGAACAAAATCATCATTTAATGTGTTTAAAAATACACAAATAATACTTCATGTATTACGAATAATTTCCGAACTTTACCGGGAGTAAGTAACTAAAAATATCACCAAGTACTATGTATTGGGACGAAAAACAGTACAAATAACATGTACACAAAACAGAACCATAAGTAGATCTGCAAAAATGAATGAAAATGTTTCTTGTTTAGGCTATCATAAACAGTAGCAATGAAAGAAACAACAAGCTTTGTAAAATTTAACAAATATATTATTTCCCTATACATCCGGGCAAATAAACGTTGGATCTTACGGTTTTAAAAATCAAATCCAAAATGAAACCAAGAATAATTCAAGAATTAAAACTTGTTCTCTTCAAGACATCGTCTCTTAAATCGTTGTTATTTAGCGTACAGTTCACATGGTGACGCATTATGCATTCATTATTTTATCCTAGGACCACGCGGGTGGTCTAAGTGGTCATAGAGTCCACCTCGGATGCGGGAGGTCGTGGTGTCCAACCCCGCCATGTCATGCGAAATACATGTCAAACTTATACTAGTAGGTGCCTCCCTTTGCGTATTGAATGAAGAGGTTGGTGTTTTAATTGGTTTATTGTTTCTCGGGCTCTTTGGGTATTGATGCTAAGGACTTTGTCATGAGGGTTTGCCTTTTTTTTATTTGTGCCATATTGGACCCATCTGATCCATCTACGGCTTCCGGCATCATAGCAGTATCTAATTTCAAATGGCTCTTACCATAAAGTCAACGTTCATAAATGTAATTTGCATTATTCGACTCGGATATCATATTCAATAAGTTTTGTAATGCATTTTATTAGCAACATAAATGCATACGTTATAATACCTGGTATCAGAGTCAATACCTTCACTGGCATATACAATCCCAGAATCTTCATTAACATAAATATTAATAACCTGTCCTTTGTTCGTCTCAAACTGAAAACACATTTTACTTATTGCCTGTGTCATTGCAAAACTTTTCATGGTCCATTATGTGATGTCAGTCCACTTCTGTCTGTCTCTGCCTCTCCTTCTACCAATTTGGATGCTGCCCTGCATTACTATTGTGGATAGACTGTTGGCTCTAGTGACATGGCCATACCATTTCAGCTTTCTCTTTTTGACGGTGGTGAGGATTTTTATTGGCCTACAATGCACCTGATGGTTTTACGCACCTCTTCATTTGTGAGCTGGTCATGTAAGAGATGCCAAGGATGGTTCTGTAGCATCTCATTTCAAGTGCCTGGATTCTTCGTTTTAATTCTGCTGTCAGGGTCCAGGCCTCATGTGAATATAAAAAGACTGAGATGGCTAGTGCTCTCAACAGTCTGATTTTAGTTTTCAGACAAATATTCTTGTCTCTCTAGATGGGTTTTAGTTTAGAACACACACACACTCACACACACACACAATTGCTTTATTAAAATGCATCTGATTCATCCGTCTTGTCATGGCTCTGTAATTGTTTTTTTCTTTTTAAAGGCTGTAACGTGAAACGCGTCTAACTTAGAAATTATATTTCTACCTTTAATACCAGCGTTAACTCCTATACATTTACTTCTTATGTGTCAGCGGGTCTTTGGTATTGACGATAGGATTGGTTGACCCTATGAAGACTTCCACGTATACGTTTCTAGCTACACAAATGCTTACATTACATAACACTGGACAACAAATTTTTACAAAAGTCATGTTACTGAAATAAAATTAGTCAATTCTTATCAATTTTTATGTGATGAACACGAATATGACAGTCAAATTGCAAAATTGGCTCTAGTTTTTTTGTAATCTGCAAGAAATTAATGCTTACATAACGAAATGCATTCCAATAGTAAAAGGTCAACTGTAATAGCCTACCTATAAAAAATCAAGTCATTGACTACATCTTAGGTTTCTTCGCCTGTCTCTTGTACAGCTGTTCGGGAGCATCTCTGAGGAGTGTCCAGCAGTAGTCAGCCAGCATTGTAGTGGACCATTTTCCTTGGTATCTTTGTTCCATTGTTGCGATATCTTGATGAAAACGTTCGCTGTGTTCATCACTAACAATACCACAGTTGCTAGGAAAGAAATCCAAATGGGAATGAAGGAAGTGAATCTTTAGAGACATATTGCAGCCAAGTTTCTTATACTTCATCAACGTGTCTTCTACTAGTTCCTTATAGTTTTCTGTCCTAACATTTCCGAGGAAGTTTGTAGAAACTAGGCGAAAAGCATTCCATGCTTGTTTCGCGTCACCTTCCAGCAAGTTGTTGAACCGGTCATCTTTGAAAAGCTCTCGAATCTGAGGACCCACAAAAACTCCTTCTTTAATCTTTGCTTCGCTGAGTCGAGGGAATTTTTCATGCAGGTATCGGAATGCTGGCAAAGTCCGGTCAATGGCTTTCACGAAGTTCTTCATCAAACCTAGTTTGATGTGAAGGGGTGGTAGCAGGATTTTCTGAGCCTCAACCAGAGCTGGGTGTTGGATATTCTTCTCTCCAATGGCTACATTCTGCCTGTGAGTCCATTCCTTTCTCATGTAGTGCATTTCCTTTGCTCGGCTATCCCACTCGCATAAGAAACACATGTATTTTGTATATCCTTGCTGCAGTCCCATTAAAAGGGCAACTACCTTCAAATCACCACAGAGGTGCCAGCTGTACTTGTTATACTCAATGGAATTCAGTAGCTGCCTTAAGTTATCGTATGTCTCTTTCATGTGGACAGCATACGCTACTGGAATAGATGGAAGAATGTTTCCATTGTGCAAAAGCACAGCCTTGAGACTCAGTTTCGAAGAGTCCACAAATAGTCTCCATTCTTGTGGGTCATGAGTGATTTTTAAAGCATTCACGAGGCCCTCAATATCGGAACAGAATATCAGATTACTTTCCTTTCTGAAGAAAGGCTCCAATTGCTGGTGGCGCTTTCGATATGCAGTAATTGTGACATCTTCTTCTAGAAGATTCCATTGTTGGAGTCTTGATCCTAGCAATTCTGCCTTGTTCTTTGATAAGTCCAAATCACGAATCAGGTCATTTAGTTCTTCCTGTGTTATTCTGTGTGGGGTTGATGATGCACCACAGTGAAAATCTGGATCACTGCATGCTGATGAACCAGGAGAAGAACAGGTCGACTCACCTTTGTCTTCGTCAGATGAATCAAGAGAATATTCTGCTGGAGGTTCTGGAATAGGAAGTCCCTCACCATGTGGAACTGGTCTCAATGCAGACGGAATGTTTGGGTAGACTATTCTCGACTTCTTTCGCTTCGTTATTCCGCCGGAAAGAGGAGGAACCAAGCAGAAGTAACAGTCATTTAGTTGGTTGCTTGGCTCTCTCCACACCATTGGGACTGCAAACGGCATTGATGACCTTTTGCAATTCAACCACTGTGAAAGCTGTGTTGTACATGTAGCACAGCATATATGCGGAGCCCAAGGCTTGTCTTGGTCACCAACCTTGCATCCGAAGTAAAAATGATATGCCTTCTTCACTGGAGAATTGATACTTTTCTTCTGGTTGGCAAATGTCACTTCCCCACAAATATAGCAAAAATTGTCCGCGGTATTAACACACTTTCGAGGCATTACTGTTCTTTATTGTACGTAAATGGATAAAATAATAAGTTTTATGTAACAGTAGCTTGAACTGTCTCGCACAACGTCTAAAATATTTTAAATGCTGAACCTATCTGATTGGGCTTTATATAGTACACTGCTTACGTCAGCTTCAGCAGCCGCCTGGCATTAGTATAATAGGCCTACACATGTATAGTACACAGCTGACGTCAACTTACTTCAGCAGCAGCATGGCATTAGTATTGCATTGCATCAGAAAATGATGCAACCAACTGTGGATGATGTGAGCATGATGGTATTATGCAATGTTACATCATTATTCCGGATGTTGCTGCAGTCCTACTGGAGAAATTTACACAGTGAAACATAGAAAATGAGGTATATGAATATCTTCAAAACGAGAGCCAATAAAAAATTTTCACGG
This sequence comes from Unio delphinus, assembly GCA_029339505.1. Lineage (NCBI taxonomy): Eukaryota > Metazoa > Mollusca > Bivalvia > Unionida > Unionidae > Unio > Unio delphinus. Next base: position 3,265,826 of record JAQISU010000230.1, on the reverse strand, counting down.
TTATATTCGTGTTCGGCACACCAAAATACTACAGATTAGGGCCTTTTCAAGTCAGTAATGATTTCACTGTTGACCAGTGTATAATCGGCTTATTTTTGTCCTTATTTGTTTGAACTTTTATGCTTATTGTGCATGTTTTATTGTATTTGCCGCGTTGACATTGGTGCCGAAAATACTTGTTTTATTGAGTAAGTACATTGGCAGACATGAGCTTTTGCCATCAGTGGTCTGTATTTATATTATGTGTTTCGTGAGTTTGTGTGGGTATTTGTTTTTCTTTGGGTCATTTCAGTTACTATGGCGCAGGTGTATCGATGGTATATTATTATTGCCACAATAACGCACTACTGCACCTGTTGACTGTTTATGCGACATGAAATATTACATGTTGACTATGGTTTCAACTAGGTTTTCTGTTTCACGATTGTTTGCCAGTAACCAGTGTTAATAAATTATCTCGACTATTTTGAGTACAACGTTAACAGTTTCATTAAAGCATTGTCTTTCTATCACTGTCTTTGAAAAGAAAACCATTTTCTGTTAAATTTTTATGAGATGTTTGGCTGAAATGTTCTATAGATCGATCTCATAAACACATGCTGGGAACTCAGGAAGATAGTAAGAAAAGAAAGGATGAGTTCCCAGATAAAGAATGTCACACGATGATGGAAATGTCTTGGGGATAGGTACGGAATCGAAGCTGAAATGATAAGGCGAAGATCTATTTCCTCGTCGATAGGAACTGACTTTATTTAATTAATCAACACACATATATTGACTACATTTTTAGAAACACATCTAAAAAGTTTATAATAAAATATCATGCAATACATATTATATTTTCCTTTTTCAAGCTTTCCAACTTCATTTATTCGTATAACTTCTGCATTTTAGAATATTATACAAATAGTTAATTCTCGATCAATTTCAAGATAGCCAAAAGTATAAAATATAATAAGTGTAATTAATGCAACAATTAATTTAAGGAAATGCATTTTACTAATTTTAAAATAGAATATTGATTTAGAATATATTGCTAGATAATATTCTTTCTTACTTAAAGAATACTTTATTTAAATCATTAAATCAAAACATGAAGTTGGTAGCAATCTCAACCTTACAATAAAAATTACATAAATATAATTAAATATGAATCCTTTAGAACATTTAAACATTCCGTTACAATATATTATAAATAAAAGTATTAAGTGAACAATGTTGCAAACATAACAATGTTACTATTAAAATCTCAACATTAAAAATACTTATTCCTAAAGAAGTTACGACATATACAATTGTTTTATCTGAAATGATAAGGCGAAGATCTATTTCCTCGTCGATAGGAACTGACCTGACCCTTTAATGCGTGGTCTATTTATACGCATCTTGTGTCAGGGTTTAAGGCATCGACGAGAAAATATGTCCGCTCTTTTCGGGTAAGAATTAGTTTCTCCCGGTCAAAACCGGCTTAATTTACGTCATATGACATAAGGTACAACTCAGATGTGTAGTTTATCTATATTCTTTTGGCATTAGTTAAGCCCAAACATGATAATTCCTTAATATTCTAAACCAGCAGCATGTTTAACATACTAAGCCAGCAGCAATGTCTGTTCATCATTAGATAAGAACCATTTTGTAGCGACGACTGTCCATCATTAGATAAGAACCATTCTGTATTTACGTCAGCACGGAAGTTTGTTCTATGTTTTACTGATAAGACTTAGGGGCTGACTGACCCAGTAAGATTTTTGTTTTATAACCTATTTCCACACAATAATGTACATTCGTATAGCTAGTGATTTACGTTGCCAACTTATGCTTTGCACATCAACTATTTTCCTTCAATTAATACATAGTTGTGCTTTGGAAATAAATGAAATTAATCTTAACACACTTTAGAACTTACTTAATATAAATGAATAAAACATTACTTTAATACAATTTAAAGAAAATAGTAATCTTATTAATTTACTAAAAAATCAATTCCTAATAAAATGATTAAATAACGTATGTTTATTGAAATGAATAATGCATCATTCATCATTGATGTATGAAAGATGTAAACCTATATAGAATGTAAGTTTGGGTTTGGACTTTTACAAATAAACCTCAGTCACGCAGGAAGCGTTATTTCTTTTTCCACGAGACTTTTTCGTATGGGGAGACATATAATATTACCCCTGCGACTGGGATTTCCTTGTCACGGTTCAAACCCCAACTTAGGTATTTTTCTATCCCAATATTGTCCTTTAAAGTAAAAAGAACTCTATTTGTGTTCTCGTCTCAATAATGGTTACATGCGGTGCATGAATACAAATGTGTTAATGAGAGCTGTGGTGTGACCTTTGTATCCAAAGTACACAGTTTATATGCGTGAGCAAAGAAAAATAACATAAAACGTCGCATGGTAATGAGGTATTATCACATTTAATATATGGATGTTATATGAAACTTTCATTTGATCAGTTTTATTTTTAAAAAAATACGCCCCTGAATAAAATACTCTTGAAATATAGATTCTTGCGGATAACAATATGCTAAACGTTCATGTTCATGGATTGTTTTGAAACTATCTTCTGTCTTAGAAATATGGCAAGTGCTTCTATGAAATTTGCTTAGGGATTAGAGTGTTGACAGATAATTCTTTCTGGCTGCTAAGTGCATTTGTTTGAACGAGACTATGAGTGTCGGAAGAGGGGTGTAACTTTCGTGAAAGGATGTCCACATGGGTGAGGTCAGATAGGTGCATTAAAATTATCCCCCGAATGAAATGTTGGATCAGATATTGTGTTTGATTCTGCTGAGTTTTGTGCTTTATTTATTTGAACTTTTATGCTTTTTGTGTTAATGTGTCCTGTATTTGCCACTGGGCAAAACGCTAAAGAATTATCTGTCAACACTCTAATCCCTAAGCAATGGGCACAGAAAATACTTCTTTTGTCGAGTATACTAAATACATTGCCAAACATCATCATATTTTGCCATCACAGTGGTCTGTATTTATATATGGGATCATGGGGTTTGTGAGTTTGTGTGGGTCTTTGTTTGGGGCTTTTCAGTTAACCTGGCGCAAGTTTATCGCTGATATAGTGCCACAATAACATAGTACTGAACAGTTGTTTGTTTATGCGACATGAACTATGGCATGTTGACTGTGATTATAACTAGGGTTGTTGTTTCATTGATGTTTGCTTTGAACCATTGATACTAAATTATATTGACTATTTTGAGTACAACAATAACAGAGTCATTAAAAACATTCTCTTTCTCTCCCTGTCTTTGAAAATATAAATATTTTTTATCAATTGATTTAATAACGTATGTTTATGAAAATGAATACTGCATCATTGATGTATGAAACATGTAGACATATAAATATATATGTCATACGCTCTAGAATTCGTTTACTAAATTTGTTTCAGACATGTCATTGGTTGTGACGTGCATCAGCGACTTGTTAGTGTCGGTGTTACATAGCGAGACGTGATCACCTCAGAATGGTTTGATGATGTCATCATAAAACTCGTCCATGAACATCTTCTACGTGTCCTAGTCGGACGAGTCATTATATAATATTTGTTTGAGCTTCATTTTCGATATTTTAATAAGAACGGCACAAAAAAGAATCATCAACGATCATCCGATATTCATATGTTTTTCAGCCTTGCATCTTTGAAAATTGTCTTGTTAACTGTCAGCAATAACGTCGACACGATTTCGTTTCTAATCATAACGTTGAAGTTCGTCAATTATGTTTTCTGCTGCATACAATATCATCATCATTTGCATTGTTATTTGATCAATTTTGTCTTTTAAGTTAAATGTTATGTATATATGTATTTTGTAATTGACCTTATTACAAAATCAGTATGATAATAATAATAATAATAATAATAATAATAATAATAATAATATTATTATTATTATTATTATTATTATTATTATTATTATTATTATTACTACCACTACTAATAATAATAATAATGATAACTATATTGCAGACCTAGTACAGCATTTAATTGTTAAAAACGCTAAGCATTTTACAGTATTAGATAACATATAAAAACATAAACAACTACATGTTTTAAAGAACCAAATACCATACAATAACTAAACGAAAACATGCTAACAATAAATAAGGAAGTTAAAAATATTAAGTCTTTAAGTCTGTTTTTGAAGTTTAAATTGGTGACTTTTAAGAACACCCTTGAATGAAATCACAGTGTCTTTGCGTCTACGATCAACTGGCTGTTCAATTCACGTAGCTAAGTTTTGCTACGCAAAGAAATGCCTGTATGCTTTTTGTTTTAACAGTGGGAACAAAAAGGATATGAGTGTCACAAGAGACGTGTAACTTTCGTAAAGTGAGGTATGCATGAGTGAGGTAAGATATGTATATTAAATAATGAGCCAGTGAATACAATGTTGGATGGTGATCAGTATTGTGTTTGATTCTGGATCGTATACACGGCAAGGGAAGGTGGGCTCAATTCATCATAATGTATGAGCAATAGGGGAAGCCGTGTTGTCAACTTTCTCAAGTTTCCGTAGTAGATACTGATAAGAACGAAAACTGAATTAAAATCATCCAGTCTTGAACGTAATAAAAAAAGATATTTTAGTGGTATAAACCAGAAGAAAATTGCGAATGGAGCTGACATGTCTCAGCTCCAGATACTATTTATTCATTCTTTCTTATACATTATATGTTGCTGTCAAGAGAGGGTACTTTTAAGAATGACACATTGGTTTAGTACATACTGCGTGAATTTAATTTTGGCATTGTCGATGCTTATTGTTTCATATAAAGAATGTGGACGAGAAGGTCTTTGTATGGTGATCAGGATGGTGTTAGTTGCATCACATGTCATCCATAATTTTACATAAGAGATGCACTTTTTTAAGCTTTGGGATGGTTTCCACAGCTTCATTAGGGCAGCAAGGTGTGTACATTTGAGTGTCATTAGCATAACGATGACGAGACACTGGATTTCTATATATGCCAATTTGGAGCGGCTGTGTGTACAATTTGAATAGAACGGTTTTAGACAAACATCCTTGTTTAACACCAAAGACATAAATTGACACTCAAAACATAGACATTAAATGGTGAGTTTTGTTTTATATATATATGCGCTGCAAATCACTGAGGTTAAGTATTATTTTTATTTTATTTGTTAAATCTAGTCCGTGATAGTCGACAGCCGCTGACGGATCAATTTCGGTTAAAGACAAAGTAATTGACCGAACGTAATTGGTCTAAGTACAGACTAGGTTTTGTACACTCATTTAACCCGAGATGACTACCTCCTTTGGGACGATTTGCATAAACTGTTACTGAATATTTGAAAAGAGTACATTTACGAGATCTCTGTATTAATATGGTCTGAAATATATTATCGAACAACGGAAGTTGTTCAGTTTAAACTTATCAAGGTGGAATTTTCCTTGAGTAGAAAATTAAATTAGCTAGGGCAAGCATGTATCTTGATGTATTCTCTGTGTTCAAAAACTGGTCAAGTCAAAGGTATATTATGTTAAGTAATCGCCTTCCATGTCATGTAAAATGTCGATTGTCACGGTTATCTACTACAAGAATAAAGAAATTTAAGTCCAGTGAATTAAAGGGATCATAAACAAGAACAAAATCATCATTTAATGTAATTAAAAATACACCCATAATACTTCATGTATTAAGAATAAATTCCGAACTGTGTGTTTGTATGTGTTTATTTTCATCATTAACATGGATCGTATTAATTCGTGTGCGAGTGACTCAGCTATTGTTTTAAATTAGAAGTTCTATTTACACCTCAAATACTAGAGATAATTCCTATTCAATTAATTCCTGTGTCATCTATAAATACCTCCACGATACACGGATTAGTTTTTTTCACCGCAATTGCTGCGATAACATAGTCGACTTATCTTTTTCCTTTATTTTTTTGTTGAATCTTTATACTTATTGTGCATTTTGTCCTGTATTAGTCGCGTTGACAAGGGCACAGAAAATAATTGTTTTGTTGAGTAAGTACATATGCAGAATTCATCAGTTTTTGCAATCGCAGTAACCTATATTTATATCATGGGGATCGTGAGTTTGTGTGGTTTTTATTTTGTTGGATCATTTCAGTTACCATGGCGCAGGCTTATCACTTCCATAATGCCATAAAATGTAACCTCAGCGACAGCGAATTTCTTGTCTCGGTCCTAACTCCAATGTAGATTATTTGTCTGACCTAATATTTTCCTTCAAAGTATAAAGAACTCGTCACTAGTATTCACTGTCCAGCATTAATATGCGATGAGAGCTGTGGTGTGACCATTTTATCCGAATCATACGGTTAATACGCGTGAGCAAAGAAAAATAACGTATGATAACATTAAATATATGGATGTTATATGAAATTTATTATAAATAATTAATACTTATTACAATAAACTGTTTCATTTAATCAATTCAAATTTTGAAAAAATACCCCCCCCCCCACCCCAAAAAAAATAAAATAAATATGTACCCTAGCGGTTACCTATGTGCTAAAGGTTCATATTCACGGATTCGATTCCTTGAACAATTATATTTCTCTCATGGAAATATGATACATCCTTCAGTGAAATTGGCTCATGGATTAGTGTGTTGACGGATAAATGATTTATTGTGGCTGGTAAGTTCATTTTGTTTGTCAATACATACTGCATGTCTATTTTTGATTATGCTGGGGCACAGCGGAGATGCTTAACAAACTGAGAATAAAGCATGTTTGACATAACACATTTTTGGCTGTTAAAAAGTTTTAATAATTGTTAAGAGCGTTTGAGGCTACGAAGTGTATAGGTCTATAGTCTATGTGCATAGGTCGGTGTTTTATGTCCTAATTTATTTCACACAGCATTACGTATTTTATCCGATTTGTGTGGAGGACAGCTACTTTTCAGGTCAGCGTCATTAAATGTAGCTAACAGTATATAATTTATTTCACAAGAAGTATTTAAAACTATTTAGGTTGCTATAGCTACACTTAATGACGCTGATGTGAAAATATATACGGAAATTACCAATGCACCGTTACCTTGAGAACGTACCGTTTTAGTTTAGTACCACAGAAAAGTGCTAAGACCTTAAACAGGTATAATGGTAATACCATGCACATGTTCTGATAAGTGACAAGTAATGAAATAATTGTAATCTCCAATTATGAGAAACCTTAATATATATCCAATATGTTGTTTAGATTATGTACAGGTTGCATTATACTTTAGAAATGATAGATAATCTTAACTAACTTTCCGTTATTTATCTTTCTTTCAAACGTGCAAAAACTTCATTCAGTAGGTGAATGGTTCATCTGAAGGTTCCTTCGCACTTATTAAACTGCCTTAGGCTTTTGGCCTCATTCGAAATCAATGGTGTATAACGATCAAGATAAACATAGGACCTTATAAATATAATCGCTTTCTAACATCACTTATGTTGAGTAGATCTAGCATCGAAACAGCTAAAAGAATTTAGTATGCATGTGTTCAATTGAGTTTTAAACGAATATCAGATGCACTGAAACTCTAGGACACGGTGTATATATCAACAATTGCAAATTTATAAACGTGTAAAACATTTTTCTTGACATGATGAGGGCAGGTATCATCAGATTTATTGGGAGTCTTTTCATCTGCTTCGTACTCTCTTTTTACGAGTTCTCTGCGCAAAATAAAGTACAAGATGACGTATTTATTGATATTCCTGTGACCGCCAAATCCATTTTTGGACCTATCATCCATCGTGATATGATGGAAGCATACTATCACGGAGATAAAACATACATTCGGATTTATATGACTGTATATGACGATAAGGGAGGATATCCTAAACGAAAGGACATATGGCAGGACCGAGAAGGAAATATTGTAATCTTTCCAGCAGGAGACAGACTTTGGGTTGGTTTTGGATCGCCAAGACGACAACTAGAGTTTGCATACAAGTATCGCAATCAAGGTAGGGCAATTGCAGCTGGCAATAATCCATTAATACGTTCGTTCTTGGTCGATTCAAAGGTTGCTATACCAATACTGGAGAACGCTGTATCTGAAAGGTTCATTGCAAATGCATTCGATATCAACGTCGATAAAGCGAAAAGTCCTAATCAATTTGGACTCCGACAACAGTCTACGGAACTCCTTAGACAAAATGCACTGAGTGGGTCTCTTGTGACTTACTATATGGACCAGAAGAGTTTAGTCAATGATAATAAAGACTCGTGGGGCATAGTAAAACCAATTGAAGATCTTCGAGAAAAGTTTGCGTATCCAGATCCTGATGTACCCTTGTACGACTCTCAGACTGCGGGTTATCCAAGCCATTTGTCAGACAAAGATAGAGAAAACCTTGTCGCTTTGAACGATTTATATGATAGATACTTGATGAAACCATCTGATAATTACAAATCTAAGCTCACTGAGTTTTACAATGAATACGTCAAAAGAGGAGGTTCTAAGGATTTCCACAAGTTTTATAAAATCATTGTTCCCTCTTGGTTATCGCAGGCTGAAATAGACAATGTTATTAGCGAGAAATGGGAAAATGAACTGTTTGCTGATAATTATTTGGAGTATTTTCGACAAAAGGCACTGAACATTGAACAAGACCCAGTGTCAGAAAAGAGAGATATGATTGAACTAGAGCGAAGAAGCAAGGATCACAAGATGCGTCTACAAGCCAGAAACAAATTGGTAGTTTTATTTGAAGAGGTATACTCTTTCGTGATAATAGAAAAAGATATCAATTTAGGTAAATTTAAAGACGTAATTTCTAGTATACGGGATTCGACTGAATGGATGGATTTTGTTGCTGGGAATGACGTAAGCACTGAACGCTTAGATTTCTTGCAAGGAGAGCTGCGCAATCATTTGGTGCAGATGAAAGAGGCATATAACAGTCTTGACCATGTAACAAAGGCACAAAAGACGCGAATTGGTAATCAGCTGCATAATTTCATTCAATCGTTCAAAGAAGGATCAAAGTATGAAGAACGAATCGTAGTTGCCATTGGAGGTAAGCCTGATCTCACGAACTTTGATGAAACCTATCGGCAATATCATATTAACAATCTAAATGATAATTTGCCCTTCGCAAACACTATTCCTAAAAGGGCAGTTATTTATTTTGTGGAATCTGTGTCAGAAGAAGCACCGCCTTCAACGACTATTAGCAAATCTCATTTAACACCGAACGGCATTAGTAAATTCCTAAAACGAAATTTCATTTTTAAAGAAATAGATGAAATACATGTACAGTCTCCAAGCCTATCGCAGAATGAAGACATATACATTTTCTTAAGCACTTTGGCCACTCAGTTAAGACAAACTGGAGAAGGGTATGAGGAAAGAATGGTTCAAGCAAACCAATGTTATGCTCACAAATCTAATGATGAAACTACCATTTTCTTCCCAGAACTTCAGTATTTGTGGTCTAAAGATGAACAGGGAACGCTCTTGCTTTTCGATAAGGGGAAATACCAAGCGCACAGTGTTTCTATAGATAATGTTGAAGCTTTGTTTCCAAAGATGAGTAGGAATATAAAAGAGCGACTGAATAATTTAAAATCACAACAGTTTTCTGGTGCAGAAATTATTGATACACTTTTATCCAAATCGGATCGTAAAAATATTGCAACAATCGAAATACGCGCCCGAAAAAGTGCTTTACAGTACAACAGCAAAAGAAAATCAGAAGAAGCAAAGGACTTTTCACTGAAAGATGCTGCGAAAGATGAAATCAATAAGTTGGTGGCAGAAACATTATGCCGATCATCAGGTCGGAGAAAAAGATCGGTATGCGACGTACGACAAAGAGACGTCGAACTTGTTGAAGAATCGGTAGAGATCACAGATGTTGGTATCAAATTTAACGTCTATGAAAAAAATAATCCCAGAATAATTCATGAAATAATTGATAGCTTTTCTCATTCCACTAAAGCTCTGGTCGAAAGACAAAACAGTTTATTGAGTACAATACATCTTGGATTTGGTGTTCATACTGCCTTGGCAACTTTCTTTGGAGCATTGCACTATTTTCAAACAGGTGACAATGCACGAGGAGGATTTTCCCTTTTTCAGAGTTTGCATTACGTTGGAAAAATCACTGGTCTTAATGAGAAAATAGCTTACAAATTAGTTGAAAGTACGGCTGGTCGTATTGTCAATAAATTCTTACAGCAATCATCGATGAGAATCGCTTCCACGTTGTTCAAAGGTGATAAAATGGTTGAAAAAGCTGCTTCAAAAATAGAACAACTTATGACTTCTGTGCCTATCTTAGGCATTGCATTTGATATTTATTTCCTAGAAGAAGACATTGTTAATCTTTTGGAAAATCAGGACAGAGACTTAGTACCATTATTTGCTATTGATATAGCTCTGGATTCTGTTACTTCACTACTATCCTTCGATCCATTGCTGGAACCAGTTGTATTGGCATTATCAATGGTAAGAATGGTATTTGATGACGTCTATGTAGATATTTTACAGGAGTGGAAGAGAGTAAAGGGAAAGGGTGTATTACAACATTTACTTGCAGTAATTATAGGAGTCATTGAGGGGTTGGGAGATTTTGTTACATTAGGTCTTGGTAGACAAATGAGGGAGCTTGAACTGCAAGAACATACATACATGGAATTCCTCAAAAATGTGTCCACAGTTGAAAACTACTTTCAAGTGTCAACAGAAGATAACGACTTTCTGCAGTTGGATTTAAATGCTGGTGAAGACCACATGTATGGTGGTTTAGTAACCGTGCGGCTATTTGACAACGACACTTTTGAAATAGAGATCAAGGCTGTACCAACTATTTCTGGTCTTACAGTTATAAAAAAGTCTTTTAATGGAAAAATCCGGGACGTTATTCTTGGTATCGGGCAGTCAACTGACCTTGTAAATTATGGCATGACCTCGGCGAAATTATTGATTTTTCCAGTTAAAGATTACCACACTTTCGAATTTAAACCCACTCCATTTCCTGCTTTTGGGCAGTATGTTGGGAACAAGCATAACAACACGTTTGCAGCAATTCGGGGTAATCATTTAAGAAGACAAAAAAACAAGTGTGATGATACTGTTGTTCTGAGTAATGTTTCTATAAACCTCGATGATTTATCATATTTTATCAGCGGCAAGGATGGGAATGACGTGTTTCTCCTTGGACCCGAGCAGTTTTATATAGACGGTGGACGGGGACAAGATTCGTACTTCATTCCTTGGTATGGAGGATTCACCGTCATTGTAAACTTCGCTGATGATACGGCTCTCGATTCGCTTTTCCTGAATGTTAGCTATGACGCAGTACAGTGTGTTCGGTACAACGATGACCTTCATATACATTATTGTGGCAAACGAACTGTGGCTGTTCAGCACTGGTTTGCATCAACAGCACGCACCTATCACCAGCACCTCCGAATTATAACTAATGACGGTGTAACGATAGACTCTATTGCAAATGACACTGATGAAGATGGTGTCGAATGTTATCCTATTGCCTTGGACCTATCACATAAAACTGAAGGTAATAATATTGACTTATCGCTGTCAAGTTTCCAACACGTCACAACAGTTGTTGGTTCAAACTTTACCGATGTTATTACTGGCAATGATAAGGGAAACATTTTAAGTGGTGGTTTGGGTGCAGACACGTTAAATGGAGGAGAGGGGGAAGATGTATACATAATTTCATCAGGGGAAGGGTGTGATGTTATTAATATCACCTCACAGGATAGAAGCACAAAGAGAATACTATTTAATGTTGTTTATAACAACATTGAAGTAAAGCTTATGTCGTCAGACCAGATTACGGTTGTTGATTCTACCGACCAGCTGAAAACTTGTTTCACAATTGTAGACGTAAATACATTTATTAATCAACCAACTGTGTCATTAATAACAATTGATGACATTATCTTTGAGATTAAATATAATGAAGAGTCTGGAGTAGTTGAGAAGGTACCAATGATATTGGACTTGAGCAAATCAAAGGAAACCGTTTTCATCAATTTGTTAGCTCCTGAATATGGTAATATTAAGATGTCAGAGCGTGACGCAGCCAGCATAGTTACAATTATTGACTCCACACACAGCGATCATATTATTGCCAACAATGAAGACAATTTTCTTAGTTGCTCTGGTGGTGATCCTGATCATTTAGAAGGTAGGGGTGGTCAAGATGTATATGTCATCCAAAAGGAATGTTCAAAGGCTCACATTTTAAATGTTGATCCATTTGAAAAACTGGACAGAGTCCTTGTTAAGTCAGATTATGAATCACTTCGTATGGAGTTGGTATCAAAGAATTCCGTAGTCATTCGATCTAACAAGGCGGATTTGAAGATTGTACTGCTGAATTGGTTTGTAAATTCGACGTATCAGCACCTCGTCGTTGAGACTGAGGACGGTATAACTTGCACAGTACCAACATCAAAAGCTGAATTCATGAAAAATATTAATTTGTTGCCAATTGAAATGCGCTTTACAGAAAAATCATGTAAAGGCGATTCTCATACTACTTTGAATTTAAACGAGCAACCTTTGGAACATGTACAGAAAGTTGTAGCTAGGCCAAAATCATGTATTGTTTCAGTAATTGGAAATGCGCTTGGAAATCATATCGATTTAGGTCCCACCAGCGTAGCCGAACGTCGATACATAGCAGGTAAAAATGGGTCTGACACATACGTTGTTGAATATGGTTATGGTGCTTTTAATGAAATTTCTAACTTCGCAAAAGACGAAAAAGATGATCACATCCTCTTAGGTATTCTATACTACGACCTCGAGATTGGAGTAGTTGGAAATGATTTGATCATCATCTCCTCGTCTCATCGAGAGTATGTAAGTGTCCGAATACTAGACTTCCTGTTAGGAAAACAGTATCAGCACCTAATCGCAACAACATCTGATGGCATCACTATGAAACTTGAACCATTATTTCCTTATAAAACAGTTTTAATCGTTGATAAATCGTATTCTTCATATTCGGTTACCGTCGACAAAACTCATCCAGAATTAATGACGGCACGAAAAATAAAAGGGTCTATGCTGGAGGAAAATTACATAGAAGGAGGCAAAGGTACTCTAGATATTGCAGGCGGTGAAAAGAATGATACACTTCATGGTGGGGTTTTAGGAAATAAAATTGATGGCTTAGGAGGTTCTGACACGATATATGGCTATGATGGGAATGATATCTTGATTGGGGGACCAGGTGATGATCGGTTATATGGCGGTAAGGGACATGACACAATCTTTGGTGGCGATGGAGGAGATTTAATAGAGGGTGGAACAGGGATTAACACGATAGTCTTCAAAGGTGACGGATTTAATCAGATGGGTGTGTTTGTGGACCTCCGTACTGGTAAAGGTTCAGATGCCGATGCAGACGGTGACTCATATATAGATATACAGAACATATTTGGATCTGAATATAACGATATACTTCATGGAAATGACAAAGATAACGTTATCAATGGTTTTCAAGGCAATGATTATATTCATCCATATGGATCAAACGACATATTGACTGGTGGACACGGAGTTGATGTTTATAATTGTAGTGACGCAACTGGCAGAAAGGAAATATGGCTTGATGGTGATTTGGGATTTCCAGATTTGATTGTGTTAGATCAAATACAAATTAATAATACTTGCTTCTTTTTGATTGAAAATGACTTGTTCATAACTGACATCAGTTATGGTGGAGCTGATCAGCTCTTAGTTATTATAAAGAACTTTACTGCTGAGAAAGCTTTGACAAATTTTAATCTTCAAATCCAATCGTATACGATTTCGTCTTCATCGATCAGCGCATATTCATTGGACGACGAAATTCGTCGATTCAAAAGATGCTCATGGATGTTTGTACTTGATTTTAGTGAGTCAGAAATTATTATCCTATTAAATGGGTCATACATTGTGGAATCCTTTGAAAATGGTGTTTCACTACGATTTCGTTTATCTTATTCTGATGCGAGTATGGTTAGAGGGACTGATATAATTACTACATCGTACAATGGATCAAATTTAGTTCTGCTCGGTAACCTTTTGCCAGGTGTTGAGTACACGATAACACTTTCTCTTGTGAAATGCCACATTGAACTCGAATCGTATTCATTAAAACAATATACCCTTCCGATACATCCAATAAATGTAAGGGCATTAAATATTTTCTCTTATGGCTTTGAGATTGCTTGGTCTTTACCAACGATATTGACAAATAATTATATCTTTGAAGGGTATGTTAAATCCACAAATAAGACATCTACGTTTGTAGCGACCGTTGATAACCCTTTTATGGTTATGATGTCCCTTTCACCGCATACATATTACGAAGTTCGAGTTAAGTCAGTGGTTTCTATGTATAAAAGCACATATTCTGACTCTCTTTTTGTAAGAACAAATGCTACGTGTGACAATATGATTGCTCCTAATGATGGATATATAAAAAGTATAGAATCGACTGAAAATGGATATGTGGCAACTCTCACTTGCAATAAAGGATTTGAACTTCTCGGAGATGAAACTGTTGTATGTGAATCTCTTAAAGCTCTCGGAAACCAAATGTGTTCACAAGAAAAGTGTAGAGTACCAGAGTTAGTCAAACCATTTGCAGTAATAACATGGTTTCAAACAGCACCTTGGTCAGTGTGGGAAGTAACCTGGGAATGCAAGAATAGGTTTGAGATTGACCCTTGGAGGAAAACTAATACTGTCATTTGTGATAAGGGGCAGTGGATAGGCAATTTTTTGCATTGCATTAAGAGTGTGCGTTGTCCCTATCCAGTTGCTCCTGTAAATGGAGAGATAATTATACCGGAGTCCAAGTCATCTGACTTTAAGAAGAATGATAGTTTTAGAGTCTCATGCAATCGCGGCTATGCTATTATAGGTCCTACAGAAATAACATGCCTTGGTTCGTCGTGGACAGAGTTTCCAACATGCTTTCCATTATCATGCCCACAACCCCCACGAATCAATCATGGACAGTACCGATATACATCTGGTTCAGACAAAGCAGTGTTACGATGTGATGCTTGTCACATTCCAGAAGAATGGAACACACCCATCATACTAGATTACCTAAATGGAAATATAGTTCCTTCTGAATATATCTCATGCGATGAAGGGAAATGGACGTCTAAAATCCAAAACTGTGTACCGATTGCTGAAATTGTCGACAAAGTTAACTATGTTTTCTATTTGCGTGGTTACGTGCAATTGATGCCAAAATTATCATGGGTTGACTTGGACAGTGGCATGAATAAAAAGCTTCTGAATATTCTCTGCGCTATTTTGGGACTGAGATATAGCAATTTCAGTGATAACGTCCTAACGTGCAATCGTCCTATTGTACTGAAAGAAATAATTCGCTATGACGGAATACCGTACGTTTTTGTTGACAACGCATGGCACTACGTTTGCTTTTACCAACATCATAAACAGATAGCAGAGGATTTCTGCCAGCGCTTGTCCTATTCAGGCTTCACCGTTGAGATATACAAGGGAGAAGATTTCAAAGTTATGTACAGAGTATTACGACAACAGGATCATAACGACCCTATATTACACAAAACGGAGCAGAGCTGTGATACGTACATACGGTGTCGAAGTAAATGCTCAAATCCTAACATACAAAACGACTTTTTAATGCATGAAAAACTTCAGGAATGGTGGTTTGAGGATGAGAACTATTTTGTGTCTTGCCTTTCAGGGTATGTGAGGCTTGGTAGTGAAAAAATCACTTGCGGATCGGATGGCGAATGGTCTGAGAATCCTATATGCTTACAAACGGTAATTGAGACAAAGGAGGCGTATGAGGGATGGGATGTTACATTTTCCTGCGGAAAAGGTCAAATTGTAAATATATTATCAGCAAATTACCACGGTCGTTGTGACCCAAATTTGATGAAATTGCCTTTTTACCAGTTTCACTATTATAAACTATTGGAACAGTGTGGTACTGCCTGTACGATTAACGATGTCACATTGAAAGCTTCAATGCACTGTAATAACAAGAGGGAGTGTTCAATACCTGCTACCAATGCTATGTTTAGTGACCCTTGTCCTGAGATCAAGAAAAACTTAGTGATTAAAGCAACGTGTAACAACTAACATGATAATTGTTTTAACCAGGATATCGATCCAAAATTTCTCAAAAAGGAATTGTGAAAATGGTTTGTTTCAAGGCTACATTCTTTTGTCAATTTTGCATCGTTCCTGCATCATTAAAGATCTATCTAACTATCGAGCGTTATTCAAAACTATTTTCTTCTTTTATCTTGTTCTGTCAATCATTGAGGAACTGAATTATCTGGTTTTACTTTCCTTTTATCTTGTAGTCTCTCATTTACGTGTTCGTCGTGTTTTCCAAATATTATGATCAATTCGGAGAACTCGGGGCCGAGCCGCCAAGTGGCTGAGTGCACTAAAGCACTCTTCGTTGCGGATCACTGCCATATCGCCTGTGTGCGTGGGTTCTAGTCTCGTATTCGGCCAATATAGGTATGTGAGAAAGCTTGCCAGTAGCTTAACGTGGGTCGGTGGTTCTTTCAGGGGTTTTCTCGGGTTGTTCATCCAAAATTAATACTGGCCGCCATGCATAGCCTATCTTGTTCTTAAAAATGGCGTTAAACCCTAACACAGCAACAAGTGTTACGTGCTTAGGCTCGAATAAACAGTAACAGAGAAAGAGTGAAAATAACAAGCTTGTACAAACTTAATAATTTATTGAGTCCAAATATTTATCAGAAAAGAAAAATAAACTTATGGTTTTTAAGAATCAATTCCAAAATTAATCCAAAATAATTCAAAATATTATCCACTAGAGAAATGGTAAAAGTCTTGGTAATAAAATATCCTAATAATTCCAAGTTCGAATCTTAGTGAAGCATCCAAGATGGAAGACGATGTCACGTGATGAAGTCAGTTTTGGTCTTATGAGATTCAATAAGCACAATTATTTTCCAGATAAATAACAAAATAAATCCTCTTGATCCAAAAGAATTGAAATAATTTCCAGTACAAGGTAATTTTAAATAATCCAAAACAATACAACTTAATATTCTAACAGCCCAACTTTTACTAAATGGTTCGCTCTAAAACATCATTTATATACCTGTTTTTACGTAAACAAGGAAGGGGTCACATAATCTTGTAGAATCTTTAGAACAAATTCAAGTTCAAAAATTCTCGTACACACCGTATGACCCAGTAAGTTCTCGAGTTGTTTTGCTGTAGGATGTAAATATGTTGTTAGGTTTTCTTGGATGTCATGCATTAATTTGGTTCTATTTATCACACGGAGGTTTCTCTTAGTAGCAATTAAAGATGGAGGGTTAGTGACTGATACGCCGAGATGGCATATAATGCAGAGATGATTAGATGCAAGTTCGTGGGTGGATTGCAGGATATTGACGTAAAATGTGACTAAGTATATGGGTAGGTTGGTTAACTGACTGTATAAGGTTGAAAACATGAATGGAATCTAGGAGTTTTGACGTGGATGGGTTTCCAGGACAGTCAGAATGAAAGTTGAAATCTCCAAGAATAGTTAGGTTGCCACCTATCGAATTTTCATACTGCAGAAGATTCGGAAACTGCTCCAACGAGACTCAGTCAGCTTGTTTTTTTTTCTACTAGGAAGAGGGTGGTAGAGAATAGAAAATGGACTGACCTTTGTTCCAGTGTGAGTGTTGTTTCGACTAGTTCAAACGATGTGTGGCAGAAACTGAAGGTTGTGTTGTACTTAAGGCATCAATTCCGCGAGAGCTGCAAGGGAACGAATTGATGGCGTAATCGACGCGTGTTAAATCCACGCGCTTGTGCACATCACCTGATGTTTTTCGCTATGTTTCTGTCAGGAAGAAGACGTCGATATTCTGGTCGTTTATAAAATTGCCTATTTTTGTTTGTTTTTACCGTGATCCTACTGATTCGGAGTTGAATAATGTTGTATCACTGGTACAGTTGACACAACGGTTAACGATTTAAGATTAATTTAAACCAGGTTATCAAAATTAACGGCCGAATTTTAATTGTTTATCTGTTACGGGCATGAGGGAGATAATTGGAATTATTTTCTCCTGTTCTACGCTAGCCAGCTTTGAAACAAGGTTTCTAAGGATGACTTAAAGACAGTGTTTTCAGAAATAATTCTTGTGTATCTTTTTTGTTTGACTGTATGGTAAATGACATGTTTGTAATTTGATAACAATTGTGGACGAAATACTTTTTTTTACTTTTTACTAAACGCTGCTTTGCCGATTCGAAATCCTCTTGGATTGTAATAAATCGATTGGATTATTTCAAAAATACAAGCTTGTTATTCCTCGCAAATCTCGCCAACCAATTTGCTAATTATTCCTTGAAAGATTTATCTTGAAATTGTTTGCCAGGGTCAACTTATAATAAATGTGGCCATAGTATTGGTCCTCGTTGATAAATTCGTTCAAAAGCAGATATAACTTCAGTTGCTGTTTTAGTTCTTTTCTGCTTTTATATCTCGCTTTACAATACCTACTTGCAATATCAACGAACTCATGAACTTCATTACGAATGCTGACAACGCATTGTGCGTGCTGTATTAATTTCGGTGGTGGTAGATAAATTGGCCATCTTACCTGTCGGGCTAAACAATTTGCAGCAGTATAACGTTTTACCTATGCTGCAACAGCGCTTGTACTAATCGCTGCTCTGCTGTTAACCTTATTATTAATGAATAACGAGTACATTAGTAACTGCACGAAAAGCACTGTTAAATCTGTCACTAAGAACACTCTTTAAATGGACATAAATATAAATAATATGCAAAATATCACAATCAAAAGTAGTATATTACATTAAGCAGATATACTAGATAGCACTTTATATCTTTTTTCACTTGTATTGTAGATAGTCAGGTATATATTGTAGTCATTGACAGTTGAATCCACAGTAATACTGATTGATTTTTAGGATACCTCGGTCTCATAGTTACGGTATTGCTATTGCTTTCACCCAAACTATTCTCGCTAGTGTACAGCATTAAAGAAATAATGTAGTCACAAACTCCTCGCATGACAATCGTATACTCATTATTCCCACTATGAAAGCGAGGTCATATGGACATCGTTCCTGAGCGTGCCAAGGCCAGCAACGCTGGTATAATGTTTATACTCGATATTATATTATAGTCGAATTTGTACCAACCCTAATTCATATGATAAGAACGTTTTGTAGTCGAAAGAGAGCCGTGTTCGGTGGATCCTAGACCAATCGACTATATATGTGGAACCGGAAAAAATTCATGGATTTCACTGTGACGTGAAGAGTTTTATGAGCTCCCTTAAAGAATTTCATATCAGTATTTTATCACTCTTGCCGACACAGCATGGATAATTTAAAGTTGTGTAAATTCTAAACAGTGATCATCCATGATGATATATCTATATGTTAATCAGTTTTATTTGTAAATTCAATAAGTTGACAACCCTTTAAAAAAACAAACTCTTCGATGTTAAATCATTATGTTAAATCACCTGTTGGACTTTTTGCAAAAGGGTATTTGGTCAGATGCATTCATCTTCCAGTTATATTATAATGATCATCTCATCAGTACCATCATCATCACAGTTGATGATCAACTGTTAAAAATTAAGCAATAATATGAATATTGATTCATTTATGAACATAGTAATGGAAATATTTGCCAAATTTGTATAACATTTCATCCCATGTTTCTTTCAAAACTGTGTAGAGAGAGCTATACATTTACCAAGTTAGTCTTGAAAAGGGACGCACGTTTTGACCTCTCATCTTGCTCTAATTAGAGTCACACTCTAAGTTAGTGGTAATTCAAACTATTATTACTATTATTGCTACAGTCTTCTAAATCAATATATCCTTACTTTGCTTGTTTCCCCCCCCCCCCCTCCCCTCTGTTGCACGTGCGATTGAGTATGCTTGTAAGAATTTATTCCGGTAAACGAACGGCTTGTTGCTGTTTATTTTAAGAATTTTAAGAAGTCGAAACTCAAGCTGACAAAGTCTATGTTGAATCGTCCGTGCTAGATTTATCGAAGCTGCTCATATTTGAGTATTACATTTTAGCCAAGATGTTGTAAACATATCGTACACCAACACTAACTCGATATATATATATATATATATATATATATATATATATATATATATATATATATATATATATATATATATATATATATATATATATATATATATATATATTTCAAACAAAATCCTAAAGAGATTTCAGCAAAAAGGGTGGACAGACCGAAACTATTTCAAGCAAACCGAAACTATTTCGCAGACAAAAAAGGAAATCCTTTAGGATTTTACGCTACAGACCCCTGGCACTGATTGCGTTTTAGAGACGAATTGTTTCAACCGAATATTTGATCAAGTCCGATACGATATCTTGATCTCGGGTCGTGCAAATTTATCGTTACAAACCAATGTGGGATTGATTGAGCGTGACTAAAGAAATTTTAAAGAGATTATAATCCATATTACCACCGCACCAAGTTTGCCAAATATTTCGTAGCGTATGAATGTGAACTCCATTAAATACCGTAAGAATATTACAGTTTTCCCTGATCACTTTTGGTATTTGTGTACACTTCTGAGTAACGTATATCACATCGGTATTTTTAACTACCTCTGGAAAATATCTTGGCAGGGTTTGCTTGTTTATCTAACATCACATCATCATATACGACTAAATTGTTAATACTTCTATCAAGAGAATCAACACTCGGTGTTTCCTCGATATTGGTTATAAACTCCGATTTCGCTTTCGCGTTAAAATCCTTTAACACCTCGTAAGATCGCTGATTGTCTACACTAGGGGCTATTAAATACAACTTATCCCATTTCATCCATCTCGTTATTAAATTAAGTAGCAGTTGTGTCTTGCCAGTTCCAGATGGTCCGATTATAATCATGCGAATAGAATTCGGTAGCGCTTCATGCTGTTTAACTGGTTCTCGTGTTTTAGTCGCCGAAAAATCAATAACATTCATGTTATTATACATAAATTATGGATCTATATTGTGTGAAATGTAAGAAGCATACTAGCACAAACGACTTGACGACGATTACAACTAAAAATAACAGATCAGCACTTGCTGGAAAGTGTGTAGAATGTGGTAAAAAAATATTAGATTTGTTTCCCTTGATAAAATCAACGATTTACAAAAAACGAGGAGGTGATATTGCAGCCAAGTTAGTAAAACTCCCAGGAGCACCATGGGCAAAATATCCAGGAGAAAAACACCTTCCAGGTTATAGTTATTGAGGACCCGGGACCAGTC
Source organism: Unio delphinus (assembly GCA_029339505.1). Taxonomy (NCBI): domain Eukaryota; kingdom Metazoa; phylum Mollusca; class Bivalvia; order Unionida; family Unionidae; genus Unio; species Unio delphinus. The sequence goes on along the minus strand of JAQISU010000230.1, from coordinate 3,244,479 downwards.
TTGACATCAGACTCGATGATCAAAACCAACCCCGACCCGGTGAATATCCAATAAAAGCTTTTGATAAGGCGTGTCATGCTCATGATGTTGCTTATAAAAGCAGTAATCTCCATCACAGACATATTGCAGATGTAAAATTGATTCATACGTTGACTTCTATCACTGATAAATCCTTCAAAGAAAAATTGGCTTCATGGTTGATAAAATCGGCGATGAAAAGTAAATTGATGTTGGGTGCTGGTAATTAATAACATCATGGAATCTATTTATTATTCTCCAAGAGGATACTTGAGGGGTAAATCAGCAATCGATAAACTCTCTAGCGTCGCAAAGGTGAAAAATAGCACTTCAGCGGATTGGTTATCCAAACAGGCGATTTGGCAAATTTATCTACCACCGCCTAAACAAATTAACTTCTCGCATTTTGATGTCAGCGCACCTAATGAGGTTCATCAGACCGATATATTATTTCTGCCGCATGATGGTGTTTACAAGTATGCGTGCACTGTAGTTGATGTTGCGAGTCGATACGAACAAGCAGAACCTCTAAAGACAAAATCATCAACTGAAGTGGCTTTTGCGATTGAAAGGATTTATCGTAGGGGTCCTCTGCATTGGCCAAATCTATTACAAGTTTATCCTGGCAAGGAAGTTTAGGGTGTAGTTTTATCAACAATGAAGTATTATAATATCACCATCAGACTAGGACATACTGCACTACATCGCGATCAGGCAATTGTTGAACGATTTAATCGCACACTTGCTGAGCTTTTATTTGGAAATCAAGGAGTTTATTCAGGATAAACTATCCCGTGAATGAGTCAAAAGATTACCAGGCGTAATTACCGCGTTGAATAATGAGATTACTAGAACAATTAATATGAAACATAACAACGCGATTAAAAAAGCGTATATACCCGTAAAACCCCAAAGTGATTTATCAAAACAGCCAATACTTGGCAATGTCACTGTTAGGTATTTATATCAACCAGGAGAGCTCGAAGATGTCACAAAAAGAGCTACTGATCTTATTTGGAGTGTTACTTCACATAAAATATCTAGTATAACGAGATCTACGGGATGACCGCCAGTCTATAGATTGGATTCAACTGCTCCTCAGCGAGGATTTTCTCGGGAACAACTACAAGTGATACCCGAGGATACTCAATTACCGCCACGTGGTCTTAACTAACACCTCTGTGTCTGTTGCACTCAAGACAAGTCAGTATTACATTATCTCTGGTATGACCAACACTGTCATTCTTTTTGTCTACGGTAAATCGGCAGGGGCTTTATTCGACCAACACGAACGCATTATACAATTGCAACTCGCGCAAAGATTATTCTGCTGTTGTTTCAGAGTCATTATAAATTCGGCATCAATATAAAATTTTCTGTTATTTTGTTTTTGTCCTGTTGTTTATAACCAGAGAGTTATAACAATATCATTTATTGTAGTGTAATTATAGTCTAAAACAACTCTTCGAAGTTGATTTATTCTTCGTACTCTGTACGCCGCAAGGTAAACTAAATTCGACCACTCGATGCGATTATCTATGATCCAAACAATTGTATCGGATGTAGTCAACCCCTGTGAAGAATGTATCGTTGCTGCGTATCCTAGCTTCCATGGGGATTTATCAGCACCCAGTGCATCTTCGACAACACTGATATCAACTAACACAATATCATTTAATACGAGAATTTGTTTTTCACTTTGTACAGGAATATCAACTTCGATATTTTGTCTTCGTGTATCCTTGGGTCTTTAACACAACGGCACTGGACGTGTTGCAAATTTTTTCTTTGTGTGTGTTAAATAGCTTCATCTGAAGTTTGTCTCTGACTATGTTTCTACTTTCCACTATCAAATCGTTTGGTCTCCACGCTTCCCAGAAATCATTTAATGGGGTTTCTGAAATTATTTCAAGCGCTATTTCATATTGGATTCTATCCGGTTGTAATCTGATTCGTTTCTTGAACTCGCGTAATTGTTTATCGAGTGCTCTATGATCAGTACTAATTTCTTCATAATAATCTACAAAATTATTCAGTCAATTATGTGGGGACAAACCGACAAATGGTGGTGGTTGACCATGATCGCCACACATTATCGCTTTTGTATTCGCTAGCAATAACCCTACGAGAAACCTTTGTAATACATCTAACGACACTGTGCATATCTCGTTCCAAATGATGATTTCAGGAATATATTTCTCACCCATTCGATCAGGAGTTCATTAGTCCCCTTTCCGTCGAAAGAAACTGTGATAAGTGCAAGCATTAATTCCTCGTTGTTTCATATCTTGCAAGTCTGTGTGTTGGAGTTAGCACAGTCATGTTTGATTTCCCTCGAAATAATTCGATCGCACGAGTCGTCTTCCCTGACCCACCACAGCCGTTTACATAACTGGTTTTATATCTACATATTGGATCGGAACACGACAGTGCATTAGATAGTTCTGATATCTGATTATTTTTCAAGTAATTGTTTTCAATTGTAACATCTGCTGATTTGGAGTAATCACGCAGTATTTTTTTTAATTCTCCATGATCCCCAACTCTCGTCTGAATGAATTCAGCCACTGCTTATTTAAAGTTTACGTCTATATAAAATGAATCAGTGGCTACTCTAACTGCGGTGTCAGGCAATCTATTTATCATTAATAGTAAATTAATAGAAGCATAAGCCAGAATATACGACCTTAAGTACGTATATTGAGGATATTCTCCGTCGTTATAAGTAACAATTGTACCTAGTTTGGCTCCATCGGACAAGAAATCGTATTTTACGATTTATATATATATATATATATATATATATATATATATATATATATATATATATATATATATATATATATATACCCCTAGATGTTACATCTGCGATTATAAAATCGTATTCAGCATCATCTATAATCAACCGCGAAGAATATCGTTTGTGGTCGTATTTTCCACCTTGTGTGAACTTTATTGTGTAATTGCTTTACTGATAATCAGCGATGTCAGCATTTTAGAATCAATCATATACCGTAATAACACTATTGGCATCCAGAGTTTTTCAGAGATGTGTGTACCAAACCAAACATAACAACACGGATGAAGTCTTGTAGCCAATTCAAATGATATCACACGAACGAGTCCGGTTAAATCAAAATCGGGCAGTGGTCCATTAATCGCAACACGGGTCATCTCGTGTGTGGGATGTCATATGTAAATGTGACGTCCATTCACTAAACATATCTTCTTGGAGTTCTAACCCGTTATCTGACGATTTAAAGACTATGTTTCGTGGTACTTTTGGGCCCGGTCAGATGTGAATAACACCTGAGGGGTTCCAGATGTGGATGTGTTGTCTTGAGTGTAAATATGTATACATCAAAAAGGAAAACGGGTCAAAATTGACCCCCAATTTGTTTGTTTATCATATTAAATATATAATATTTTATATATGAATTTCAAAAATATGAATGTCATTATGAACGAGATTTCAAATTTGAAAAATCAAGGAATTCAATTGTCATATAAATTAGATTGTGATCAGATTCTTTCTGAATTTCAAGGTATTGATGATAGCGATCGGAATAATAGATATGTACTTCCAAGGGAGTATGGACTGATCAAACGAATTCAACACGCAGTAAATAATTCCCTTTCATTATGTAACGACATCAATAAGTTCGTCCCGTTATTCACTGCTGTCGAAAAGGTCAGAAGTGAATTGATGAAACAATATGAAATCAAACGCACAATTAACTCGAAAATCAAAACAATTAAAATGAAAATCCCCCTTGATTGCCTCAACTTAGTAAATGATAATTGACACTATGAACACACCATACATACATGAGTCATACTGGTATAAACATATATGCGCTTACTCACCTATAACGAAATTGTATGAGTTGGAATTCTATAGACAGGTAAGATAGTGTTCGGTGATTTAATCACTACTCGGAAGTATAACACAGTTTGAAATTCAAAAGAATTTTGGGTGTGAGTTTTTCACTTACAATTTAAATCGTACATTTATTAATAATGGTAATTGAAGCATTAACGACTAAATTAGCACGAAAACGATTATCTGCGATTAAGAAGTTTATTCCGATTCGTGATTCCTTTCGAAACAAACTAAAAGCAATACAACAATTTCAAACTGGTTTCACAACGGATACTGTCACGGAATGATATAGTTTTTATTCAGGAAATACATTTACTCGGGTTTCGTTTATCGTGTGCAACGATACCTCAGGGTGAATTATATATATGGGCAGTTGTACTTCGGAATCGTGAGTACAATTCGCTCTATATGCCGAACGTGTAGGGTGTTCTCGATACGGAGAACGAAAATGTATAAATACTTTACTATATGTGAAGAGTCTTGACATTACTAAGGGTTTTGTCAACAAGAGGCTGGTTTAAAGGACTGTATTGTTCCGAGGGAGGGAAAATTGGCACAACTTTAGCTGTAGGGCTATTGATCCAAGGGTGTTAAACGTCCGGGGTGTTCGGAGCTGTCAAACGTCGGGAGCTGTGTTTAAATGCACTGGTGTGTCCAGGGCTGTTTAATGTACGGGAGTGTCTCATGTCTAGCGTCCGGAGTGTCTAATGTCAAGAGTGACAAGGGTGACCCAGCTGTAAAGCTGTCTAAATGACCAGAGTGTCCTGAGGGTCGAATATTTGGAGGGTCTGGAGGGTCTAATGTTTCGTAGTATTCCGAGTGTCCGGGGTCTGTAGAAATTGTGAAGTTTAATTGTATCAGCTGTGGAGCTGTATACTAATAGTCGATTATATCTATTTATTTGTAATTTGTTAGCCGTGGGCTAATATGGGTTTGTGGAACGCAGTATATCTTTTGGGACTGGAAAGATAAGTCGTTATTTGTCCCTTTATTATTTTCAAATATAGTTTCGCTATTTGAGCGTATACATTTTTACTATATGAGTAATCCTGCATTTTTTACTACGTGAGTGAACTGTATTCATCTTTTTTGTATATTTCTCTGGGGTTTTTGTATCGTTGTATCATTTATTTGTATCATTGTATAATTTGTTTGCATCTTCAAGTTTGTGCGTTATTATGTTTAAATAAATCCAATATTTGGATTACCATATGCAGGCATTTCATTTTTTTGCTTATATATATATATCGCCACATTAAATCATAATTTATTATCTGTATCATCAAACGTGTTCTGTTATCAATCCGAAATATCCGTCCCGGTTATCTTGTTACAAATACTGAACAGTTCTTTAAACCAATAACCACTGTCACTAAGGATACTGTACCAATACTTGATACAATATCAACGCTGTTACAAACAAGCCCTCCTGATCCAAGAAAACCTAATGAAAAAATAGTAGATGAATTACGTGCGAGATTTAATGAGGAGGGGTTAGCAGCAATCGATATGTCTGATAAAGCGGAAATTCCTCCGCTTGTTGTTGCGTCTTATGAAAACAGAAAAAATGTTGAAAACAGGACAACACACGTATATTAAAAGTATGAAACATTGGGTGATGTATTTTACAAAATCAAAACTAACACAAGTCGAATTGATCAAGGCAGTTCATCATACACTGGATATCTCAATGCGGTGGGTACAGTGAATGATCAATATGAAGAACTAAAAACAGAAACAAAAAACCGCAAAGATTGAAAAGAAAAAGACAATAGCCTTCAAAGAAAATATCTTTCTCACCTCAACGACAACTACCACTGACGATGATGATAAGCAATCAATGTATATGCCATCTGATCAAGTAGAATCTGATGATAATCAATCATTGTGTATGCCATCTGATCAAAATGAATCTAATGATGATTTTTTTAAAGAAATTTACAAGATCAGGAAAAAATACACAGGGTACAACTGGTTATAGTAGTGGGGATGGATTTTCTCAAAGTGGAACTCCAAGGGGGATTTCAGGTAGTGGTCTAGTTCGTTGTCCTAATAGTATTCTCGGGGATATATCACGATTAGAAATTCTCGTAGGAGGGAAACGAGCCGGAAATAACTCACCGGAAGTAATTAATGAGTCAGCTGATATCTGCAGACGACTATTTGAAGGTGGTATCATGGATATTTATGTATACCGAGAGTTTATTGATGAGCTAGCAGAAGACTTTACCATAGTGATTAAATCACCGTAATTGCTAGCAATTAGATATAGATTTGATTAATAGCATTTAAATAAGATGATCATATACTACAACCACAGCAAACCAACCATGGTCTATGTAGTAAACTCACGATTGCCGGTTTATAGAGCGTACTATGGACATGGTCTCGGCAATACCATTGCAGGGTTATTTGCAAGAATTGCTCCAAAAATAGCACAAATCGCAAACCAATTATCAATGAAAGCTATTGATGTTATTCGTGATAAGGGTATTAGCGCTGTTGGTGATATTGCCTGGAGGGCATTTTCCGCGGCTAAAGAAAACCTAGAAGCGTTAGTTCGGCGGCGAAGGAAACCGATGACAAAGTCACTAGAGAAACTACCATCTACGGAAATTATGCCTGCAAGTATTAGCAAAATAATAAATAACGCGGTGGAGCAGAATATAGCATTACGGTATGACACTCAGGATAATATTACTGCAAATAGATCAAGAAATATATAATAATATGTTCAAAATCGACTCCTGATAGAGCGTTTTATATGGACTCCCCAGTACCCAAGAATGATTATATACTCAATTATCAGTATTATGCCTATAATACAATACAACCAAATAGTCGATCAAGAATCGAACTTCAAGTCCAGGATACCAGCAAATACTTTCTACCCTCTGAAGCGTTTATCGAAGTAGAAGGAGAAATTGTAACAAATGTTGCAGCTGATACACCATATGCACTTGGTGCCAAAGTCGGCTTTGTCAATAATGGTATCATGTCGCTATTTGAGAGTGCTAGATACATGATTGATGGAAGAGAAATCGAGTCTATAGAACATGATGTTGATCTTGCCACAACAGTAGTGGGGTTAGCAAAATACTCTGATGATTATACAAGATCGGCAGGTCCATCTATGATGTTCTCTAAGGATCTCACTGATAACGCTGATAACAATAAGTATATTAAAGTAAGGACACCACAAGATACTGCAGTTGATCCACATTCAGTAGTAGTTGGTGAATATGAAGCAAGACCAGCTGCTGACATTGATATTGTAAAAAATGTTAATACTCGTTACAACTTAGGGTCTGCAACACGCGTATCAATGTTAGAAAGACAGCGTAGATTATTTTCCTGCGCGATTCCACTACATCATATATCTGGATTCTACAGAAATGTTAGAAAAGTTATCTATGGAGCGAAGCATACAGTAGAACTCGTGCAAAATGGTAGTGATAATGATGCAATCTTGCATGATGCTGGTGTTGTTGATGGTAAAGTAAATATAACAAATCTATCACTGTTGATACCCGTAATGACTCCATCAAACACCATAGAGCAAAAATTACCATTATTTATGAATCATGGAGGAAAATCATTGCTATCATGGCTAACAACTGCCACGGATATTATGAATTCTTCTGTTAACGGCGTATTTACTTGGAACTTGCATAAAAAAGGTGCTGCTGCGCTGCGGCATTTATTTGTTGCCTTACCGGATAAAACGCGATTGGGTTCAGAAACACGCAGCCATATGATATTTGATCAAATGGGTGTTATTGTTTCTGAAGTCTCGTTGAGTGTAAACGGCCAGGTGGAACCAACCGAGGATGTTTTACTTAATTACGGACAAAACCAAATAGCACGCGCGTATCATCGTTTGCTGTCATTTATGGGACGCGATAATAATGTAGATACTGGTCTGCAAATATCACAATTTGATTTTTAAAAACTATATCCGATTTATTACTTTTCATTGGAACATCTTGTCTTAACCAGACAATCCGTCGTTGACATACACTTTCGAGCTCGTTTATCTCTTCTGGTTGCTCCAGATCCATTTATCCCCGAGTACAGAGCAGTTGTTGTTATTCTCAGTGACAAATCAATGCTACTCAAGGTGCTGGTGGACGAATGAAGCTAGTTGATGCACCAGTGGAAAATATGTAATGTAACAATTAGATCAATCTGTTATTAAATAAAATGTCATAGAGTCATGTTAGTGTTAAGTTAACTCCTGGTCAAATTAAAAAATTGCAATCGGAATCAACTAAAAAATGTGGAACCACAATATCGCTGAAGGACATTTAGATGTCTGGCTGTCAGAATAGACTATCATTGACAACTCGTAAAATAAAACACTTCAATGATTCCCTCAAAGATAAAAAATGGTGTTCAGGTCTCTCGCTCTCTGCAGCCGCGGTCAAAGACATGATAAAATGAGGAGGTATATTCCCGCTGTTAGCTGCCGCGCTAAGAGCCGGTTGTACCGAGGCAGGGATGGCACTAAAGAAAGCTACCGGACAGGGATACAAAAAAAAAAGAAACGATCAGGAAAGGGTTTGAAATTACCAGGAACTCCGCATTCATGGTACAGCGGAAAGGCCTGAGACTAGGAACAGTTTACTAACAACAACATTTCCGATTTCAAATTTTGATTTACTCGATGCTTCTTAAAAACTAGCGATAAAAAACTTTAGAGGTGTCTTTATGAGAGATCAATTACCACAACAACCTAACAGCGTTGAAACCGGTATCATTAACCTCGATAACAGCAGTGGACCTGGAACTCACTGGGTTGCATACGCGATTGATCCGCGTGTGACTGTTTATTTCGATTCATATGGGTTAGCGCCGCCTAAAGAATTTATGCGTTATATAAATCGCTTAAAAGCTCATATCTGGTACAGAAAATGAATGACCCACCAATATTCGGCATAGAAGTATTGAATGTTCTCAACGCTATTTCATCATCGGAAAAACCCCCACATAAAACCGTACACGAATATAATAATAATCGCTTTTTAGAGAGAACTTAGAGTATAATGATTGATATTTGGGGGAGATCTTTATCAAGCCTGAGAAAACCCACCGCGGAAATATCTGCAATCGGTGGAGTGATGTAAAAAATAGGAGATGAAATATCCGAGATGATAAACCTCGCAAGTGTTGATCCCAATGAAATAGTTGTATTTCAATATCGTCAGGGTAAATTGAAAACTTGTAATATTTCCCTTGATGATATTTTGACAAAACAACGTGACGCAGTATAAAATATTATCGCGTTGTTTTCCGATCAGGGTAAACTAAAACCAGGTGTACTTGTTTCGACGCTCACAGATAAATTAGCAGCGCTTGATGATAATTATTCATCAACGATATAATTATTAAAAAACTACGTGATGAATATAACATTCACGTAAATGCGTTTACGGCGTTACAAAAAGCTATTAATACTTTTCAGGTCCCCTTAAACGATTTTTTTTAGATCCACCGGTTCCACACCACAACTCACGGAGATAAAAGCTGCTATTGATAATTTGATAAAAATGCGATCAGATTATGATACTCATGTATCTCAATTTACTACGTTGCATAAAAACTTTAACAGGACAGATGACTCCATTGATACATATTTTTCGGTAAAAAAAATTTGAAACTCGATGATGTTAAAATAGATCTCACTGGTATTATAAAATACTCGATGAAATAACAGCGATTAATCAGCGATTAGGAATTATTCGCGAGGATATTAAAACGACCAACGATGTCATTAAGGATGATCTACCGAGGCTGATAGAAAAACTTGGAAAAAATAAAAATCCCTCACGAACAAAAAAATATTATAAATAACGTGTACGCAATCCAACACGGATCATGTACGTGAACACCACAAAATAACAAAATATCAACGCGACCGTCAAGGGTATTTATTGATTAACACTTGTGTCACCGATTCAATTTAATATTTTATCAACGAGTTCATCTGGGGTAAACAATATGATATCAACGATCGTCGACCAGGGAACAATTGAACAATTCACAATAACATCCACTGATAATATTTTGTCTAGGGTTTCAGTAACATGGTATGTGGAATTCGTAGCGGATTTAAAGTAAATAACTGAATTGAATTCTGTTGTAATAAATAAAATGTCATTATTGGCAACGTCACAACAATATCGCTATGATCAGGTCAGAGAATTTCAAACTAAACTCGAAACACTCATATCTGGTGTAATCACCGGACCCGGTATAATACTCTCTTCGGTGACAATGGTTGCCCCTATAGCTGTTACAGTTTGTATATCAGCGACAACAACAATCGCGGAAATTATTTCAATAATAACAAAAAATATCATCATGCAGCCATCATAAACTACAAGACAAAGTAATTAAATTCCAATTATCCTCGATGATATCGTCGTCCCTCGATGACACATTAATATCCGATAGTAATTTTTCAGCGATGGTACGTGTTTATGATTCCAGGATGTCAAAATTAGAAAAACAACATGAGTATAATAACAATGGCAACATCGCAAGAACTACTTCAACTAATAGCGGCCAACACAACCCCGGTGAAAACCAGCATGATCTCAATAACCTGACCCAATCCTGAATTCAGTGTGAATTTCCCTTATTCGATTCCGGTGAAAGAGATTGCACTAGCAAAATTACGAGTATACCACAGTTGGCCAAATATTAGATCAAAATCATTCGGAAGTAAACAACCGAATAATTCCCTGGTGGTGGCGAATAAGAATAAACAAGACGGAACTCCAGATTGGAACGTTGTTTCGCTACCATATGGGTCTTACCAAATTGAACAGATCAATAACGAATTACAGCGTAGAAAAATATCCATTACTGAAAAAGAATCGAAAATCGCTATAACGGTTCATGAGCCGACGTTATCATCTGCCATTGAGATAAATTCGCCCGGGTATGTCGTAGATATCTATCAGAGCTGAATCAGAACAATACTAGGATGGCCTGAAAACCCACCTCAGGCGTCTTATCAAATACCCGAACCTAAAAAGTCTGATTATGTCACGGATGTACAATCATATCACGAAATCAACACATCATATCGAGATGATTTATCTGATATAAAAAATGCAAATTTAACTGATAGATTTACATTTCTTGATAACAATACCATACAATGGGATTTTGTTTTTGAGAATAAAATTGATTCATTTATTACCATTGCATTTACTCTAACTAACATAGTTTGATTATTGTAAAGAAATTAATCAGTTACATAAAACACAACTAGAACGACTACGACAGAGTTTTCAGGAGCATCTCTCTGATATAACAAGGCCACGTGATAAGATCATAAAATAGGTTAGGATATTAAATCAGCTTGTATCTGACATGGAATATATCAACAAACGAATAATTCAAGTAATAATTAATGATAAGAACGGAGATAAACGAAAATTCCTAACTGGTTACAATATCAAAGAAACTGATTTACCCGATTTCAAATTTCCTGGGTATAACCCAAACGAATTAAAAAAATCTGTTAATGATCTTATCTTGGAAAACGTTTCTCTGCTACTCACCGCATGGAAGAAAATAACACAATCGCAAACAACAATACTCAATCATAATAATGACGAAGATGGTTGTGTCGACATATCGCTCCTCAAAACCTCAATATATCCTCGGTGATTGCTGTGAATTTAGTATGTGATGTCATGGAAGGAAGTTACCAAATAAATCTCGAAAGATCAAATCAAGCCCAACAAGGATATATTTTATATTCATTTGCACCAACAGCTCCTCCAGGGTTTCTAATCATTGATGGTCCAACTAATCTAATCTATATGCGATGTCAGAATGATTCCTTGGCGAGAATTAATTTTAAACTCACTTGCCAGTTCAATAATCTAATTGATTTACCGGTTTAGGTTTTACAAATTAGTCTGTTTGTGAAATCCTAAATTGATAGCAATTTCAAGGATTTTCAATTCGTCTCAAAAACGCAATCAGAGCCAGGGGTCTGTAGCGTAAAATCCTAAAGGATTTTTTTTGTCTGCGAAATAGTTTCGGTTTGCTTGAAATAGTTTCGGTCTGTCCACCCTCTTTGCTGCTGAATATGATATCGAGTAAAACCGATAGGTAATTAAAAGTAATACGTAGGTAAAAGCGATTGGCTTGTGAAATTGATAGGTAGCCCGTGTTTAATTCATTTAGTGATTGCACGAATAAAATGAACTCATTAAAGGTAATCATCTTGTTCTATGAGTTTTTTTTATACATTGTACCAACTATATGAATGTCAATGATTCTTTATGTAAATTTCAAGATCAGTTAAATATAATGATCTTTTTCTTGAAAAGAACAATATTATTTATATACAGGTATGGTAAATAAGATAATTATGGCAGATGGATTAATTTAAACTGGACCGATGTGATCATTACCTTATATTGCAAGGATAACATAAATGTAATGCTTTATACATTCAGATCAGAAGTGCATATCAATCCATAATTTTACACAGCTTGTAAACCTCTGCACATACTTTTCATTATCATTTTCGTCCGTCGTTTGGTCTAGTGTGTTCGTCTAGGCACTCTGCTGCTGAACATCTCACCACTTGTCACGACCATGAGCCAATGCCCGTGTCTCCGCAAATGTTTTCTGGTAAATTCTGCGATGTGGTGAGTCCACTTTGTAAGAAAAATGAGGACATAAGCTTGCTGAACACACTCGTTTTTCCCCTTTCTAACACAGTAATATTATTAATTCCTGTTTCTTTGCACACCATTATAGGTTGCTTATGTATTCAGACTGTTTTGAAGAACTGGATTTAGAAGATAACCTTATAGGTGACCTAGCCGGGATGGAAATAATTGAAGCCAAAGAGTACATAAAGGAATGTAAGGGAAATAAAATATATTATTGCTGTTGAACTATTTGATTTTGGGTAAATCATTTTTTACCTCTGCTGTAGTGAACAAAGCATACAACTTCCTTATCCATGTTCCTATTTTTAAAGGCCATAAATGCTATAAACAAGAAAACAAATTTAAATTCATTTAACTAAATCTTACCTGTGATGAGTAGATTTAACGTTGAACAGATTGTTATTTTTCATAGTTACATAAAGCTAAAGGTTTGGACTGATGTAGCACAAATCATGATTTTAAAATGGAAATTAAAAAATGTTGAAATGTGAATGTAAAATTTTGCTTCCTTGTGTTTTCTCAAAAGGAGTTGAACATGTTTTATATATGAAGACACACAAAGTCTATTGATAGCGATATTTCAAAAAATTTAAAATTACTAATATTTTTCAGAAACATTTTTGGGAGTAAAGCTGAAAGCAACTCACAGACTAGTGCAGAAACATACAGTGATCTGGCCCAACTCGGCCCAACTCGGTGCTGGTTTGACGAGAAAGATGAAAAGGGAACACTTAAGGTTTGTGACACCAATATTGAAACAAACCAAATGGTACTGAATTTGACAGATTGATGAAATTAAAATACTGCAATTCTTACCATTGAATACTGGTAATTGTTACCAGAATATTCTGTTCAAAATAATAATAATTGTGGACACAAGGAATACCATCCCTACGTTTTTCTGACTCACGATATGTCAACCTATTCTGCACACAGCTTTGAAAAGATAATGCTTATCCATCGGGCTATATAAATGATTTACATTACTTAGGACGGTTTAAGTCAACTGTTAACTTGTGTAGTTATGTCAGGTTTATAGTTATAGTTTTAAAAAAATTCAATGTAAAAATGCCAAGAAATGGCAAGAGATATTAAGCAAACTTAACTGATCTTGCAAAACAGTTAGTAAAGTTTAACATTTTAAGCTACTATGTTAAAGAGAAGAACAATGAATAGGATATAATAAGTTTAGAATGTCTTGTTGATGTGAAAACATTACTAAAGAATTTAGAAACATGCTATATGCTGCGGAAATGCTTGAGAATTTATGCTTTAGCGGCAAGTTGATGCATTGGGTAGCTGATAATTTCTTGCAAAATTGGAAACTTGGATTAAAATGCAATATTGTTTTAATGTATACATTTCCATCTTTTATATGATGTATTTATTTGTAGGATTCAAAAAGATACATAGTAAATATGAATTTCTGGGTTACCGCTTGAAGAAGGTTATAGAATGGCTTTTCATGTTGACATTTAGAAATCATATTTTCATATGCATATTGAGCTGATGTGTGGAAAGTGTGGTATATGGATTGTGTATCATATAAACTGAGAGTCATCAGTTTTAAAAATCACAGGCTGTATTTCTATCAGTAACGTTGATTCCAAAGAAACATTTATAATAAGAATCCATAAGTACCTGTAAAGTTGAATTATGCAAATATGAAACTACCTTCCTTGGGTATCACCGCTGTTTTTGGTTTGATGGTACAGCCTCATTCTCTGTCAAAACATCAAATGGACACACCAATTGTACATCTCCAATTGTAGACAATATAGCATTGACTGGAGCTAAAGTTACTTTTTTTTGTCTTGCCTGTTGATAGTTGATACAATGGTATAACCTCTTCATTAATGTTGTAAATTTTATGCTGTATTTGTCAGGGGTTTGTGGCACAGGTTTCAGGATTTGTCGCTTAGGTTTCAGGATTTTCATATTTAGCTCAGTGTCTCTGACTCTGATGTATGTAGTGAAGAACATGATGATGATTTCATCCATTACAGAGGGTCCTGTACATCATAGCTAGAAGAAGGCCACAGTGACTTAATTTTCATGCTTAATTCCTATGGTGTTGCATTTAGAGCCAGCAGAAGATTGCATCTGTATATCCTTGTTTCTAAACTCAAGTCAGGCGCATCTATCATTATGAATGTTGCCTTTTATATTTTCTTCATTTTTTAAGAAATGATTTGAGCTTAGTTTAAAATCATATTGCACAGTTACTACAAATTCAAATATATTGGATTCAAGAAGTTTGGTTGGTATATTGTTTAAATAAAATTTTCCATAACTATGGCCAAGTTAGTTGCTTTTCAAATTAACATAACCAGTGGCTATACCACATTACAACTTTCAACATTTTATCTTTTTCATTCTCAACTCAGTTCTGAGTCAGGGTTGGTTAAGTCTTGTAATAGAATAAAATATTGCAAAGGCAAACAATTTAAATACATTTCACAATTGCAAACAATCATGAATTTAATGACACCAGCAAAATTTCATTAGAAGTACGATAATCCATTCTCAAATGCACATATTTAAGCACGAAACTATAATATATCCTGTTTTGTTTTCATTAAAATCAAGCACCTACAAAAAAGGAAGAAATCACTGTATGCTACACTTAAGCTGCTTCTTTCTGGTTCAGTTATTATTCGTAATTCCAGGTCCAGCTCCAAACAGCATAGACCTTAATATACCATTGTATAATACACTGGTAGATCATGTCTCTGTTGTTTTGTTCTACTGGCGACTTCTAACAAACTGCATCAACTGAGAGTTATTGTTGAATTATGCAGCAACAGATCATAGTCTGTGCAGTTTTATCGTTGGACTTTCCTTATAATAAGTAAATTCATGTGTATACAGTACTAATATATTGATACATGTGTATCATGTACTAATGTGTTGATACATGTGTATACAGTACTAATATATTGATACATGTATATACAGTACTATTTAGTTGATACATGTGTATACCTTATTAATTTGTTGATACATGTGTATACAGTACTAATATATTGATACATGTTGTTGTTGTTTTAGGGTTTTACGCCATTTTTCAGCACAAACAGGCTATACATGGTGATCATATTAATGGTGGAGGAAGAACCCAAGGTGGGGAAATAATTCGGAAAGAACACTGGCCCACATGAAGCTACTGGCAATCTTTCTCATATACCCCTATTGGCTGAATCTGTGACGCAGACAGAGGTGAGATGGTAGTGATCCATAACGAAGAGTGCATTAGACCACTAGACCATTCGGGGCCCCATTGATACATGTGTATATAGTACCAATTTGTATGTTACAAATGTATCATGTACTAATTTGTTGATACATGTATAACATGTACTAATATATTGATACACGTCTATACAGTACTAATTTGTTGATTCAAATCTGCTGATATTTGCAAAGAGACTGATACATAGATTAAGATGGATATTGCACATCACACAGATGCAGTTCAACTATGAATTAACTAGGCATTTTAATAGACTGTTGCATTGACTCTGAATTAACTAGGTCTATTGAATTGACTATTTAATTGACTTTGGATTATCCAAGTCTATTACATTGACTATTGAAATGACTCTGAATTAGCCAGGCCTATTAAAATGACTTTTGAAATGACTATTGAATTGACTATCAATTAATCAGGAAAATTGAATTGACTATTTAATTGACTTTGGATGTACCAGGCCTGTTTAATTGACTATTGAATTGACTTTGAATTAAGCAGGCTATTGATATGACTTTGGATTAATTAATCAGGCCTATTGAAATGATTATTGAATTGACTCTGATTTAGCCAGGCCTATTGCATTGACTATTGAATTGACTCTGAATTAACCAGGCCTATTGAATGGACTATTGAATTGACTTTGGATGTACCAGTCCTTTTGAATTGACTGTTGAATTGACTTTGAATTAACCAGGCCTATTCAACTGACTATTCAAATTGACTTTTGTTTCTCTAATACACAGGTTTTTATTGAAGAAATAGAAAAAAAGAAGGACTGTTTTGTCTTCATTTTGTACTGAAAACTCAAATATTTTGAGTGAGGTATGCATTATTCTCAGATAGCAGCAGAGTGGACCAAGGCACACACATAATATATTTACAGGCACAGACGAAACCACACAGTCAGTGTAAACGTAGTCACTTTGCCTTCAAGATGGTTTTTCTTTTACAAAGGAAATGTGAAGTCACTGGCACTATATATGAGTTACATATTTGGTATACCTTCAAAATGTTTGTCTATAGCATTTTTGTATTAGTTGAATACCAGGTATATTTCATTGTTTTCTATGAATTACATATTTTGTATGTTTCTAGCATTTTTGTTTGAGTTAATACCTGGTTATTCTCCAGCATTGTATTGTATGAGTTGCATAATTGGTACGTTTCTAGCATTTTTGTATGAGTTGTAAAATTGGTTTGTCTCCATCACGTTTGTACGATGTACATAACTAGGTATATCTCCAGCCTTTTTGTTTCATTGATGTACCTGGTAATTTTCAGCCAATCTTGATTCTGGAGCTTATGCCTCAGGTCGCAATAAGGCAGGGTTTATTGTAGTTTCACAGTTTTGCATTCTTCCTTTACACTTGCTTATAGTTGAAAATATCAATAGAGGAGGCAATTAGCAATAACCTTTGCTATGGAGAACATTCTGTGCATTTTTGTGCCATTGCTTAAAAGGCCTGATTTCTAACATTGTAATGTTTTGAGATTTCAACAGAAACAGAGTCGATGGACTGTCAAATCCTTGCATTCTAAGTATAAGAGGGACCTTCCATCTCTGACAAATGTGTGATAAGCAGATGTGTTGCAAATTTGAATTCCTTGCCAGCTAAAGGCATATTGTGTTAGGCATCATCTGTTTGTCCATGCATGATGCCTCGGTTAAATTTTGTATTTAGATAATTCAGACACTGTGGTGAGTCTTTTGTGATGAATACATTTCTAGTTCTTCAAACATATACCTTAAGGAATGTACTTTTAGAACAGCTTTTGTAATGTGATAATGTCTCATATAGTGTTATTGATTAACTTGTTTCCTATCTGAACTAAACAAATAGACACGTAGTAGTAGAGAGGGTAAATCCTACAACTTGTATAGGCTTCTTTTTGGCAAACCAAGACTTGTTACTAAACAGAAAAAAGTAATGTCGAAAAACATAAATAGAGAGAAGGTGGATCCTACAACTTTCAGACGTTACTATTTGTCAAACCAAGGCTTCCTACGAAACAGAAAAAAATGACTATGACGTATATAGTAAATTCACGATTGCTTGTTTATAATGTGCATTACGGAGATGGTCTCGGTGATGTTGTTCAGGGGTTATTCGCAAGGATGGCTCCAAAATGAGCACCAATCGCAAAACAATTATCGATTAAAGCTATTGATGTTATTCTTGATAAGGGTATGAGCGCTGTTGGTGATGTTCCGGTAAAGCACTTCCGCGGGCAAGGAAAACCTAATCACGCTGATTCGACAACAAAATAAAAACACCACCGGTAAAACTACCATCTACGGAGATTATGCCTGCACGTGTTAGCAAAATAATAAACGAAGCAGCGTATCAAAACCTAGCAGCGCGGATAAATGAAGGATTTGATTCTCACGGAAATATCACTGCAAATATGATAGGGGGAAGAGGTTTGAAATCCCGAACGAGATTGCGATATATATATATATATATATATATATATATATATATATATATATATATATATATATATATATATATATATATATATATATTAAATCTTTATCAATTTTATCAAGATAAAGCAAAACAACCAAATGAACGAGGGAGAATTGAACTTCAAGTTCTTGCTACGGGTAAATATCTTGTACCCGTTGAAGAATTTATTGAAGTAGAAGGATAACTTGTAACAAATGTTGCAGCTAATACGCCATATGACGCAAATCTCCGAGTTGGTTTCGTCCACAATAATATTATGGCATTATTTAGTAGCGCTACATATATGACTGATGATAGAGAGATTGAATCTATTCAAAAGGATGTTGATATAGCTACAAGAACAGTGGGGTTAGGGAGATATTCTGATTACTATACAAGATCTTCTGGACCATCTATGATATTCGCTAAGGATACTACTGATCACGCTGAACATAATAAGTATGTCAAATTACAGACACCAGTAGCTACTAGAGTTACTGATCAACCAGACGATGCTGAACACGAAGATAGACCAACTGCCCCCTTTGATATTATAAAGGGTGATAATCTTAATTACAACTTAGGGTTTGCAACTCGTAGAAGTATATTGCAGGGACCACGTAAATTATTTTCATGCATGATTCCACTGTCTCATATTTTCGGATTTTGTAGAAATGTTAGAAACGTTATCTTTGGAGCTAAACACACAGTTGTTCTCGTGGGAAAAGGTGACGATAATGATTCAATCTGGCGTGGTGCTAGTGTTCTTGCTGGTAAAGTAAATATATTTAAACTCTCATTATGGATGCCAGTAATGACTCCGCCAATCGTCGCAAATAAAAAATTGCTATCATTTATGTGTGTAGGTGGTAAACCATTACTGTCATGGCTAACAAGAACAACAGCGAGTCTGCAGAGTCTCAATAATGAAGAATTTTTATGGCAAGTAACATCAAGCAGGGGGTTTCTGCGCCTCGACACATATTTATTACGTTACAGGATATTAGGAGATTCAATTCTCAGGAACACATCAAAATGATATTTGATCAACTAGGGGTTAACGAGGTCTCTTTAAAAAATAAACGGTAGCAGCAGAGAGGGTGAACAGACCACGATTTCAAGCAAAAATAATGCTTCCTACGAAACCTTATTTTAACCAAAAAAAATAAGTCTCCATTTAGCAAACGGAGACTTTACGATTTTTTAATCAATTTTGGTCGCAACGATGTGGTCATCCACCCTCTCTGCTGCTTAGTGATTTCAGTTCTGGGTTAACAAAAATAATAAATGATTTCAACCAAATATTTGATCGAGTCCGATACGATATCGTGTCCGAGGATCATGTAAATTTATTGTTACAAATCCATGCGGGGTTGACTGAGCATGACTAAAGAAATTTTTAAATTGATTGAAGTCCATATCGGAACACCATGTCTGCCAAATATTTCGTAGCGTATGTGTATCAACGCCGTTAAACACAGCAAGAATATTACAGTTATCTCTGATCACTTTTGGAATCTGAGTGTAGCGTTGAGTGACATATATCACATCAGTGTTTTTGTGACGCCCCCGGGAAAATATTCTAGCTGGGTTTTTTTGATTGTCTAACATCACATCGTCGTATACGACTAAATTGTTAATGCTCCCATCAAGGTCATCCACGGATGGCGCCTCGTCAATATCAGTTATAAAATCAATGGTATTCTCACCTTTAATTTCTGATGCATTCTCGTTAAAATCCTTTAACACTTCATAGCATCGTTGATCATCTACGCTAGGAGCAATTAAATACAACTTATCCCACTTCATCCATCTCATTATTAAATTGAGCAACAATTGCGTTTTACCGGATCCAGATGGCCCGATTATAATTGCACGGATAGAGTTTGGTAGCGCTGCATGATGCTTAACTGGTTCTCTTATTTTAGTCGCTGAAAAATCAATTATATTCATATCTCTATACATAAATTATGGATCTATATTGTGTGAAGTGTAAAACGCGTACTAGCACAAATGATGTGACGACGGTTACAACTAAAAATAACAGATCAGCACTAACTGGTAGATGTGCAACATGTGGTATAAAAAAGTTTAGATTTATTTCTACAAAATCAAAGATTTTACAATCCGGAGATGTTTTAAAAAAAAACGAGGAGGTGATATCGCAGCCAAATTGACAAAGCTCCCTGGAACCTCATGGGCAAAGTACCCCGGAGAAAAGCACCTTCCAGGATATAGCTACTGTGGTCCCGGAACACGATTAGATATCAGACTTGATGATCAAAATCAACCCCGATCCGGCGAGTATCCGATAAACGCTATTGATAAGGCGTGTCATGCTCATGATGTTGCATATAAAAGCAGCAATCTGCAAAACAGGCATCTCGCGGATGTGAAATTAATTCATGCGTTAAATGCTATTCCTGATAAATCTTTTAAAGAAAAGTTGGCTTCGTGGTTGGTAAAATCAGCTATGAAAGGCAAATTGATGATGGGTGCTGGTAATTAATAATATGGAATCAATTTATTATTCCCCAAGAGGATACTGGAGAGGTAAATCAGCAGTCTATAAACTCGCTAGCGCTGCAAAAGTGAAAAAAACTACAGCGGCGGATTGGTTATCCAAACAGGCACTATGGCAAATTTATCTACCACCACCTAAACAAATTCAATTCTCGCATTTTGATGTGACTGCTCCTAATGAAGTTCATCAGGCTGATATATTATTTTTGCCACATGATCGTGGTTACAAATACGCGTTAACCGTAGTTGATATTGCAAGTCGATACAAAGAAGCAGAACCGTTAAAAACAAAATCAGCCACTGAAGTTGCTTCTGCATTTGAAAGGATTTATCGACGAGGTCCTCTGCACTGGCCGAATCTATTGCAGGTTGATCCTGGCAAGGAATTTCAGGGTGCGGTTCTATCTACAATGAAAAATCATAATGTCACCATACGACGAGGGCATACTGCGCTACATCGCGATCAGGCCATTGTCGAACGATTTAATCGGACGATTGCTGAGCGGTTATTTGGATATCAATATGCAAAAGAATTCATTCAAGAAAAGCGATCCCGTGAATGGGTCAAAAGGTTACCAGCTGTGATTACCGCACTGAATAACGAGATTACTAGAACAATCAACATGAAACCTATCAACGCGATTAAAAAGAAGTCAATACCCGTACAACCACAAAAAGATTTCCCTAGAAACGCTAGCGTTTCCCAACCAATTCTTGGTAGTAGTGTCATTGTGAGGTACTTATACGAATCAGGAGAGCTTGAAGGGGGTAGAAAAAGGGCTACTGATCCTATTTGGAGTGTTACTGCACACAAGATATCTAGTATAACACGATCAACTGGTAGACCAGCAATCTATAAACTGGATTCAACTGCTCCTCAGCGAGGATTTACTCGACAACAACTACAAGTGATTCCCGAGGATACTCAATTGCCACCGCATGGTCTTAACTAGCACCCTTGCGTCTATTGCACTCAAGACAAGTCAACATCACATTATTTCTGACATGACCGAGATAGTTATTTTTTCTGTCTACGGTGAATTGGCGAGGATCCTTATCCGAATACTGCCAACGCATTATACAATTGCAACTCGCGCAGTGATTATTCTGTTGTTTCTTTAAAGTGATTATTAGTTCAGCATCAATATCAAATTCTCGTTGTTTTTTTTTGTCCTGTTGTTTGTAACCGGAGAGTTTTTTATTAATGATGCTAACATCAATATCACTTATTGTTGTGTCATTATCATCACCAATGATTTCATCATCGCCTGACTCTGTCAGGACAATTCTTCGAAGCTGATTTATTCTTCGTACTCTGGATACTGCGAGATAGACTAAATTCGACCATTCGATGCGATTATCTACCATCCAAACAATTGTATCCGATATAGTTAATCCCTGTGAAGAATGTATCGTCGCTGCGTATCCTAGCGTCCATGGGGATTTATTAGCACGAAATGCATTTTCGACGACGCCGATATCAACCAGCACAATATCATTTAACACGAGAATCTGCTTTTCACTCTTCCCTGGAATATCAACTTCAATATTCTGCTTTCGTGTATCCGAAGGCCTATAACACAACGGTACTGGAAGTGTTGCAAATTTTTCTTTATGCGTTTCAAATAACTTCATCTGAAGTGTGTCTCTGACTATTTTTCTACTTGCTACTATCAAATCATTTGGTCTCCACGTTTCCCAGAAATCATTCATGGGAGTTTCTGAAATTATTTCACGTGCTATTTCGCATTGGATTTTATCCGGTTGTAATCTAATCAGTGCTTTGAACTCGCGTAATTGTTCATCAAGTGATCTATGGTCGGTATTAATTTCTTCATAATAGTCTACAGAACCCATTAGCCATTCATGTGGAGATCCACCGACAAATGGTGGTGATTGGCCGTGATCCCCGCACATGACGACTTTTGTGTTTTTGTTTAACAACCACTCAAGAAATGTTTTTAATACATCTAATGACACTGTGCATATTTCATCCCAAATTATGATTTCAGGAATGAATTTATCACCCATACGCTCAGGAGTCCATTTGTCACCTTTCCATCGAAAAAAACTATGGTAAGTGCAAGCATTTACCCCTCGCTGTATCATCTCTCTGGCGAGTCTGTGAGTCGGTGTTAACACAATCATGTTAGAAACGCTAGCGTTTCCACGACGATATAATTCAATTGCACGAGTTGTCTTTCCTGACCCACCACAACCGTTTAAATAAACTGTCTTATATCTACATACTGGATCAGATACCGGTGGGCCATTAGAAAATTCTGATTGAATTTCAATACGGTTACAACAAAGATATTTATCATCCATGGCAACGTCTGCGGATTCACAATACTCATGTAGCATCTCCTTTTTAAATCGCCAACGCCCCCACGCTTCCTCCGGATCTGTGAATGCCGCTACAGCTGATTTGTACTTATTGTGTATATACATCGAATCAGTGGCTACTCTAACCGCGGTATTAGGAAATCTATTTATCATCGAAAATAGATTAATAGAAGCATAGGCTAGCATTGAACTTCTCAAATGTGTGTACTGGGAATTATATCCATCACAGTAGGTAACAACCGTACCTAATTTCTCACCATTGGATAGAAAAGCATCCTTACGGGATACAAGTTTTCCCTGTTTCATTAAATCCGCTACAATAAAATCGTATTCAGCGACATCTATGATCAACCGCGAAGAGTATTTTGCGTTGTCGTATCGTCCACCCTGGGTAAATTTACCGATTATTTTTCGTCCAAAATCCTTTGCTTGTTCTTTTTTAATTTCAAATAACTTCTTAGACCAATTCATGATTTGTTCTTCTGGGAATTGTTTTCGCAATTCGCTAATTATACGATCTAGATCGGGTTGTGGTAGCCAAACTTCTTTCTGAGCTCGATAGCATATAATAGCTTCGGAAACAATCAACGATATCAGCATGCCACAATCAATCATATATCGTAGTAACACTATTGGCATCCAGGCCTTTTCAGATAGGTGTCTACCAAGCCAAACATAACTACACGGATGTAACCCTGTAGCGAGTTCAAATGATATCACACGAGCGAATCCGGTTAAATCAAAATCAGGTAATGGCCCATGAATCGCAACACGAGTCATTTCATGCGTGGGGTGTCCAAATCGTTTAAAATAGTTACTACATTCTACATACCCGAGAAAACTTCCAGGATAACACGCGGATATATCAATTGAAATCATACCGTCACGATGGTATTTTGTATTCCACAGTCCTCCATGACCAAATTCGATGCAACTCAATTTAACGTCCTCGAGAAAATCACTTCGTGTTGGACGCCATGAGTTTTTTTCTCTTGCGAAGTGAGCTACCACTGATGGAATAGTAAAACTATCCGTCAATAGTTTTTCATGGGAACTCTCCGGTGAAAAATCATTAGCGATTTTTCTCATTCTGTTATCTAATTCTTCAACGCGATATAATTCACCATTTGGTCTTACAAATTGATCAAATCCTGATTCGGAACCAGCACTACTAAGTAACCACACTGACGCAGGATCATCTTTACACAACGCAACAATAGCATCAAATAATTTCTCTTCATAGAAAACATCCCCGGAAAATTCCGGGGGGATATATCTTACGGTTCTATCTCGTGGAAATATTGTTACTGCAGGTGTCCACGCGTGTTCGTTATGATCAATAATTTGTATTGGAGCCCCTCGCAATTGATATTTCGGTTCGTATAATACTTCTCCGGTTATTGTTGTTACTGATATTGGGAATTTTAATAATGCTTCCAATTTAGCTATATCAGAAATCTTTGCACCGTGCTGTTTCACTGTCAGTTCCCATTCGGTTATTTTCCTACGTCGCAGATCAGTTAGTTTATTTCCTCGGGATGCATTTGTGAAGTGTTCCATTACCCGTTTTGCTACACAATTGAGCCTTGACGAAGTTAACGGTGAATATTTCATAGGAGCTAGTTTTGCAATATCGGGTTTATCATTTAACGGATATAACCCATAAACAGTTGCTGTTACGGGATAAGATCTCTCGTAGTATGGTTTGTCAATTCCAGTTAGAATTCCTAGTTTGGAATCTTTACATACAATGACAGTTTTTTTTTATCCTTGAGGATTGGTTCAAATTTATCCCTAATAATCCATTTGCCTTCGACTTCGATAATGAATTTTATTCTGAAAAAATACTTCTGATTGGAATTGCTTTGCTTGAAATCCTTTGGATTTCCACCTTTGGATTTTCCACCTTTGGATTTCCAGCCAAGATGTGAAATTATCTCAGCTGCTCTTTTATCGTTCATAGTAGCATCGATGATGGGTACATTGACACCGACAACATCTTTGATGTTGTTGTTGATAATTCGAAATGTCGACCAACAGTATGCTGCACCGTCTCGGTAGAATTCATTAAAACACTCCCTGATTTTACCGAGTATAGTTCTATCACCGATTAGACGTTTTGGTGTATCAGAGACTCTATCGAGATTGAATTTAGTATTTCTCCAAGGCTTAATTTTCGATAATCTTTGGAACTCCCTATCGAGATTGAATTTAGTATTTCTCCAAGGCTTAATTTTCGATAATCTTTGGAACTCCCTATCAAGATTGAATTTAGTATTTCTCCAAGGCTTAATTTTCGATAATCTTTGGAACTCCCTATCAAGATTGAATTTAGTATTTTTCCAGGGCTTAATTTTTGATAATCTCTTGAACTCCCTATCAAGATTGAATTTAGTATTTTTCCAGGGCTTAATTTTCGATAATCTCTTGATCTCCTCCATGTTATAATTAAAACAAGTATTTAAATAGAAAAATATAGTATAATGAATCACTGCAAGTAGCTAATGATTGGATCTACAACCCCGTGTAACAAATCATGCAGAAGCGAATTCTGTGGGTATCATATGCAAAGCGTGAGAAACGGTTCAAAAGGCCCTCTCCCATGCCTCCAGTGTGGGGTGGGTGTTAGAGGAAAATCGCAGTTGTGTCTTGCTTGTGGGGGTAAACGATACAGGGAACTAAAACGCTACTATGACAAACGAATCAATGACTCCATCATCCTTGATAAAATCAAGGACAAAGTCATCAAAACCCCTCAAGATTATATCCAGAGATTTATAATTAAAGCAGATAATAAATTAGACAAGTAGTATTATTATACAAATGAGCCAAGATTTCAGACCTCACCCAGTGCTTGCTAATTACGAAGCCTCTAGTGAAGGTGTTGTCAGGCACCGCAGACTCAAAGGACCGGTTGGGTATCTGAATAATATGGGGTATTTGATGTTTTCAGCTGGGAGGAAGAAGTATCTCTGTCACAGAGCCATCTATGAAGCATTTTACGGATTAATCGAAGACGGCCTTGTGATTGATCATATAAATGGCGTGAAGACTGATAACTGTCTTGGGAATCTTCAAGCCGTCTCGCAGCGCGATAACCTTTTAAAAAGCAACGCTGGTAGGCACGCAAAACATCCCAAGGGTGTGAAATCGTTTGATTTAGAAAATAATGAAGAGAGAAGCTTTCAGTCGATAAATGCGGCTGGAAAATATTTCGATATTTGTAGTACTTCAATTCAATTTGTTGCTGAAAAAATCATTAAAACATCTCTGTCTACAAAAAATGGTCATAAAATAAAGTTCGTATACACTGAAACTATTTAAGGGAGATAAATCCTTTATGGATAAATCCGCCGCATTTTTACACTCTACCTACTAAGTTCCCTTGTATTATGACGTCAAAGGAATTTGTCGCCTGCTATATTACCTGTACTTGACTAGGCGCGCCCACGTGAATGTAATGGAGATATAATGCATGAGTTTTCGATAGAGAATAAAACTTTTTATTGTCGCTTGTGGGCTAAAACTGCATTATTATTTTTATTTATCTACATATCTCATGTGGGGGGGTGGGGGGTGGGTGGACTAGCAGTAAAGCAGACAGCTAACTCGTTCTTTTCAGTACAAAAATTCTTTATAATCTAACGCATTACCTATGTTCGCTCAGCCAGAACGCGAGTGTTTCCTATTCATTGAAGTAAGTAGGTGGGTGTGGTTAAAATCACTATGTGCGAGTTGTATTTTTCTGTGTGTAAAAGTATTTTATTTCCTTTTTTCTGTATGCATTTTTATAAATATAATGAAAACTCTCTTATTGTTAAGTATACATGTCTTCCCTTTCCTCTATATTGATCGGTATTCATGTGACCTTCAGTACACACTTCTGTTTCCCACCCTGTATGATCGGTATTTCACTGACGCAGGCATGCGTGATTGATATTTACAAACAGTTAAATTAATTTTTTTTTGTGTACTTAGTATTTTATATTCCTAAATACGATGGATACAGTAAAATTGTCTATTTTAAAAATCTCTTATTGTTAAGTATATCAGATATATATATATTAAAAAATCTCTATTCTGTATGACTAGTCCGTGGTGTAATGGTATCGTGTTTGTCTTGTAAACATAGATCTATCAACTACGTGTTCGGTCCCCATAGCAGATACATTATTTGATGGCGAAACGGAAGATGTTTTTTTCTATTAATTGGGGTGGGAGGGCGGTCCCCCTCAGCCAACCCAACATGGCAACCCATGCTATCGCATTCTCGGTAGCGTGGGTTGGTGTTTTTTCTAACTCATGCAACCATGAATTCGATTTCATGGGTTGCCATGTTGGTTTGGTTTACCACGCCCACATCATTACCATCATCGTTCCATTGAATTATAATCCATCCTTAATTAAGTTAATTAAGTACATGTTATGCCTAAAATTTGCCACAACACTCGAGTGGAAATATATGGCATTGTGCCGTCCATGTTGTGACGTTATACCTCAAGCATATCTTCTGGGCGGTCTAAGATGGCGTTTGCCACCTTAGGCCTCCCGCCGGAGATGTATGTTTCGGGTCCCCTTGGGCTTACTTGGATGCGAAGGCACCCAAGGAGTTCCAAAGATGTGTTGTCATATATGTTTTTTTTTAATAATTAGAGATACAGTATATAAATAATGGATATCAATGATGTAAATGCTATAATTGCTGAAATCTCAAATTTAAATAATAAAGGGGTATTATTATCTGAAAGTCTCGACGTTGACAAGATCACCTCGGAATATGAAGATGTTTTACCTAGGATGTACAGGCTCGTGAAAGGAATTCAAAAATCCATCAATGCTTGTTTGTACGGTAACGACATTAATTTATTTATAACGCTATTTAGCACCGTTGAAGCAATACGTCAAAAGCTCGGCCAAGAATATCAAAAACGAGCTGAAATTGGTTCTAAAGTTCGTGATCTTAGAAAAATGTTAAACGAGGAGCGACCCGTATCTTAACCACGTGAGTGTTACTAAAAAAAAATAATAGGCTTTCGTAAATAATTTAAATAATTTATTTTTTTTTTTTTTAGCGTTTTTTGTTACAAGTGTTACACTTGTCACATAGGATTTTCTCCTGAAAGGATACTCATCAGTCTGGACTTGCTCATGCAGTTATGTGCATAATGGATGATCTGGTCGTAGTAGCAAGTAATCACCGCGACGCCTCCATTTTCACGTAGTTGTTCTTGTTGCCGCGTCGTTAACACAAATCGTTCATCGCCATTCTCAGATATTACAATTCTGAAATCCCCAGCGATGTTATTTCTGAAACACTCGCGGATAGCGTCGTACAGTTTAACCCTGTCGAAGATGAATACGTTAGCTTGATGGTACATTATTTAATAACTAAGTTATTTAATAACTAAGCTTTTAATTATGATGGAAACCCTCCGGATTTCACATTTGAAAATTTAGTTCACAAACAATATATGGTTGGTGAATCGCTTACATCTAAATTAGCCCGAGAGCGGCTAGCAGCAATTAAAAAGTTTATACCGGTTCGAGACAGACTTCGCGAGAAACTTCAACAACGACAACAAGCGCAGACTGACTTTTCTGTGTCAAGTGAACAACTGTTTACTCCGATAACAAGTGCGACCAAAGATGTGAAAACAGCAACTGAACGAGCAATATACGGAGATATTCCTAAGGAAGGCAAGCGACGAGAAGTGCCTGTTCTTGGTGTGCTTGAAAAGATAGCAGCAGAGACCGGACAAACACGCGCAGGGATACAACAGTTATCCAGTGATATAAAAACTCAGCGTGAGTATGAACGATGAGCTGATATTGATGATGAAAATCTACAATTTTCCGCACCTGAACTACAACCTGTTGATGTCACCCCAAGAGGTGTTCCCTTTATAGACAAACTCACCGAAGAAGCTATAAAGGAAATCAAACGTCCTGAATTAATAAAACCCAAAGATTATACGACTTTTGGTGATTTTGCCGCCCAAAGCTTTCATTCTAGAAAGGACTTTTTAAAAGACGAGTATAAAAACAGTAGAATAAGCCGAGATGAATGGGTTAATTGGTTGTATTAAACGAATAAGGGGATTACTGGTAATTTGAAAAAGGATACAATTGAGTATAGATCTTTTAAAGTAGGAGTTGATAGTTATGGTATACAAAAACAACAAGAACGAGAAAAACAAAGTCGAGGCCGACAAAGGCAATTACTTGATGATAGTCAGGGCGCAACTGGTACAACTGAGGAAACAAGCGGAAAGGGATATTCGATTAAAAATCCAAAGGATGTCTTTGACTCTACCGTGACATGCCCTGGTAACATTCTCAGTGATATATCACGGTTAGAGGTTCTCATCGGAGGGAAACGAGCCGGAAATAACTCCGTCGAGATAATTAATGAAGCAGCTGATATCTGTACACGATTATTTGCTGGTGGTATCATGGACATTAATGTATATCGAGAACTTATTGCTGAATTCGTTGAAAATCACAACGATGAAAATCCAATGGATGTAAGCGATTGATCACTAATTGAAAAACTACTAGTTTTATAACAAGATGATTATACACTATAACCATGATAAACCCGTAAGCGTCTACGTGGTGAACTCACGATTGCCTGTTTATCGCGCGTGGTACGGAGATGGTTTCGGCAATACCATTGCGGGGTTATTTACAAGAATGGCTCCCAAGGTGGCGCCGTTAGCTAAACAATTATCAATGAAAGCCATTGATGCTATCCGTGATAAGGGAATCAATTTCGTTGGAAATCTTGCCGGAAAGGCATTTTCTGCCGCGAAAGATAAAATAGCATCATTGGTGCGAAAGAAACCACGAATGACTTCGTCATTAGTGCTGCCATCAACTACAGTGATGCTTGCAAAAATCAGCAAAGTAATAAATAACGCAGTGGAAGAAAAACTAGCGCAATTGACTTCGTCACAATTGACAGCTTCACCGGTAACAGATAGCGCTATCATGAACGCGATAGCAGGAAGTGGTTTGAAACAAAAAAGAAATTCGAAGAATTTTCAACGACGATAATTACAATTGAAAACGCTAGTAATGTTAAAAATGTTTAAACGAACAGCTGATCCCGCGTTAGATATGGAAGCCCCAGTGCGCAAAGATGATTCCGTCCGCGATTATCAATACTATTCCTATCATGCAATACAACCCGACCTACGATCGCGAATTGAACTTCAAGTTCAAGATACCAGTAAATACTTTTTACCATGTGAAGCATTTATTGATTTAGAAGGAAAACTTGTAACAAATGTTGCAGCTGATACCCCATATGCAAATGATTCAAATATCCGAGTTGGTTTCGTCAACAATGGTATAATGGCGTTATTTGAAAGTGCAAGATATCTCATTGATGGAAAAGAAATTGAATCAATAGACCGCGAGGTTGATGTTGCAACAACAATAATCGGGCTAGCAAGATACTCCGATGATTATACAAGATCGGCTGGTCCATCTATGATGTTTGCAAAGGATACCTCTGATAACGCTGACCACCTTCAATACATTAAAGTGTTAACACCGCAAGACACTTCAGTTGATAATCAACGAGAAGCAACTAATCCAGAACGTCGAGCTAGACCCGGAGCTGCGTTTGATATTCTCGGAGGCGTTAATGGTAATTTTAATTTAGGATTTGCAACACGAAAATTAGCATTGCAAGAACAGCAGCGATATTTTTGATGTGCGATTCCACTCCATCACATATTTGGATTCTGCAGAAATGTCAGAAAAGTCATCTATGGAGCCAAACACACAATCGCATTAGTGCGAAAAGGCAATGACAATGATGCAATTTGGCGTACTGGTGCCGATGAAGGTAAAGTTGTTTTGAGTAAAATAGTATTATGGATGCCAGTAATGACTCCATCAATTACCACGGAAGAGCGGCTACTTTCATTTATGGAAACCGGTGGTAAATCATTGCTAAGTTGGCTAACAACAACGACTGATGCTAAAGAGGATAATGTTAATGGTACATTTACATGGCACCTGGCATCAAAACAAGGCGTTTCAGCTCCACGTCATATATTTATAGCGCTGCAGAATCGGAATCGATTAGGTTCCCAAGAACGCAGTCATATGATATTTGATCGGTTAGGGGTAAGTGAGGTTTCACTGAGAATAAACGGACAACAAGAACCATCTGAGGATATACAGCTTAATTACGGAAACAACCAAATAGCACGCGTGTATCATCGGATGCTGTCATATATGGGTCGTGATCAAAATGTTGATACTGGTTTGCAAATATCTCAGCTCGATTTTAAGAACTTGTATCCAATTTATTACTTTTCACTGGAACATCTTGATTTAACAATCCGTTGTTGATATACATTTTAGGGCTCGTATAGATCCTGGTGGTGTTGATTATAGAGCGGTTGCTGTTATTCTCAGCGATAAATCAATGTTGTTAGAAGGGGCTGGCGGACGAATGAGACTCGTTGATGCACCAGTGGAAAATCTGTAAATGTAAATGAAACTTGAAAAGTTTCCATAGGATTTCCCAAATTAGATCAATTGAAAGCATAAATGTGTTTTACAATAAAATGCCATATAGTGTTGTTAGTGTCAAGCTGACTGATGGTCAGGTCAAGAAATTAAAATCAAAATCCGCTAAAGAATGTGGAACAACAATAACGTTAAAACCAGCGCAGATGTCCGGAGGTACACATAAAATATCATTAACGGATCGTCAAATAAAACATTTCAATGATGCAATGAAAAATAAGCGAGGAGTTCAAATAGAATTTTTGAAAGCTGCAGTCGCGAACATGATAAAATCAGGTGGTATATTTCCATTGTTAGCCGCAATACCAGCATTGATTGCAGCGGCTGCCCCAGCGGTGGCGAAGGCGGCAGCGTTGGGAGCCGTTGAGACCGCAGCAGGGATGGCGTTGAAAAAGGCAACTGGGAAAGGATATAAAAAAAGGGAAAGGGGTTGTACCTACCAGGAACCCCGTATTCATGGTACAGCGGCAAATCCGTGAACGGATCGGGTCTAAGAAAAATACCAGGAACGGTTTATTAGTTGAAAAATCCTCGATTTACAAATCTTCGATTTCCGAACCTATGGTTGAGGAACCTATAGTTCCCATGTCCAATTTTGATTTAATTGATGCTGCTAAAAAACTAGCGATAAAAAACTTCAGAGGGGTTTTTATGAGAGATCAATTACCGAGAAAACCAAATAACGTTGAAACCGGTATCATCAATTTTGATAACAGCAGCGGATCGGGAACTCACTGGGTTGCATACGCGATTGATCCACGTGGGATTGTCTATTTCGATTCATATGGGTTAGCTCCGCCAAGCGAGTTTATGCGGTATATAAATTCCTCGATGAAACTCAAAGGGTTTCCGATTTTTTATTCCACGCTGCCAACACAACAATTAAATGATCCACCGATATGCGGCCGTGAAGTATTAAATGTCCTCGCGAAGATTTCATTAAAATCCTTTGGATCTCCGTCGAAACCACCTCATATTATTGTAAACGAATACACGAGTGGGAAATTACAAGGATCAATAAATTGAAAACACAAGTTACGCTAACAATAATGATCGATATTTAGGGACAACCTCTGTCAATGTTGGAACCCACCGAGGAAACATCTGCGGGTTCTATCGAGGATGTAAAAAAAATAATAGAAGATGAAATTGCTGAGACGTTAAATTTAACAAGTGTTGACCCGAACGAAATAGTTGTATTTCAAGATCGCCAGGGTAAATTGAAAAGCAGTAATATATCCGTGAATGACATTTTGATACGGCATCGCGCTGCCGCTGAAAACTCTATTGCACTGTATTCCAACGATGGACAACTTAAACCAGGCGCACTTGTGTCTACGATCACCGACGCGATTGCTACCAACGAACGTGAGCTGAATGATTTTATACGAGGTTATAATAGTTTTCGCAAAAATGTCGTACATAAATTCTTTGGAACCCCGCTTGTGGTTGGCATGACTCTCGCTGAAATTAAAAACTATCTATCGCTATTCTTCACTAACAAGGACGCGGGAAGGATGATGAATGAAAATGAAATCAAGGCAAATTATCTCGAGATTTCTAAACTAATAGAAGATCAAAAACCCACTAACGACGTCATTGTTAGATTTTTTGGATCCCCACCTGTGGCAGACTCGACTCTCGCTGAAATCAGTGAGTTTATTATCAGGCATACTCATAATGCCTACGTCGCTAATAATTTCTTTGGTGTCCCGGTTACATCTACAATGACTCTCAAAGATATTAATATGTTTATGGTGAGACAAACAACACTTAATACCATCGTGGATAAATTTTTAGGGAGAACACCTACATCTGAAACCACATCGTTGACAGGCATGACTCTCGCGGAAATTAAAAGCGCGTTTGACGAACAAAAACGCATCAGCGAAATGGCTAAAAATTTCTTTGAGGGCTCTGAAAGTTATAATATCACGACGACATATTCTCAACTCAATGGGCATTATGTCATGCAAAAAGGTTTGGAATTTAACCACCTTTTGATTTCATTTTTTAGTCGCCGCGATAAAACGATGATAAAATATACCGAAATCAAAAAAACCTATCTCGACGTTTACGACGATATTCTTAAACTAAAAGAAAAATCTGAAAGGGTAAAGCATGGGACCTTTGATTGGGTAAAAGAATCTAATGCTAAATTGAAAGTCAATATCGAGAAGTGGCCCCATGGTATCTACAGGATGACGTTAATCTCTGACAAGCAATTTGATATCATCGTGAAAGGTAAAACCTACTTTGGTGGCACCGCGACAGTAATTATCGCGGGGGGAGAAGAAGAATTTGAGATTGTCGCAATTGATAACACCTTTAGAAAAGAAATATCCTGGTGCTTAGAATTCGTAGCGGATTTAAGTAAATAATAAAACTGAAAATCCTATGGATTTTTACTAGTGGTTTCAATTGAAAGGAAAATCCTTTAGATTCACAATTGAAAACGCTAGCGTTTTTAAAATAAAATGATTTCATCAACGCAATGTCGCTATGATCAGGTCAGAGAATTTCAGAATAGACTCAAAACCCTCACTGAGGAGTATCAAATAAAAATAAAAAAATACCGACGAAGAATCACCGCAATTGATGTTATTATATACTCGGTGTCAAGCGTTCTCACTGGCGCCGGAATAATACTTGCATCGGTTACAATGATTGCCCCGGTCGTAGTTCCAATTTGCATTTCTGCGGTGGCTACAATCGGGGGTATATCAACCGGGATAGCAAAAAAGATATCATCATGCAGCCAGAGTAAACTGCAGAATTACTTAATTCAATTTCATATTGCATCAACCGCATATTCGCAGTTATCCCTGATGATATCGTCGTCACTCGATAATACAATTATATCAGATAGTGAATTCTCAGCGATGGTCAGTATTTTTGGTTCAGCGATATCAAAATTAGAGCGACAACATGAATATAATAACAATGACAACACCGATGGAATCAGAAAACACGAACCCAAAAAACAAAATGATCTCAATAATATCAACATTACCAGATTGTGAGTTCTCAGTGATGGTCAGTATTTATGATTCCTCGATACCAAAATTAGAAATAAATCATGAGTATAATAACAATGACAACACCGCAGGAATTACTTCAACGAATAGTGGAGAACACGAACCCAGTACAAACAAGCATGATATCAATAACATCAACGAATCCAGAATTCAGTGTGAATTTCCCCTCTCCGGTCCCAGTGAAGGAGATAGCGCTAGCAAAACTACGAGTGTATCACAGTTGGCCTAATATCAGATCGGTTGCATTTAGTGGTCAGCAACCCAATAACGCACTGGTGTTCTCGTATAAGAATAAACCCGATGGTACTCCAGAGTGGGAAACTGTTTCGTTACCAAATGGGTCGTACCAAATTAAGCAAATCAATGCTGAAATTCAGCGTAGAATAAAATCAATCACTGGAAAAGAATCAAAAATAGCTATTAATCTTCATCAACCGACGCTCTCGTCGTCGATCGAAATAAGCACAGAGGGATACATTGTAGATATATATAACAGCTCGTTAAGAACAGTGTTAGGATGGCCTGAAAAACCACCGGAAAAATCCGCCACCGACTAAACCACGGACATACAATCATATCATGAAATCAATCCCAGTTATCGAGATAATTTATCTGATATAAGAAAAGGAAGAATCGCCGATAGATTTATATTTACCAACAAAGACACATTGCAATGGGATTTTATCATTAAAAGAACAACCGACTCATCTGTTACTATTTCATTTAAACAATTATATGACACACAACTAGAACAACTACGGAAAACAAAATCGCAAAAACACGTTGAAATAATAAATCAACTTATATCTGACATGAAATATATCTATGAACTAATTATTCAAACAATAATTAATGACAACAGCGACAATAAACAACGATTCCTAACCGATTACAATATCACAGAGGACAATCTGCGTAATTTCAAGTTTCCCAAATACAACGCTGATGAACTAGCAAGAATTGTTAAAACCGATATCAAGGCGCTACAAAAATCAGATTCAGCTGTCCTCTTCAGGTATAATAATGATCCAGATGGTGGCGGTAGGCATATTGCCCCTCATAATGTGAATATTTCAACGGTGATTGCGCTCAATTTAGTATGTGATGCAATTGAAGGAAGCTATCAAATTAATCTAGAGAAATCAAATCAAGCTCAGCAGGGATATATTCTTTATTCGTTTGCACCAACAGCTCCTCCAGGATTCCTAATTATTGAAAACCCAATTAATCCTGTCTACATGCGATGCCATAATAATTCGTTAACGAGAATTAATTTCAAACTCACCGACCAGTCAAATAATCTGATTGATTTACAAGAAGAGGTGTTAGCGATTAGTTTGTTTGTGAAATCCTAAATTGCTTTGCAATTTCAAAGGATTTTCGTCCTAAGGACTCGATCAAATATTTGGTTGAAATCATTTATTATTTTTGTTAACCCAGAACTGAAATCACTAAGCAGCAGAGAGGATGGATGACCACATCGTTGCGACCAAAATTGATTAAAAAATCGTAAAGTCTCCGTTTGCTAAATGGAGACTTATTTTTTTTGGTTAAAATAAGGTTTCGTAGGAAGCATTATTTTTGCTTGAAATCGTGGTCTGTTCACCCTCTCTGCTGCTACGGTGAACAGGAACCAGCTGTGAATATTTCACTCAATTACGAAGAAAATCAAATAGCACGCGCAAATCATCGTTTGCTGACATGTATGGGACGTGACCAAAATGTCGATACCTATCTGCAATTATCACAATTAGATTTTAGAAATCTATATCCGATTTATTACTTTTCACTGGAACATCTTGACGTAACTGGACAATCCGTCGTTGACGTATTCTTCGAAGCTCGTGTAGCACAACCTCCCGTAGGAGTAGTTGGGACCGCTGCTGAGATGGCACTTTAAATGGGAAAGGATCTATGACTACTAGGGACTCCGTATTCATGGTACGTCGGAAGTATGCCTGAGGTTGTCAGGGACGGTTTACTAGCACCGTTGTGAAATTTTGATTTACTTGATGCTGCCAAAGAATTAAAAATAAGAAACTTCAGAGATGTTTTATGCGAGATCAATTACCAGAACAAGCAAACTGCGCTGAAACAGGTATCATTAATCTTGATAACAGCACCGGACCTGGAACTCACTGGGTTGCATACGCGATTAATCCACGCGGAATCGTTTATTTTGATTCTTACGGGTTAGTTCCACCTAAAGAATTTATGCGTTATATACATCAATTAAAATCCTTTCATAAAATGAAGACCTGGTACTCCACGCCACCAACACAGAAAATGACCGACCCACCAATATGCGGTCAAGAATTAATAAACGTACTTACAGCTATATCATCATCGACTAAACCACCCTATAAAACAGTACATGAATACACGAGTAATCGCTTTTCAGAGAGATCTTAAAATATAATGATTGATATTTACGGGAGAGCTCTCTCAAGCCTGAAAAAAAAAACGCACGGGAGAAATATCTGCAACCCAAGATGTAATTTTGTTTTATCGAAGATGAATTATCTGAGATGTTAAATCTTGCTAGTGTGGATACAAAAGTTATAGTCGTATTTCAAGACCAACAGGGAAAATTGAAAACGAGTAATTGTTCCGTGAATGATATTCTAGTTAAAATTAATGGAGTAACCGAAAATTCCATAGCGGTGTTTGAATCCGCCGGTAACATTAAACCAGGAGTTCTTCTTTCCAACTGTGATATATAATATTAACAAACGAATAAGAAAATCCGGTGACACAATGACAGGTAACCTCTACATGAACTCGAAGAAAATAACCGCACTTGGTAATCCAACATTTAACACTGACGCTGTGACAAAAGTATAATGACGCGCTGCAATAAGAATATAAAATCACGGATGATTAACTAACAACGCTGCAAAACGAATATGATGTTTATGTAAGCATGTTTGGAAATCTACGTAAGAAGAATAGAAAAATTGATGAGACCACAGATAATTTAGTTGGTACTCCGTTGACTGTCTCAATGGAACTTTCTGATATTAAAAAATATTGATACGATTAACCAAACACAGGACAATATTGTTGATGATTTTGCTGCTATCGCTGCACGGCTTAATAAGATCAAGATACCGCATAAACAAAATATCAATACCGTGTACTCGACACATCATGGATCTTTCAAATGGACAACCTACAAAAGCATCATTAAAGTTACTGCAGATGTCAAGGGTATTTATAGATTGACCCTGTTTTCACCGTTACAGTTTAATGTGTCATCGGGTACATCTATGGGAATTAATACTGCAAGTAATATTATAGATAAGGGAGCCACCGAAATATTTACAATAACCTCCTCCTCCCCAAGGCAGGGGTAATTTAGCATCAGCGTCAATCACATGATATGTAGAATTTATAATTGATTTAAGTAAATTGTGTAATGAATGTTCCAACAATATCAATATGATTAAGTACGCGAGTTTCAAACTAAACTATACAAATCTTATTGACGAATATACAAAGAAGATTAAAAACACGAATACGAATTGCTAGTGCTGACATTATTGTGCATTAGATTTCAAGTGTTATTGCTGAAATTGGTATATTGTAATTATCAGCGGTAACAGTGCTGGCACCTGTAGTTGTAACAATTTGTGTGTCAACGGCTACAAACATTACAGCTGTTCTAAGCATCATCACAAATAAATATCCATATGCAGTCAGAATAAACTACACGAGTATATAATAAAGTTACATACTGAGTCTACCGCTTATTTCCAATTGTCGTCGCTGATATCCATTCTCGATGACACAATAATATCAGATAACGAATTGTCTGCGATGATGAACATCTACCACACATCAACATCAAAATTGAAAAAACAACACAATAACAATTACAATGGCAACGCCATCGACAATGTCCATGTCAACAACGGAATTACTTCAGCGGATAGCCACAAATACAACCCCGCCATAGACAACCATGATCTCAATAACCTCAACTAACCCTGAATTCAGTGTGAATTTTCCCACTGCAATAACGGTAATGCAGGTCGCGCTAGCAAAATTACGAGTATACTACAGTTGACCGAATATTAGATTAAAATCATTTGGTGAGCAGCAACCGAACAATTCCCCGTTGTTTGTGAGTCAAAACGATAAAGATGGAACCCGGAATGGATTATTGTTTCGTTACCTTCTGGGAATTATCAAATCTAACAGATCAATAATGAATTTCAGCATATAATTACAGGAAAAGAATCAAAAATCGCTATAACGGTTCATGAACCAACATTAACAGCCGCGATTGAGATAAACTCGCCTAGCTATGTCGTAGATATCTACTAGAGTTCGATCAGAACAGTGCTAGGATGGCCTGAAATCCCTCCTCAGGTACCATCTTATCAAAATCTACCTGAACCCCAAAAGTCGGACTATGTCACATGATATCTCCAATTTTAGCATCCATCCATATTATAATATATAATTATATATAATTATAATTATAGGCAATTTTTAACAAACCATGCTTTTTATGAAAAATGGGAATAGTTTTTTGATCTAAAGGAGGATGGTGTTTGGTTTGCAATGGGAATAGATGATGTCTTGGGAGATTATCTTTCCTTTAATAAAATATATAAAGAATATTTAAATAAATTACGTCAGAGTTTTCAAAAATATATCGATGTATCGTCGAAAACCTCAATTATCAAATACATGAAAAATACTAAATCAAATCGCATATGATATGGAACTGTTTAACACACGGCTTATTCAAGTATTAGATGTCATAGAAGGTTCTCGTAGAGTAGAATTTACGAAGAGATTAAATATACCCGTAGAAGATATTTCGACATTTAAGTTTCCCTAGTATAATGCAACGCAATTAATAAAATCCGTCAGTGATGTCATAGATGAGTATTTCCCTCTGATACTCGAGACATGGAGGAAAACACAACCACAGGCAAGTATTCTCAAATATAATAATGACACAGACGAAACAAGTAGGCATATTGGGTTTGCAAATGTTAATATATCCTTTGTGATTGCAGTAAATCTAGTATGTGATGCCATTGATGGAAGTTACCAAATAAATCTCGAAAAATCAAATCAGGCCCAGCAAGGATACAATAAATATTCGTTTGCACCACTGGCTCCACCATGATTTTTTTTATAATTCAAGAACCGGTGACCCAAGTACATATGCGATGTAAAATTGATTTATTAACGATAATACATTTTAAACTCACTGACCAATCTAATCATTTACTTGACATGGGTCGGGGGAAATTATACAAATAAGTCTTTTTGTGAAATAGAAAGATTTCCCATCTTAAGATTTCCATCGTGTGGTTATTTCAGAGTTGAGAAGAATAAGATGGTAAATTCGATAAATTTGTAACACCTAACGGTGAAATATACCGTACTGAATCTCTTCACGGTGAGAAGAGAAAACTCGCTGAGAAATTTTCAACGGATAATTACGAGCAATTACTAACAAATTATTGTACAGTTTCGTATTTTGCAGCTCATTTGGCCAGAGAGAGAAATCTGTGGAAGCCAAAACAATATGAATTTCTCTCAGATTTTCAAGCTAGTATTGTAGTATATGGTCACGGTGGATTCTGGAC
Source organism: Unio delphinus (assembly GCA_029339505.1). Taxonomy (NCBI): domain Eukaryota; kingdom Metazoa; phylum Mollusca; class Bivalvia; order Unionida; family Unionidae; genus Unio; species Unio delphinus. Next base: position 3,204,104 of record JAQISU010000230.1, on the reverse strand, counting down.
TACCAAATATGATCCGAAAACAATTTTTCGGTTGATATGGTTGCATGTTATCTAGGAAGGTTCTTCGGATATGGAGAAAGTGCTAAATATTTTAAACGACTTTGACATCCCACCTACGAGATGACGCGAGTTGTGATCAATGGACCACTACCCGATTTTGACATAACCGGATTCGCTCGTTTGGTATCATTTGAATTCGCTAAATGACTTCATCCCTGCTGTTATGTTTGCTTTGGTAGACATATAACTGAAAAACACTGGGTACAATTAGTGTTATTATGGTATATGATCCATTGTAAAATACTGATATCACTGATTGTCGGTGAAGAAATTATGTCATATCGAGCGCAAACTGAAGTTTGGTTACCACAACCCGATAGTCTTGATAGTATTATTAACAATTACAATGAAAAATTTTCTGGTATCGACGAAGAATAAACTGTTAAAAAATCCAAGCAGATCTTTGAAGTCAATAATAAAATTGCAAAAGATCTCGGTAGAAGAATAATCGGTAAATTCACCCAGGGTGGAGCATATAATCACAAGTGACATTATTCATGTTTAGTTCTAGATGATGCTGAATACGATTGTATTATAGCGGATACAACAGAGAAGAATATATTTGTCAGTCGTGAAAATGCCTACTTTTCCTATGGAACACAATATGGTACAATTGTTGGCTACATCGATGGCGACTCTCCGCAATACATGCAACTAAGAGCGTCAATGCTGGCTTTATGTTTCTGTCAATTTGCTATCGATGATAAATATTTTCCTGACACCGCAGTAAGAGTCGCCACTGATTCATGTTATATAGATATCAATGAAAAAGAAGCAGTAGCTCGTTTTACAAATCCTGATGAGCGTTGGGGATCATGGAGAATAAAACAAGAAATGGTACACTGGTATTATAAATCAGCAGATGTTCCGATTGAAGTTAATTACATAAAAACAAATTAAATATCACACCTATCGAATGCATCTTCGTTATCCGATCCAATATGTAGCTACAAAACCGTTTTTATTTAAACGGATGTGTCGGGTCTGGGAAGACGACTCGTGTTATCGAATTATTTCGAACGAAGTCAGACATGATTGTGCTAACACCCAAACACAGACTTGTAAGAGAGATGAAACAACAAGGAGTTAATTCTTGCAAATATCACAGTTTCTTTTAATATAAAGATGACACATGGACTCCTGATCGAATGGGTGAGAAATATATTCCAAAAATCATTATTTGGGACCAGATGTGCATAGAGTCGTTGGATATATTTAAAATGTTTATTGATTGGTAGTTACTAAAAAAAAAAATACAGTTGTGATAATGTGTGGTGATAATTGTCAACCACTACCATTTGTCGGCTTGTCTCCACATAATTGGCTGCAGAATTTTGTAGATTATTATGAAGAAATTAATACTGATCATAGAGCACTTGATCCAGAATTAAGTGAGTTCAAGAAGTTAATCAGATTACAACTGGATAAAATCCAGTTTGAAATAGCGCGCGAAATAACTTATGAAACCCCATCCCCATTAAATGATTTTTGGGAAGCCTGGAGACCAAACTATTTGATAGTGGCAAATAGAAAGATGGTCAGAGACACACTTCAATCGAGATTGTTTTAAACACACAAAGAAAAAGAATCGTAACACTTCCAGTTCCATTGTGTTATAGACCAGCTGATTCACGAGGACAGAATATTTAAGTTGATATTCCTAGACAGACTGTAAAACAAACACTTGTGCAAAATGATAGTGTGCTGGTTGATATCAGTGTTGTCGAAGACGCATTGCGCGCTGACAAATCTCCCTGGACGCTAGGATACGCAATGACAATACATTCATCTCAGGGATTAATAATAATAATAATAATAATAATAATAATAATAATAATAAAAATAATAATGAGGACTTTGCATAGCGCCTAATCTTTCGAAGCTCTAAGCGCTTTACACCACCAATAATGATATGACTACATTACAGAAAAACAAATGACAAAACAATGAAATTAGAAAACATTAAAACATGCTAAAAACATATAAGATATGTCACTGTGAGATATTTATATGAACCAAGTGAAATTGAAGATGGTAATAAAAGAGCTACTGAACCTATCTGATGTGTCACGTCGCATAAAATATCTAGCATAACATGATCCACGGATAGACCAGCAGTCTATAGATTAGATTCAACTTCTCCTCAGCGTGGATTAACCGTCTATGATGCAAGTGTTTGGATCGTAGATGATCGCATCGAGTGGTCGACTTTAGTTTATCTCGCAGTGTCACGAGTAGAGTTGTTTGAGATTATAATGACAGTGATGATATAATAAGAAAAAACTCGCTGGTTATAAAGAACATGATAAGAAAAATAAACGAGAATTTCATCCCGACGTTGAATTTATAATGATGCTGAAACAACTAAAGAATAATCACTGCGCGAGCTGTAATTGTATAATGCTATGATCGTGGTAGGATAAAGATCATTGCCAATTAACCGCAGATGAAAAAGATAGCCTTGCTGGTCATACACGAGAAAATTTTATGCTGACCTTGATAGAGTGTAACAGACTCTAGTTAAGTGATCGTGACGATAATTGTGTATCCTCGGGTATCACTTGTAACTGTTCACGTGTAAATCCATGCTAAGGAGAAGTTGAATCTAATCTATAGATTGCTGGTCTATCCGTGGATTTTGTTATGCTAGATATTTTCTGCGACGTGACACTCCAAATAGGATCAGTAGCTCTTTTTTTTACCTTCCTCAAGTTCACCTGGTTCATATAAATATCTCACAGTGACATTGCCGAGTATTCGTTGTTTTGAAATATCATTTCGTGGTTTTTTGTACGGGTATTTACTTTTTGTGATCGCGTTAATAGCTTTCATATTGATTGTTCGAGTAATTTTATTATTTAGCGCAGTTATCACACTTGGTAATCTCTTGACCCATTCACGTGATTGTTTAACTCCGATAAATTCCTTCGCGTATTGATATCCAAATAACCGCTGAGAAAGTGTTCTATTAAATCGTTCAACAATTACCTGATCGCGGTGTATTGCAGTATGTCCTCGTCTGATGGTGATACAATGATGCTTCATCGTTGATAACACTGCACCCTCAAATTACCTGCCAGGATCAACCTGTAATAGATTTGGCCACTGCTAATCACCTTTTGGTCCAAGTCCTCTTCAAAACATTCGTTCAAATGCAACAGATACCTCTGATGCCGCCTTGGTCAACAATGGTTCAGTTTCCTTGTATATACTCGCAATATCGACTACATTTAATGCATAATTGTATGTCCGTTTATTAACAGTATCATGCGGCAGAAATAATATATCAGACCGGTGAACTTCATTATGGACGTTAACATCAAAATGTGCGAAATGAATTTGTTTAGACGGTGGTAGACATATCTGACATATCGCCTGTCTTGATAACCAATCCGCCTCAGTAGCTCTCTGACTTTTGCCGCTCTGGCGAGCTTATTAATTGCTGATTTACCTCTCACGTATCCTCTTGGGGAATAAAAAATAGATTCCATTTTAATTTTAATCACCAGCACCTAATACTAGTTTACCTTTCATCGCATATCGTACTAACTAGTTAGCGAATGATTCCTTGAAAGATTTATTCTTAATATAATTCAACGCATGAATAAATTTAACATCCACGATATATCTATGCTTATACTTTTTATAAGCATCATCATAAGCATAAAACGCCTTATTAATAGCGTTTATTGGATGTTCGCAGGGTCGGGGTTGATCTAAAGTCTGGTCCCATGACCGCATTAACTATATACTTTAAGGTGTTTTTCCCCTGGCTATTTCTCCCACGGAGTCCCTGGGAGTTTGGTTAACTCGGAGTCGATATCACCCCCATTTTGATTTACTAACGAATCTAAAAAACTTATAACACACTGTGCACATTTGCCGATAATCGCATCTCTGTTATTTGTAGTTACAACAGGTGTTACGTCAATTGTCGGAGTACGCGACTTACATTTCTCACAATATAAATCCATAATATATTTATATTTAAACATCATAAAACGAGCAGCAGAGAGGGCGAACCCTACGATCAATTTTTAAGCAAATTATTTTAGGTCTCCTTTTACCAAATAGAGCCTTGGATCAGACGGTTGGATTCTAAGCAAAATATTTAAAGCCTTCTTTTGCCAAATGGAGCCTTAACGATTTTAGGGACCTATTTGTCAAATTAAGGGGAACCCGAGGGTGCAAAAAACCTCTAAAAAAAATATCTTACAACATCGTCGTCGCCACCCTCTCTGCTGCTTTTAGTTCTGGGTTAACTAAATATTTGATCAAGTCCGACACGATATCTTGTCCGAGGATCTGATAAATTTAGCGTCACAAATCCATGTGGGATTGACTGAGCGCGGCTAAAGAAATTTCTAAATTGATTATGATCCATATCACCACCGCACCAAGTTTGCCAAATATTTCTTAGCGTCTGAGTATCAACACCGTTAAATACGCATAATAGATTGCAGTTATCTCTGATGACCTTCGGGATTTGAGTGTAACGTTGAGTGACATATATCACATCTGTGTTTTTATGACGTCCTCGTGAAAATATTCTAGCAGGATTCTTTTGATTATCTAACATAACATCGTCATATAAGACTAAATTGTTAATACTTCCGTCAATGGAGTCAATGTTAGGCGCCTCTTCGATATCGGTTATAAACTCAATAATATCATCATCGATTTCGAATTTCGCTTTCTCGTTAAAATCTTTTAACACTTCATAACATCGCTGATCATCTACACTCGGAGCAATCAAATACAACTTATCCCACTTCATCCATCTTGTTATCAAATTAAGTAGCAGTTGTGTTTTACCACTTCCAGATGGTCCGATGATAATTGCGCGAATAGAATTTGGTAACATTGCATGGTGTTTAATAGGTTCCCGTCGTCTCGTAGCTGAATAATCAATTACATTCATAATGTTATATAATAAATTATGGATCTATATTGTGTGAAATGTAGGGCGCGTACTGGCACAAATGACTTGACGACGATTACAACAAAAAATAATCGATCAGCTCTTTCTGGTAAATGCGTACAGTGTAGTACAAAGAAAGTTAGATTTGTTTCCAAGGAACCTTTAAAAAAAACGAGGAAGTGATATTGCAGCCAAGTTAGTGAAACTCCCAGGAACACCGTGGGCAAAATACTCAAGAGAAAAGCACCTTGCAGGGTATAGTTATTGTGGACCGGGAACAAGACTCGATATCAGACTCGATGACCAAAACCAACCCCGACCCGGTGAGTATCCAATAAACGCTATTGATAAGGCGTGTCATGCTCATGATGTTGCTTATAAAAGCAGCAATCTTCAACATAGACATCTCGCGGATGTGAAATTAATTCATGCGTTAAATGCTATTCCTGATAAATCGTTCAAAGAAAAATTGGCTTCGTGGTTGATAAAATCCGCCATGAAAGGCAAATTGATGTTAGGTGCTGGTAATTAAAAATATGGAATCTATTTATTATTATCCGAGAGGATACTGGAGAGGCAAGGCAGCAATTAGTAAACTCGCTAGTGCAGCAAAAGTAAAAAATACCACTGCAGCGAACTGGTTATCTAAACAGGCTATATGGCAAATTTATCTACCACCGCCTAAACGAATTAACTACTCGCATTTTGATGTTACAACACCTAATGAAGTTCATCAAGCTGATATATTATTTTTACCACATGACAACGGTTACAAATACGCGTTAACCGTAGTTGATATTGCTAGTCGATACAAACAAGCAGAACCGCTGAAGACAAAATCATCTACTGAAGTAGCTTCTGCATTTGAAAGGATTTAACAACGAGGTCCTTTGCGCTGGCCAAATCTGTTACAAGTTGATCCTGGCAAGGAATTTCAAGGTGTTGTTTTAACAACGATGAAACATCATAATGTCGCCATCAGACGAGGGCATACTGCACTTCATCGCGATCAGGCAATTGTTGAACGATTTAATCGGACGCTTGCTGAGCGGTTATTTGGATATCAATACGCGAAAGAATTCATCCAAGAAAAGCGATCTCGTGAATGGGTTCAGAGATTACCAGGTGTAGTTACCGCAATCAATAATGGGATTACTAGAACAATCAACATGAAACCTAACAACGCTATTAAAAGGGAGTTTATACCCGTACAACCACAAAAAGATTTCAAGGAACAAATTCTTGGTAGTAATGTCACTGTTCGGTATTTACACGAACCAGGAGAGCTTGTGGGTGGTAAAAAAAGAGCTACCGATCATATTTGGAGCGTCACTACGCATAAAATATCCGGTATAACACGATCTACGAGTAGACCAGCAGTCTATAAACTAGATTCAACTACTCCTCAGCGTAATTCCCGAGGATACTCAATTACCACCGCGTGGTCTTAACTAGCACCCCGGCGTCTGTTGCACTCAAGACAAGTCAGCATAACGTTATCTTTGGTGTGACCAATGCTGCTATTCTTTCTGTCTACGGTAAATTGGCGGGGATCTTTATCCGACCAACTCCAACGCATTATACAATTACAACTCGCGCAGTGATTATTCTGTTGTTGCTTTAGTGAAATTATCAATTCAGCATCAATGTCAAATTTTCTATTATTTTTTGTATCCTGTTGTTTATAACCAGAGAGTTTTTTTCTGATTATATCACTGGTGATTTTATCACTGGTGATATCATCGGCGCTGATTGTAGTGTCATTATCGTCACCTGACTCTGTCAGGACAATTCTTCGAAGCTGATTTATTCTTCGTACTCTGGATACTGCGAGATAAACTAAATTTGACCATTCGATGCGATTATCTACCATCCAAACAATTGTATCTGTCATAGTTAATCCCTGTGAAGAGTGTATTGTTGCTGCATAACCTAACGTCCACGGGGATTTATCAGCAGAACTCTTTGAGTTCCCCAATGCATCTTCGACGACGCTGATATCAACCAGCACGATATCATTTAACACTAAATTCTGCTTTTGTTGTTGTCCAGGAATATCAACTTTAATATTCTGCTTTCGTGTATCCGAGGGTCTATAACACAACGGTACTGGAAGTGTTGCAAATTTACGTTTATGCAATTCAAATAACTTTATCTGAAGTGCGTCTCTGACTATCTTTCTACTCGCGATTATCAAATCGTTTGGTTTCCATGTTTCCCAAAAATCATTCATGGGAGTTTCTGAAATTATTTCACGCGCTATTTCACATTGGATTCTATCCGGTTGTAATCTAATTAGCGCTTTGAACTCTCGTAATTGTTCATCAAGTGATCTATAATCAGTGGTAATTTCTTCATAATAATCTACAAAACACTTTAGCCATTCATGTGGGGATGCACCGACAAATGGTGGTGGTTGGCCGTGATCCCCGCACATGACGACTTTTGTGTTTTTGTTTAACAACCATTCAAGAAATGTTTGTAATACACTCAACGATACAGTGCATATTTCATCCCATATTATGATTTCAGGAATGAATTTATCGCCCATACGCTCAGGAGTCCATGTATCGCCTTTCCATCGAAAGAAGCTGTGATAAGTACAGGCTTTTACCCCCCGCGCTATCATCTCTCTGGCGAGTCTGTGAGTTGGTGTTAACACAATCATGGTTGTGAAATCCGTAGGATTTTTCCCACGGAATAATTCGATTGCACGAGTTGTCTTTCCTGATCCACCACAACCGTTTAAATAAACTGTCTTGTATCTACATACGGGATCAGATACCGGTGGTGCATTAGAAAATTCAGATTGAATTTCAATACGGTTACAACAAAGATATTTATCGTCGTTGGCAACGTCTGCGGATTCACAATACTCGTGTAGTTTTTCCTTTTTAAATCGCCAACATCCCCACGCTTCCTCCAAGGATGTGAATGCCGCTACATCCGATTTGTATTTCTCGTGGATATACATCGAATCAGTAGCTACTCTAACCGCGGTATCTGGAAATCTATTTATCATCGAAAATAGATTAATACAAGCATAGGCTAGCATAGAACTTCTCAAATGTATATACTGGGGGCTATATCCATCACAGTAGGTAACAACCGTTCCTAATTTCTCACCGTTGGATAGAAAAGCATCCCTACGGGAGACAAGTTTTCCATGTTTCGTTAAATCCGCTATGATAAAATCGTATTCTGCGTTGTCTATGATCAACCTCGAAGAGTATTTCGAATTGTCATATCTTCCACCTTGAGTGAATTTACCAATTATTTTTCGTCCGAAATCTTTGGCTTCTTTGTTTTTAATTTCAAATAACTCCTTAGACCAATTCATGATTTGTTCTTCATTGAAAATCTCCGATTTTCCATCTGGAAAATTCTTTCGCTCTTCGCGTATTATATGATCTAAATTAGGTTGTGGTAACCAAACATCCTTCTGCGCGCGATAGCATATAATAGCTTCGCCGACAATCAACGATTGTAACATCTCACAATCAATCATATACCGCAATAACACAATTGGCATCCACGCCTTTTCAGATAGGTGTCTACCAAGCCAAAGATAACTACACGGATGTAGCCCTGCAGCGAATTTGAATGATATCACACGAGCGAATCCCGTTAAATCAAAATCGGGTAATGGCCCATTAATCGCAACACGAGTCATTTCATGCGTGGGGTGTCCAAATCGTTTAAAATACTCAGAGCATTCTCCATACCCGAGAAAACTTCCAGGATAACACGCGGATATATCAATTGAAATCATACCATCACGTGAGTATTTTGTATTCCACAATCCTCCATGACCAAATTTGACGCAACTCAATTTAACGTCCTCGAGAAAATCATTTCGTGTTGGACGCCATGAGTTTTTTTCTCTTGCGAAGTGAGCTAACACTGATGGAATTGTGAAGCTATCCGCGAGTAGTTTTTCATTGAATGAAATCTCTTTTGAAAATGGAAATTGCAAAGCAAAATCATTAGCAATTTTTCTCATTCTGTTATCTAATTCTTCAACGCGATATAATTCACCATTTGGTCTTACAAATTGATCAAATCCTATTTCGGGATCTTCATTACTTCTAAGTAACCACACTGACACAGGATCATCTTTACACAACGCAACAATAACATCTAATAATTTCTCTTCATAGAAAACATCCCCGGAAAATTCCCCGGGGATATATTTCACGATTCGTTCTCGTGGAAATACATTTACTGCAGGTGTCCACGCGTGTTTGTTATGATCAATAATTTGTATTGGCGCTCCATTTTTTTTATATTTCGGTTCGTATAATACTTCTCCGGTTATTGTCGTTACTGATATTGGGAATCTTAATGATGCTTCTAATTTAGCTATATCGGAAATCTTTGCACCGTGCTGTTTCACTGTCAGTTCCCATTCGGTTATTTTCCTACGTCGCAGATCAGTTAGTTTATTTCCTCGGGATGCATTTGTGAAGTGTTCCATTATCCGTGTTGCTACACAATTGAGTGTCGACGACGTTTTCATAGGAGCTAGTTTTGCAATACTCGGCTTATCATTTAGCTGATATATTCCGTAAACAACTGCTGTTACAGGGTAAGATTTCTCGTAGTATGGTTTGTCAATTCCAGTTAGAATTCCTGGTTTGGAATCTCTACTCACAATGACAAATTTTTTATCCTTGAGGATTGGTTCGAATTTCTCTCTGATAACCCATTCACCTTCGACTTCGATAATGAATTTTATTCTGAAAAAATACCGTTTTCGAAGATGTGAGATTATCTCAGCTGCTCTTGTTTCATTCATGGTAGCATCAATGTTAGGTACATTGACACCGACATCTTCAATAATTCGAAATGTCGACCACGTATGAGATGCTCCATCACGCTTAAATTCATTAAAACAGTCTCTGATTTTATTCAACAAGGTTTTGTCATCTATTAGACTTTTTGGTATATTAGAGATTCTATCGAGATTAAATCTAGCATTTTTCCAAGGCTTAATTTTCGATAACCTCTTGAATTCTTTCATATTATAATAATTAAAACAAGTATTTAAATAAAAAAAACTTTAATATAATGAATCATTGCAAATGGCTTATGATTGGATCAAAGACTCCGTGTAACAAATCATGCAGAAATGAATTCTGTGGGTATCATATGCAAAGCGTGAGAAACGGTTCAAAAGGTCCTCTCCCATGCATCCATTGTGGAGTAGGTGTTAGAGGCAATTCACAATTATGCATCAATTGCGGGGGTAGGCGTTATAGAGAGTTGAAGCGTTATTATGACAAGCGAAGAATAAAAAATCCCGACGTTGTCAATGACAATGGCAAAATCAAAAAAAATGCCCAAGACTATAGAGAAAGATTTCTCAATATTATATCTCAACCAAATATTGAATTAGACAAATAATATGAGTATTGTATACAAATGAACCAAGATTTTCAAAGACATCCTGTTATTGAAAACTATGAAGCTTCTCGTGATGGTGTTGTTAGAAATTACAGACTCAAGAATCCGGTTGGTTATCTGAATAATCAAGGATATTTGAGTTTTAACACTGGAAAGAAAAATTATTATAATCATCGTTTCATATATGAAGTATTTAACGGATTGATCAAGGATGGGTTTGTTATTGATCATATTGATGGTATTAGGACTAATAATTCTTTATCGAATCTTCAGGCTATTTCACAACGTGATAATTCAAAACGAGGTGGGACTGGGAAACACTCGAAAAATGCTAGACCAGTAAAATCAATTAGTATTGATAACGAGGAAATAATATTTCCGTCTATTACTTCAGCCGGTAGATATTTTGATATTTGTCCCCCCATCGGTACAAAGAGTAGCAGATGGAATTTATCAAACCGCTTTTTCAAAACGTTTTTGTAAAAAAATTCGATTTGTTTACGTGAATTAACGGAGATAACTCACTGGTAACGCGCGTGTGACAAATTATCAATGACATAGTTATCGTTGAAACATTGTTATTGTTTTGGTGGTTTTTGATTGGTTGTTATAATTATCATAAATAATCAATTATCTGTTTCTGAAATCTTTTCAGACCTCGAAACAAAATCATCATAGCGTTTACAAATAATATTATTCTTTTTTTTAGTGGGTTTTTCAAGTATTATGTGTTACTTCTGCGTTGTGAATAATCACTATTAAACACAACAAACAATTACAAGCAGACACCATTCTATCTAACTTCGCTGTAATGAATGGTTATATACAACCTGGTCTGTGTTATGTTTGGGCTTTAGCCGAAGCTCAAGTGCAAAAACCAAACCACACCGTCTCACGTGGTGTGATTGTTATTATTGACAATTCAAACCAAATTGGATTTTTGTGATTTGGTTTTTGCACTTGAATGTAGAATAGCCCGCGTCATCCATTGTCATTGAATCAATTCATAGTATTATCATTCACAAGCATTGAATCAATTCATTGTAAATACCATTGTTATTATAATCTATTGTTGTACCGTCGTCATCCATTGTCATTATAATCTATTGTTGTACCGTCCTATTTGTAAATACAACCGCCTGTACACTAGATCATGGGGTTGTAAGTACCTTCCTATTTGTAAATACAACCGCCTGTACACTAGATCATGGGGTTGTAAGTACCGTCGTCATCATAATCACTTATAATCGCATTAAGCTTCTGGATATGCTAAGATGACCAACACCTTAGCGTGTCCAGAATTCATTTTGTTATTTAAAAAATCTTTTGGATTTTCGTTCAAACAATTAAATAAATATACTCTTTCATATATATGGATTCTGAAAATCTCAAATGTGTTATTGTTGAAATCAACAAACTTAAAGATCAAAATGTAAAATTATGTTCAGGGTTAGATTGTGATCAAATCATGACCGATTTCGAGGATATACAATTTGCAGAACAGAATGGAAAATATTTACTCGCTAAGAAATATTTTTTAATTAAGCGAGTACAAAAACTTATCCGTGAGAGTTTGGTTTATCATGAAGACGTTAACGTGTTTGTACCACTATGTAACATCGTCGAACATATTCGGAGGCAATTAAGTTCAGAGTATGAAAGCAGAAAACTTATCAATTGCAAGGTGAGACAATTAAAAACGTCAATGGAGCAAGCTGAGTCCTACCCGTAGAGCCCCTTGTTGTATATAACTTCCGTGTACATGAATGGGCCCATTCATGTGAGTTTAGTCAACAATGACACAGTTCACACGGTATTTTAAATGAAAAATTCATAGTAATTTTCAACGTAGTACTTTTTTTTACTCGGTGAATTACAATGATTGCTTTTGCAATGAAAATCTTCGATGGAAACTCTTTGAGTTTCAATTGAAATTGCAAAGCAATTTGACAATAGTGATACTCTTTCAATAATGGTAGGACAATCGCTGACCACACGTAACACAAAACAACGACTGATCGATATTAATAAACTATTACCGATTCGTGATCGTTTACGCGAACAACTTCAGCAGCGGCAGTTAATTCAGACTGATTTTTCTACTGATACACAGGAACTCTTTAAGCCGATTGTTGCTGCAACTACAGATGTGAAAACAGCTACTGAACGAGCTATATAAGGAGATGTCCCTGAGGAGGGGAAACGAGTAGAGAGACCTCTTCTTGGTGAACTTGAAAAAATAGCAACCGAAACTGGACAAACAAAACAGGCTATACAAAAACTTTCAGGTGATATGGCAACTCAGATGGAAATACAACGACAAAGTGTTATTGATGTTAATGATGAATCTCGAAGAGATCTCCCTTAGAATTGCCACTTGAATCAAGAAGAACAGTAGAGGGTTTACGCGAGAGATTTAACGAGGAGGGGATAGCAGCAATTGATAAAACTAAACTATCAGAAATTCCTGTGTTTGTTGTTACGAATTATGAAAACAGAAAAAAAATGTTGACACCAGGGAAACATGGATATATTAAAAATATTCAACACTGGGCTGATGTGATTTACAAAATCAGAACTGAAAAAAGTAAAATTAGACCAGAGGAGGATACATCATACATTGAATACATGAAAATAGTGGGTGAAGTATACAATAAATATGAAGAACTAAAACAACAACAAAAACCACAAAAATTGCAGCGGCGGAAACAATCTTCGAAGAAAATATCCTTCTCACCTAAAACATCAAAATTCGGTTCAGAAATAGATACACAAGGTGCAACTGGTGACGAAGATGAGGAATCTCCCCCCGTTGAGACGTTTGGGAGTGGGATATCAGCGAAATTGCCTGCAATTTCATGTCCTGGTAATATTCTTTGTGATATAGCACGATTACAAGTACTCGTAGGAGGAAAACGGGCTGGAAATAACTCACCAGAAATAATTAATGAAGCTGCTGATATCTGTAGACGATTATTTCAAGGTAGTATCATGGATATTGCAACATATCGAGATTTTATTGAAGAGTTAGTGGAGGAAAATTCTACGAATTTTCATCACGGTTATCATAGCGATTAGATAAATAGCAATTGAATAAAGAATGATCATACACTACAACCATGATAAACCAACTAACGTCTACGTAGTGAACTCACGATTGCCAAAATACCGAGCATACTATGGAGATGGTCTAGGTAATACTATAATGGGATTATTTTCAAGAATGGCTCCAAAAGTAGCGCCGCTAGCAAAACAACTATCAACGAAAGCTATTGATGTTATCAGGGATAAGGGTATTAGCGCTGTTGGTGATCTTGCCGGGAAGGCGTTTTCAGCCGCGAAGGATAAACTAACAGCGCTAGTTCGACGTCGAAATTCGAAGAATTTCCAATCTGGAAGATTTTCAAATTCAAAGAAACCATTACCGTTACCATCTACTGCGGTTATGCCTGCGCAGGTTAGTAAAATAATAAATAACGCAGTAGATGAAAAACTACAGTCGTTGATTTCATCATCGATGACCGCCCAAGATAACATAACAGCAAATATGATAGCGGGAAGTGGTCTTGGAAATTCAAAAAGTTTCTACAAAAGTCAAAGACGTCGATGAAAACTGCTTGTAGTTTATAAAAAAATAATTATTATAATAAATGAAAAATCTGCGATTTTCAATTCTGTATTTTTCACTGGTTTTCACTGAATTTTGGGTGATTTTTGATGATTTTTTGACTGTGAAATCACATTTTTGTGATTTTATTGATGATTTCCGTGAGAATTAGGAAGAAATTCGTAGGGTAAAGTGGTCGAATTTGCATGGGATTTTCCATAGTTAAAAGCTGTTAGGAATTTGTTTTGTTGTTTTTGAAGCAAAAATGATCAAAAATGATCAAAAATCACCCAAAATTCAGTGAAAACCAGTGAAAAATGCAGAAAAATCCGGAATTATTCCGTAGGGTCAAGTGGTCGAGTTTGCATGGGATTTCCCATAGGAAAAAGCTGTTAGGAATTATTTTAAAATAATTGAAAATCATTGTTGAAATTCGAAGAATTTTCATGATTTCACCTTCAATTTAGACCAGCGGGTATATAATAAAAAATGTTCAAACAGAACCCTGATAGTGCATTTGACATGGACGCCCCAGTACTCAAGGATGATTCTGTACGCGATTATTAATTTTTTGCCTATCACGCAGTACAACCTGATCTTCGGGGAAGAATTGAACTTCAAGTTCATGGTACCAGTAAATACCTTTTGCCTTGTGAAGCCTTTATTGAAGTCGAAGGTGAACTCGTAACAAATGTTGCAGCTAATACACCATATGATGATAACCCAACTATCCAAGTTGGTTTTGTTAACAACGGCATCATGGCGTTATTTGAAAGCGCTAGATATCTCATTGATGGAAGAGAAATAGAATCTATTGAACGTGAGGTTGATATTGCTACCGTAATAATCGGTTTAGCGAGATATTCTGATGACTATACTAGATCAGCAGGTCCGTCTATGATGTTCACGAAGGATATTACTGATAACGCTGAGCACGTCCAGTATTCTAGAGTAAAAGCAACACGAGCTACAGCAGTTGATCCAGCACCAGCCGGATATATAAGACCAGCTGCTGAATTTGATGTCATAAATAATATTCCCGGTTACAACCTAGGATTTTCAACGCGAGTATCAACGTTGCAGGGTCAACATCGAAGGTTTTCATGTGCGATTCCATTGCATCACATATTTGGATTTTGTAGAAACGTCAGAAAAGTTATCTATGGAGCAAAGCATACGGTAGCATTAGTGAGAAAAGGTACTGATGATAATGCAATCTGGCGCGGTGCTGGCGTTGCCGCTGGTAAAGTCGTTTTATCAAAACTAACACTGTGGATGCCGGTGTTGACTCCGTCGTTGTCAACAGAACCACGGTTACTATCATGTATGGATCGTGGGGGAAAGACGTTGTTGAGTTGGTTATCAACGTCCACAGATACCATGGATTATAATATTGATGGTACACTTACATGGCATCTAGCATCAAAACAGGGTATTTCAGCTCCACGTCACATATTTTTTGCGCTACAGAATACTGCGCGATTAGATAATCAAGAACGTTCCCATATGATATTTGATCAAATTGGGTGTAATGAAGTCTCGCTGAAAATAAACGGACAGCAAGAACCATCAGAGGATATACAACTAAATTACACAGAAAATCATATTGCACGAGTTTATCATAACCTGTTGTCGTATATGGGACGCGATCAAAATGTTGATACTGGTCTACAAATATCACAGTTGGATTTTAAAAGTCTGTATCCGATTTATTACTTTTCGTTGGAACATCTTGACTTGATGAGACAGTCCGTCGTTGATATATATTTCCGAGCTCGTGTAACCCGTCCTGGTGGTATTGCTAATTATAGAGCGGTTGCTGTCATTCTCAGTGATAAATCAATGATACTCGAAGGTGTTGGTGGACGAATGAGAGTGGTAGATGCACCAGTGGAAAATCTGTGATTGATTTTCCATCTCTCTCTCTGCGATTTAGAATCAATCTGTTTTGTATAATGTCGTATAGTAATATCAATGTCACGTTGACACCTGGTCAGTTAAAAAAATTACAATCCAAATCAGCTAAGCAATGTGGAACCACAATAACGCTGAAACCTAATCAAATGAATGGCGGAGCGAATAAACTATCACTGACGAAAACTCAGGTTAATCATTTTAATAAAGCGCTTAAAGAAAAAAAAGGAGTTCAGGTTACTCTTTCTGCGAGCGCGATTAAAAACATGGAAAAGACAGGTGGTATATTCCCGCTGTTAGGGTTGATTCCAGGGTTGATTGCCGCAGCGGCCCCAGCGGTAGCTAAAGCGGCAGCGTTAGGGGCTATTGGTACCGCGGCAGGAATGGCATTAAAAAAAGCAACGGGAAAGGGTTAGAAAAAAAGGGGAAAGGTCTAAGACTACCAGGAACCCCGTATTCATGGTACAGCGGAAGCGGCCTGAGAATCCCAGGAACGGTTTACTAGTGAAAATCTTCCAATGTCCAATTTTGATTTAATTGATGCCGCTAAAAAACTCGCGATTAAAAACTTCAGAGGTGTTTTTATGAAAGATCAGTTACCGGCACAACTTAATCACGTTGAAACGGGTATTATTAATCTAGATAACAGCGATGGACCTGGAACCCACTGGGTTGCATACGCGATTGATCCACGTGGGATTATTTATTTTGACTCATATGGATTAGCGCCTCCGAAGGAATTTATGCGTTATATAAACAACTTAAAAATACCCCGTTGGTATTCCACGTTACCAACACAAACGATGATTGACCCACCCATATGTGTTAATGAAGTATTAAACGTACTTAATGCTATTTCAAAGGAATCTTTGATGAAATTGCAGAGTAATTTACAATCAAAACCACCCCATGTGGAAGTGAATGAGTATACTAGCAGTCGTTGGATTGAAAATCTTTAAGATTGAAAATCCTTTAGATTTTAAACAGAGAAAAGATTTCTATGATAACAATGATTGATATTTGGGGACGACCTTTATCAACGCTGAAGAAACCGGATACTGATGGAGTTGAAACCCTTGATAAAAAGGATGTTAAAAAACTAATCGAAGATGAAATAGACGAAACGTTGAACCTAGTAGATGTTGATCCTGGTGAAATAGTTGTATTTGGCGATCGTCAGGGTAAATTGAAAACTAGTAATGTCTCCCTCGATAATATTTTAGTTAAACGACGAGACGCAGCAGAGGATACTATCGCGTTATTTTCCGATCAGGGTAAACTCAAACCAGGTGTACTTATTTCAACGATCACGGATAAATTAGCATCATTCGATAACACGATGAATTCATTGAAATCACTCAATGATAAGTATGACGATCATATAGTTGCATTTGATCAGTTTACTACAGTACAAAGTAATATAATTGACAAAATTGATAAACCCCTGCTAGAATTTTTTGGAAATCCACCAGTGACCACACCAAAACTCACCTCGATAAAAGATTCTATGTTGGAACTAACAACTCTTCAATCCGAATATGAAAAGCACGTGAAACAGTTTTCAATGTTTCGTAAAAATATCTTTGATAAATTTATTGGAACTCCATTCGATAAAATTGAAATAACCCTTCCTGATATTAAAAAGGCTGTTGATGATCTAAAAAAATTCAACGACGCGATGAGGGATGATACAACGAGGATGATAAGCGTTATTGAAAAAATAAAAATTCCTCATAAGAGCACCAACAATATCGTATACACGATTCAACACGGTTCATTTGCGTGGACTCCCACAACCAACATTTTACACGTAACAACAGCCGTCAAGGGTATTTATCGATGAACAATAGTATCACCGACTCAATTCAATATATCATCAAGTAGTTCATCTGGAGTCAATAATACAGTATCAACGATCATCGACAAGGATGAATCTGAACAGTTCACGATAACGACTGCAGAGAGAAATTTAGTCAGGGTTTCAGTAACGTGGTAAGTAGAATTCGTGGTGGATTTAAGTAAGCAACTAAACTGAAAACGCTAGCAATTTGAAATCAATTGAAAACGCTAGCGCTTTTAAAATAAAATGACAATCCCTTCAGTGTACCAGTATCGCTATGATCAGGTCAGAGAATTTCAAACTAAACTCAACTCGCTGTGTGAGGAGTATCAAATAAAAATAAAAAAATACAAACGAAGAATAACCGCGGTTGATATCACCATGTCAGGCGTAATCACTGCTGCTGCAATAATACTATCTTCGGTTACAATGATTGCTCCGGTCGTAGTTCCAATCGCTATTTCCGCGGTGGCTACAATCGCGGGTATATTAACCGGGATCACAAAAAAAACTATCATCGTGTAGCCAGAGTAAACTACACGACTATGAAATTAAATTTCACATTGCATCTACCGGTTACTCGCAATTATCCTCGTTGATATCATCATCAATCGATGACACTACAATATCAGATAGCGAATTCTCAACGATGGCTCAATTATATAAATCAACAATGCTAAAATTAGAGCAGAATAATAATAATAATGTCGTCACAAGAACTACTTCAACAAATAGTAACAAATACAACACCAGTGAAAATAAGCATGATATCAATAACCTCAACTCATCCTGAATTCAGTGTAAATTTCCCAATCCCCGTTCCAGTGAGCGAGATCGCGCTGGCAAAACTACGAGTGTATCATAGCTGGCCCAATATCAGATCTGTAGCATTTGGTGGTCAACAACCAAATAATTCCTTGGTGTTCGCGTGGAAAAATCGTGAAGACGGAACTCCAGACTGGAATGTTGTTTCAATTCCAACTGGGTCATATCAAATCGAACAAATCAATAACGAATTTCAACGAAGAATAAAATCTATCACTGGAAAAGAATCAAAAATCGCTATAACGGTTCTCGAGCCGACGTTATCATCTACGATCGAGATTAATTCCCATGCGTATGCTGTGGATATTTATCAGAGTTCTATAAGATCAGTGTTAGGATGGCCTGAATTACCACCTAGACAGAAAGAAACCGTTAATATACCAGAACCTGTAAAATCTGATTATGTCTCCAACGTGATAAAACCCGATAATCCATTGAAAAGTTATCAAGATTATTATCCCAACAAGTTTATGAAATATGACAACTAAAATAATCTGACATTTCACCCTGGTTTAATCGAAGAAAATTTAACAGCGATGAATAATGATTTTTCATTATTGTTAATATCCCTTAAATCCGGCTCTCTCACCCAAGATGAATTTATTAGTGTAGTACAAACAGGTAACAAAATCATCAACGATATGGAAACATTTCATGCGCAAATTATTCAAGAAGGAGGTGTTAAAATTTTGCCAATATGGGGAAAACCCGGAGACAGCGCAGAAGATATCCCAAAAATTAAAATTCCTGGGTATAAACCCGATGAATTAAAAAAAACTTCTCAGTTATGCCATCGATATCGGGTTTAAGAAAATCCACGACGATTGGAAGAAATTATCACGACAACAAACAAATATTCTGACATTTAATAACCTTCCAGATGGCGGTGGGAGACATATCGCTCCTCAAAATGTGAATATATCCTCAGTGATTGCGCTGAATTTAGTATGTGACGTTATCGAAGGAAGCTATCAAATAAATCTCGAGCAATCAAATCATGCTCAGCAGGGATATATTCTATATTCATTTGCACCAACGGCTCCTCCAGTGTTTCTAATTATTGAATACCCAACTAATCCAGTCTTTTGCGATGTCATAATGATTCTTTAACGAGAATTAATTTCAAACTCACTGACCAATCTAATAATTTGATTGATCTGCGAGGTGAAGTTTTGCAAATTAGTCTGTTTGTAAAGTCCTGATAGGATTTTCAATCATAAGTGATTTTCATCGTAAAAAAATTGTTAACCCAGATCTAAAAGTTCCACCAGCAGAGAGGGCGGCGACGACGATGTTGTAAGATATTTTTTTTAGAGGTTTTTTGCTCCCTCGGGTTCCCCTTAATTTGACAAATAGGGCACTAAAATCGTTAAGGCTCCTTTTGGCAAAAGGAGGCTTTAAATAATTTGCTTAGAATATAACCGTCTGATCCAAGGCTCTATTTGGTAAAAGGAGACCTAAAATAATTTGCTTAAAAATTGATCGTAGGGTTCGCCCTCTCTGCTGCTAAACGTTACCATATATAATTCGGATGATTACAGTTGGACCGTCTACAAGTGGTAAAACACAACTGTAACTTAATTTGATTATGAAGTGGATGAAATGGGATAAACTATATTTAATAGCCCCAACAGCAAAGTATCAACATTGCTACGAGGTGTTAAGAGATTATAAGTAGACCGCAAAACCAATAGCTGGTGAAGATATTGAATTTATTGACGATATCGAAGAAGCATCATTATGTTGAGGATATCAACGAGAACATCAACAATTTCATTGTGCACGACGATTTGGTAATGGATAGTCAAAAAAACCAGCTAAGATATTTTCGCTTGGAAGACATAAAAGTTGATAAAATGCACGTTTCTCAACGATACCCTAACATAACGAATATAGTCAGGGACAACTGTAATATTCTTTCAGCGTTTAACGGAGTTAATATATACACGATACAAAATATTCACCGGTCTAGTGGTGTAGTGGCGACATGGATATAATGAATTAAAACAATTTGCTTACACCGCTCAGATTATCCCACATGGATTTATAACGATAAATTAGAAGACCCTCAAACACGATATTGATTTGGAATAGATAAAAAATATTTAATTAATAACAACTATCAAAACCGCGACAACAAATACGTCTATTTTTACGGCTTGGTAACAGGCCTTGGTTTGACAAATAGAAACCTCTAAAAGTTGTAGGATTTAACCTATCTCCCTAATTATATTTTTCGACACTATTTGTTCTGTTTCCTAGGAAGCCTTGGTTTGACAAATAGAAACCTCTAAAAGTTGTAAGGTTCACTCTCTCTCTCTCTCTCTCTCTCTCTCTCTCTCTCTCTCTCTCTCTCTCTCTCTCTCTCTCTCTCTCTCTCTATTTCTTTTTTTGACACTATTTTTTTTTCTTTTTTTTCATAACAAGCCTTGGTTTGCCAAATAGAAGCCTATACAAGTTGTAGGGTTCACCCTATCCCCTACGCATGTGGAAACAATATTTGAGCAATCTCTCTGTGAATATGTTTTAGTTTTTTCATCATTGTTTCTACAATTTCATATCCACTGTTTACATATTGACTTCTAACCTGTAGGAAATACTTTGAAATGGTATAAGAAGGACTGAGTACATGCAATGTTTATTCATCCATGTGGCAGTAAATCTAGATGTTAGTATAAGAGTTTTTGATAAATGAATAGGAACCAAAAGTATGGCCACAATTCTTCTTGCTCTGGATGTCTAATTTTTTATTAGAGTTCTTTAATCGTCTGTAATTGAATGTTGTAGCATGATTCAAAATATTTAGTTTATAATGGTTTTAATGGAAGCAACTTTAAGTTTAATTTACACAGTTGATAATAAATCTATGCTCTTTTATTTAAGTTCATTGTTCTGACTTCTTTATATCAATCCATTGCATAGTTTGTTTTATTTTGTATATGCTTACTCTAATTAGACCTATAGCAAACAGTTCAAGGAGTGAAAGGGGGTACTCTGGACATCGCTCGTCTGTCTGTACATCACAGTTTTGGTTACATCACATCTTATGAATACTTTTAGATATTTATTTGAAACTTAATATTCGTTTCTTTGAAAGCAAGTGATTTTACACTGTAAAAAATAAGTTAACCGAAAATTGGAGGAATTATTCCAATTGTTATTACAAATTCTGTCCATCCATCTGTCAGTCACACTCTCATAATATTAATATAACTTTGAAATATCTCACTGAAAATTTGTTTTCACTTGGATTTGTAACATTTGAAGAATATGCATAATCACAAATATTGAATATGAACAAGTTTTATATTGCATATGTTTATATGTTGAATGTGAACAAATCGGACGGAATGTGAGCAGATTATATCACTGGACAACAAATTTTTACAAAAGTCATGTTACTGAAATAAAATTAGTCAATTCTTATCAACTTTTATGTGATGAACACGAATATGACAGTCAAATTGCAAAATTGGCTCTAGTTTTTTTGTAATCTGCAAGAAATTAATGTTTACATAACGAAATGCATTCCAATAGTAAAAGGTCAACTGTAATAGCCTACCTATAAAAAATCAAGTCATTGACTACATCTTAGGTTTCTTCGCCTGTCTCTTGTACAGCTGTTCGGGAGCATCTCTGAGGAGTGTCCAGCAGTAGTCAGCCAGCATTGTAGTGGACCATTTACCTTGGTATCTTTGTTCCATTGTTGCGATATCTTGATGAAAACGTTCGCCGTGTTCATCACTAACAATACCACAGTGGCTAGGAAAGAAATCCAAATGGAAATGAAGGAAGTGAATCTTTAGAGACATATTGCAGCCAAGTTTCTTATACTTCATCAACATGTCTTCTACTAGTTCCTTATAGTTTTCTGCCCTAACATTTCCGAGGAAGTTTGTAGAAACTAGGCGAAAAGCATTCCATGCTTGTTTCGCATCACCTTCCAGCAAGTTGTTGAACCGGTCATCTTTGAAAAGCTCTCGAATCTGAGGACCCACAAAAACTCCTTCTTTAATCTTTGCTTCGCTGAGTCGAGGGAATTTTTCATGCAGGTATCGGAATGCTGGCAAAGTCCGGTCAATGGCTTTCACGAAGTTCTTCATCAAAACCTAGTTTGATGTGAAGGGGTGGTAGCAAGATTTTCTGAGCCTCAACCAGAGCTGGGTGTTGGATATTCTTCTCTCCAATGGCTACATTCTGCCTGTGAGTCCATTCCTTCCTCATGTAGTGCATTTCCCTTGCTCGGCTATCCCACTCGCATAAGAAACACATGTATTTTGTATATCCTTGCTGCAGTCCCATTAAAAGGGCAACTACCTTCAAATCACCACAGAGGTGCCAGCTGTACTTGTTATACTCAATGAAATTCAGTAGCTGCCTTAAGTTATCGTATGTTCCTTTCATGTGGACAGCATACGCTACTGGAATAGATGGAAGAATGTTTCCATTGTGCAAAAGCACAGCCTTGAGACTCAGTTTCGAAGAGTCCACAAATAGTCTCCATTCTTGTGGGTCATGAGTGATTTTCAAAGCATTCATGAGGCCCTCAATATCGGAACAGAATATCAGATTACTTTCCTTTCTGAAGAAAGGCTCTAATTGCCGGTGGCGCTTTCGATATGCAGTAATTGTGACATCTTCTTCTAGAAGATTCCATTGTTGGAGTCTTGATCCTAGCAATTCTGCCTTGTTCTTTGATAAGTCCAAATCACGAATCAGGTCATTTAGTTCTTCCTGTGTTATTCTGTGTGGGGTTGATGATGCACCACAGTGAAAATCTGGATCACTGCATGCTGATGGACCAGGAGAAGAACAGGTCGACTCACCTTTGTCTTCGTCAGATGAATCAAGAGAATATTCTGCTGGAGGTTCTGGAATAGGAAGTCCCTCACCATGTGGAACTGGTCTCAATGCAGACGGAATGTTTGGGTAGACTATTCTCGACTTCTTTCGCTTCGTTATTCCGCCAGAAAGAGGAGGAACCAAGCAGAAGTAACAGTCATTTAGGTGGTTACTTGGCTCTCTTCACACCATTGGGACTGCAAACGGCATTGATGACCTTTTGCAATTCAACCACTGTGAAAGCTGTGTTGTACATGTAGCACAGCATATATGCGGAGCCCAAGGCTTGTCTTGGTCACCAACCTTGCATCCGAAGTAAAGATGATATGCCTTCTTCACTTGAGAATTGATACTTTTCTTCTGGTTGGCAAATGTCACTTCCCCACAAATATAGAAAAAATTGTCCGCGGTATTAACACACTTTCGAGGCATTACTGTTCTTTATTGTACGTAAATGGATAAAATAATAAGTTTTATGTAACAGTAGCTTGAACTGTCTCGCACAACGTCTAAAATATTTTAAATGCTGAACCTATCTGATTGGGCTTTATATAGTACACTGCTTACGTCAGCTTCAGGAGCCGCCTGGCATTAGTATAATAGGCCTACACATGTATAGTACACAGCTGACGTCAACTTACTTCAGCAGGCGCATGGCATTAGTATTGCATTGCATCAGAAAATGATGCAATCAACTGTGGATGATGTGAGCATGATGGCATTATGCAATGTTACATCATTATTCCGGATGTTGCTGCAGTCCTACTGGAGAAATTTACACAGTGAAACATAGAAAATGATGTATATGAATATCTTCAAAACGAGAGCCAATAAAAAAATTTCACGGTTATATTCGTGTTCGGCACACCAAAATACTACAAATTAGGGCCTTTTCAAGTCAGTAATGATTTCACTGTTGACCAGTGTTATATAATGAATGTGAATACATTACAGGTGAATCCGAATAAATATTATGCAGAATAAGAAGAGGTTATATGGTGAAAGCGAATATGTTATATGCAGGATGAGAATACGTTATATGGTGAAAGTTACATGGGGAATATGAACATTTTATATGCTGAATGAGAAGATGTTACATGATGAATGTACACATGTGATATGCCGAATGAGGAGAAGTTTCATAGTGAATGTGAACATGTTATATGCAGAATAAGAACAAATAATGTATTAAACATGAATAAATTATAAGGTGATTACACATGTGTACAAACCAGCTCGATACTTATGCCACTCTTCTGACAGTCGTTTACTCATTAATCCAACTATAAAAACCAAGTCATATGTACAACGTTTTTTACATTCCAGGACGTAGCAATATGGAATTAATTGCCCATTGAAATTAAACACAAAGACACCCTTTCAAGAGTATTATTCAAACTCAACTTTTTCCACTGCAAGAACAAACTTAAAGACCTAAAGATGTTTCCCACTTTAAATATTTTCAGCATTTGTTTTTGCTTTTTGTTTTCTGACTTCATGGTCTTTGTTTTGGTTTTGCTTTTTGTTTTTTTGTATTCATATCATTATAGATGTTGTAAAGTGATTAGAGCTTCTAAAGATAAGCACTATACGAATTCATCATTACCATTATCATTATTATTATTATTATTATTATTATTATTATTATTATTATTATTATTATTATTTTTATGTGGTTTATAACGTGATCACTTTTTTGCTGTGACATTTTTTGTAGGGAAATATATGATCCCATGTTGGATCATTTCCACAATAAAGTTTAACACATGTTTATCTGCATTTCTTTTCAAAACTAAAAATATAGATGTCAGTTGGTGTAGCTAATGGATTAAGGCATCAGAATACTGTCTTGAAAGATCACCCCATGTGCCAAAAAATGATGGTCTTTCTAGACATGTGGTCTCTTATAACAGGTCACAACACTATATATTAATCAATAAAATTCTTTATTAAGAATATGGTCTCTCAAGAGATGTGGTCTCACGTAACAGTGATCTTTCAAGACATTTTGTACTGTATTAACTCTTTATTTTTAGTCAGGCATTTTTATAGCTGAGGATACATTAGTGTGTAACGCAGAAGTTTGACTTCTTGATATCGATTCTAAGCTTTAATATCAAGATCAATGCAAGCTCAATATCTTATCACTCAGACTACAAAGTTTCTGGAGTAGAGAATTATTGAAATAATATTTACCAGCCAAAACATTCGACATCTAAGTTCATCAGGCATTCATGAGCACAGCCAAAGAATGAAAATTTGCTGACTGAATTAAGATACTCTCCAAACTCCAACTTTGAGGCTTTTTAATTATGCATCCTGACATCGAGAGTTTTGTTTTTGTTGGAATTATCAACACTTCTAACATATTATTGACTTTGCTGATGGGAATTAAATTAAGTTTCTTTCGCAAGATTCACTAAGACAGCTATAAACATGTACCATTTTGTGTTTCATGCTTGCTGTCTTTTTTATTGCCAATAATTTTGATCCTCGATATGACCAAGGGAACAGCCTAATAGATTTTTCATGAAAAGTAGTGCCAAATATATCTGTTGAAAAGTTGGAGATGGGTTTGCTAGACAGATATATACTTTGTAGATATTCCTTATATTTTTGACGGCTTAACAATAGTCATGAGTTAATCATAAGACAAATATAGTAATGGTATTATTTAGATTTCTTTCCCTTTGCACTTAACCTTTATTTCTCTCAGTGTCAAAGGTAGATAATTACAGTGTGTCTCTGCTATTTGAAAATGGAAAATTCCAACTACATACTTGTTTGTTAAAAACACGATCCATAATTTCACTTAAAAGAAGAATTTTGATTGAACTATACAGATGGCATATCACTATTGTTTGTCATTCCTAGAAACACAAATGGGATTGATACTCATTTATTATGGCTGTGCAATGTACAACAATTAGACTTATTCGGTTCATTATGAACTGCCCCAGATAATAGAACATTAGTAAGTACATATATCACATGAGAGTTGGATATAGTATCAGTAATGTAGTCAAACATGTAATAAGGATAGATATGGAAGATATGTATTTTGTTGTGACTTTTTTTTAAAACAAGCAAGTTGTGAACTATGTCGGGACAAGAAAGGTCTACAAAAATGTAAATAGACTGATTAGTTGTTGAAGTAACAATACTTCAATGTATGTCCTGATTATAACTATCTAACGTTTTAAATAACCAATTTGCATAAGGTTTTTATTTGCATTGACTATTAGTACTTTACTCTCAAGTCTTAAATGTTTGTAGTTTAATACATGAAATAAAATATATTGTATTGTATTTTTAATTTGAAGTACAAAATGTATAATTGTAACTAATTATTTTTGGTTTTATTATAACCAATTATAATATAATATGATACCATTAGGCATTCAAATTATGTGCATTAAATGTACTATCAGGATGCAGGGACCCTAGGTGGTAGAGTGGTCTATTGCATTTGTCTTTACAGATCACAGTCGCATCTCATCGTTCTCCACATGAGTTCAAGTCTATGCTTAACTTCTGGAAATGTGATAAAACATGTCAATACCTTCCCAAAGGTCATTGATTTTTCGTTATGACTACTATATGGACTGGTCACCATGTACAACATATCATATTCTGAAAAATTAAACCTAACAAGTATATGGTTACCTTGTTTTTATAATGGAGTCACTTTTTAGACTTCCATACATGGTGTTAAGAAGGAGGATCAATAACTAATTTATTTATCTCTTTTTCAAAGTTTCAGCCATTTTTGTCCTTCTATCTGTGCCATCATGCCAGTACAGTGCATCATCAGCTCATATCAGTGTGTAATTTTAAATCACTCTTTTCATAAAGAGAAAATCACATGTGTTTAAGTTTATATCTCGGTTCAGTATCGGAATTCAGACTGCTTCCAGCTTACTGCTGATTTGAATCCATGGTTCATTGAGTCACAATAGTTGTTTGCTCAAATGTTAGTTGTTTTAAGATCCCTTTAAGGCACACAAATGCAATCTGTAATATTTGACACAGATATCAAAATCAGGTTCAAAATAATCTCTGGCAAATACAACACCTGATTCTGCATTACAATATCAATTATGAAATTTTCTCTGTTTCTTAGCGAGGTCCCGTTTTGCTCGAAGTGTCTGATAATGTTCTTTATGTGTTTTGAGCAAAGAATGGCAGTGAATTGCCTATTTACAATCTTGTTCCTCAAAAGGGAGAAAAACTTACTAAATGCGTATACTACCATGTGCTATTGTTTATTTCAAGGTTCACTCGTAAGGGGAACTGATGGATTCCTTTGCTAGTGACACACTTATTTTCAGAAGAAGAGGCTGTAAAGTAAAAGTTCTATCAACACCTAAAACATGGTGTTATTTTGCATTCAATTATATCCTATCTCATCTGGTCTCATAAGTATATAATAATGACAAGAAGTTTTCCCTCTGAAGTGACCTTCTGGTTATATTATTTAGATTGCATTTCATGAATTGCTCCAGTTTCATCATCTGCTATGTTTAACGTGGAGTTTCATTTTTCTCTTTGCTAAATTCTCATTGTGTATTTTGTTTTTTATTTGTCTCCTTGAGTACATGAATTGGACATATTTTCAGCTTTCGTGGCAGCCCTCATTAATATCATATTGTTTATGCTTCTATTTGATTCTTTGCCTAGGGGCTCTCTGTATATTTTAATCACTGGCATGGTACTGGAATACGCTACTACTGCGAAGTGTTTTATGTCCCACTAGCTATGGGATGTCGACAATGGTCGTAACACATATTTCCAACACATGTCCGACATCAGCCATTGAAAATAACTTTTGTCATGAGTATAATAATAATATTTTCATAAAGATTGTTTGATAGTGTTAAAATTCAGGCCTGGTCGCAAAGGAAAATGTCTGTATGATGTTTTCACAGTGGGAACAAGGAGAATATGAGTGTCGGACTAGGGGTGTAAATTTCCTGAGGTGATGTACACATTCCGATAGTTATATTAACATGAGCCACTGAATGGAATGTTGGATCCTATTTTGTGTTTGATTCTGGATCGAACATGTACACAGCAGGAAAAAGTGTCCTCAGTTAGTCATACTGTAAGCGTAATCCAGGCAGCCGTGTTTTGAAATTTCTGTAATTTATACAGTTGAAACCAATATGAAGCAAACAGAACTAGGTTACAATGATCCAGTATGAAACCTACCAAGGAACACAGAGTTTAAGTGGCGTTAACCAGAAGCAAATTGCAGATGCAGTGCTCGTTACATGTTGGTGTCACGAGAAGACACTGTTAAGAGTAGCGCCTCTGGTTTCGTGATTATCTGAATTTAATGTTGGTATTGCTAGTGATTTTATTTTATGATAAAGGGTGTGGATGAGAAAATGTGATGATCAGGATGACTTTAGTTTTATCATCATTCGCTTACCGCTTGTTATCCATAATTTTACATCAGAGATGCACCTCTCTATCATTTGGATGGTGTTAACTTTCTGAAGTTTTCGCAGTGGATACTGATAATAACCAGACATTACTGAATTAAAATCATCCAATCTTAAACTTAATAAGAAAAATATATTTGTAGTGGCATCAACCAAAACAAAATTGCGAATGGACCTGACATGTCTTAGCTCCAGATAATATTTATTCATTTTTTCATATGTACATTATTTGTGGTGTAATGAGAGCGTACTCTTCAGAATGAAACCATGGTTTTGTACATACTGCGTGAGTGTAATGTTGTCATTGTCGATGCTAATTGTTTCAGATAAAGGATGTGGACGAGAACGTCTTTGCGTGGTGATCAGGATGGTTTTAGTTTTATCATCATTCTTTTGCCGCTTGTTACCTCTCATCCATGATTTTACATCCGAAATTCACCTCTATCCTTTGGGTGGTTTAGACTGCCGCATTAGGACAGCAATATATCTTCATTTGAGTGTCATTAGAATACTGTTGGTAAGATGCATGACACATTTGAGCGACTGAGTACAAGTTTAAGAGAAAGAGGCCAGAAAAAGAGCCTGATTTAACACCAAAAACATAGACATTAAATGGTGGGATTTATTGTTGCATGTATGCGCTGCACACCACTGGGCATAAGTGTTCTTTTAATTGTAGTTGTTAAATATAGTAAGTCGCTATAACAGTCGAGAACGTCTGACGAATCAATTCTTTTCATGAATGAAGTAGACGACAGAATTTAATTTTTCTAAGTACAGACTTGTTTTCCCGCACAAATATAATCCGAGATGAGTACACCTTTAGGAATGTTTTGTCTAAAATGTTATTGAATGTTCTAAATACGTAACTGCACGTGATCGCAGTTTTATATAGTCTGAAATATATTATCAAACAACGGAAGTTGTTCAGTTTAAACTTATGAAGGTGGGATTTCCCCCGAGTACAAAAATAAAATTAGCTAAGGCAAACGTCTATCTTGATGTATAATCTGGGTTCAAAAACTGGTCAAGTCCAAGGTATATTATGTTAAGTAATCGTCTTCCATGACATGTAAAATGTCGATTGTCTCGGTTATCTACTAGATGAACAAATGTAAGTCCAGTCAATTGTAGAGACTATAAACAAGAACAAATTCATCATTTAATGTATTTAAAAACAAAACAAATCATACTTCATGTATGTCGAATAGATTCAGAATTTTACCTACAGCAAATATATAAAAAATATCACCAAGTACTGTGACGATAAACAGTATAAATAACATGTACACAAATAGAACAATAAATAGATCTGCGAAAATTAATGATAATGTTCCTTGTTTAGGCTATTGTAAACAGTAAATAGTAAACAGTAACAACGAAATAATGAAAACAAAAAGCTTTGTAAAATTAAACAAATATATTTATTACCTATAAAGGCAGGGCAAAAAAGGTAGATCTTACGGTTGTAAAAATAAAATCCAAAATGAAACCAAGAATAATTCAAAAATTAAAACTTGTCAGTAACTTTAAGACATCGTTGTTATTTAGCATGGAGCTCACATGGAGACGCATTATACATATATTATTTTATCCTTGAGGACCACGCGGGTGGTCTATGTGGTTATAGGGTAAACCTCAGATGCGGGAGGTCGTGGTGTCCAACCCCGGCCGTGTCATACGAAAGACATATCAAAATTGTACTAGTAGCTGCCTCGCTTGGCGTATTGAATGAAGAGGTTGGTATTTGACTTGGTTTAGTGTTTCTGAAGCTCTATGGGTATATATGTTAAGGACTTTGTCATGAGGTTTTTCCCTTTTCATTTGTGCCGTATTGGACCCATCTGACACAGTGGCTTCTGACATCATAGCAGTATCTAATTTAAAATCGCTCTTGCCATAAAGGCAACAATGCGGATTCGTATGTTGCTTTTAAAATAATTTTCCATATATTGTCAATTAATTTTGACCGTTCGGAATTATCTGCTGATTTGAGTCTGTAAGTTATGGATTGATTGATTATTGTTGTGTATCTAAGGGTATAATACCATAACGTTCATAAATATAATGTGCATTATTCTACTAAGATATCATATTCAATAAGTTTTGTAATGCATTGTATCAGCAAAATAAATGAATGAGTAAAATACCTGGTATCAAAGTGAATATCTTCACTGGCATATAAACTAGCAGAATCTTCATTAAAATGAATATTAATAACCTTTCTTTTGTCTTTCTCAAGAAACATTTTACTCCATTAGTCAGTTGTTACTGTATGCATGTGCTTTGAACAAAACTAAATGTATCGATTTCGTAATTTATCTCGCTTTTTGTGATTATTTCTTCGTCGCTATTGATATTGTAATTCTTTTTTCCTTCTTTGTCTATAAGAGAGGAGAAAACCTCTCTACGTGTATTAACATTCGTGCAAATTTAATATATATATATATATATATATATATATATATATATATATATATATATATATATATATATATATATATATATATATATATATTATCATCATCATCATACTCTTGACCTAGTGTGATCGTCGAGATATAGTGCTGCTAAACATCTCACCAGTCCCATCCACATGTCTCGATCATGCGCCAAAGACTGTGTCTCCGCAAAACTTGTCCTGGTCCATTCTGTGATGTTGTCAATCTACTTCTCTCTCTCTCTCTCTCTCTCTCTCTCTCTCTCTCTCTCTCTCTCTCTCTCTCTCTCTCTCTCTCTCTCTCTCTGTGCCTCTCCTTTTGCCACCCTGGACGCTGCCCTGCACCGTACAGTACGATTGTTGATAGACTGTTGGCTCTAGTGACGTGGCCATACCATTTCAGCTTTTTTGTTTTGAGGATGGTAAGTTTTTCTTTTTGTCCTACTTTGCACCTGACCGCATTACGCACCTTTTCATTAGTGATGTGGTCCTTGTAAGAGATGCCAAGGTTGGTTCTGCAGTATCTCATTTCAGGTGGCTGGATTCTTCGTTGTAATTCTGCTGTCAGGATCCTGGTCTCACATGAATTCAAAAAGACTGGATGACTAGTGCTCTCAATAGTCTGATTTTGTTTTTCAGAAAGCTATTCTTGTCTCTCCAGATGGGTCTTAGCTTAGAAAACACACACACACACCCACACCCACCCACACACACACACACACACATATATATATATATATATATATATATATATATATATATATATATATATATATATATATATATATATATATATATATATATATATATATATATATATATATATCTGATTCAGCAGTCTTGTGGCACGGCAATTGTTTTATAATTAAGTCTTTAACGTGAAACGCATCTAATTTAGAAGGTATATTTACATCTTAAATACCATCGTTAATTCCTATACAATTATATCCTATGTGTCAGCGGGTCTTAGGTATGAACGATAGGAATGGTTCACTGTATAAAAACTTCCTCGATACACGTATACGTTTCCAGCGACACAAATGCTGAGATTACATAGTCGGCTTATTTTTGTCCTTTATTTGTTTGAACTTTTGGCTTATGGTGTATTTATTCTTGTATTTGCGGCGTTGACATGATTGCAGAAAGTACTTGTTTTCTTGAGTAAGTACATTGGCAGACATCATCAGCTTTTGTCATCAGTGGTCTGTATTTATATTATGGGGTTCGAATAGTTTGTGTGGTTATTTGTTTTGTTTGGGTCATTTCAGTTACTATGGCGCAGGTTAACGCTGGTATATTTCAACAATAACGCATTATGGTACAGTTAATTGCTTATGCGACATGAACTGTAGCATGTTGACTGTTTATGCGACATAAAATATGGCATGTTGTCTATGATTTTAAGTAGGTTTCCTGGTTTACGATTGTTTGCCATTAACCATTGTTAATCAAATATCTCGACTATTTTGAGTACAACTTGAACAGTTTCATTAAATCATTCTCTTTCACTCGCTGTCTTTGAAAAGATAACCGTTTTCTATAAATTATTTAATAACATTTGTTTATGGAAATGAATAACGCATCATTGACGTATAAAAGATGTAAACCTATATATAATCTATGTATGGGTTTGGACCTTGGCAAGGAAATCCCAGTCACGTGGGTAACATTTCTTTTCTCCCCACGCGACTTTCCCGAATGGGGATACATATAATGTTACCCCCGCGACTGGGATTTACTTGTCTTGGTTCAACCCGTAAGGTAGATTATGTTTCCATTCCATAATTGTCCTTTAAAGTAAAAAAAGAACTCTTCATTAGTGTTCTCGTCTTAATGTTTACATGTGCTGCAGGAATACAAATATGCTAATGAGGGCTGTGGTGTGACTTTTGTATTATAAGTACACAGTTTATATGCGTGAGCAAAGAAAACTAAAAACATGAAACGTCTCATGGTAATGAGGAATTATCACATTTAATATATGGATGGTATATATAACTGTTTCATTTCATCATTTAATTTGGAAAAACTGCTCCCCTGAATAAAAAATCCTTGAAATTTAGTCACTAGCGGAGAACAATATGCTAAACGTTCATGTTCACGGATTGTTTTGAAACTATCTTCTGTTTTAGAAATATGGAAAGTGCTTCTATGAAATTTGCTTAGGGATTAGAGTGTTGACAGATAATTCTTTCTGGCTACTAAGTGCATTTGTTTGAACGAGACTATGAGTGTCGGAAGAGGGGTGTAACTTTTGTGAAAGGATGTCCACATGGGTGAGGTCAGATAGGTGCATTAAAATTATCCCCCGAATGAAATGTTGGATCAGAATTTGTGTTTACAACATAAAGAGAATGGGGTCAGAAATAAAGCATTGCTTAACACCAAAAAAAGTGATTTAATACTAAAAAAAGACATTAAATAACGATGCGTTGTTTTGTTGTTGCATATATGCACTGCACTCTACTTAGCGGATGTGATCTTAAAATTAAATTTGTTAAATCTAGTGAATATATATATCAACAATCTATATATATATATATAAATTTACGTTCGTAAATGTAATATATGTTATTCGAGGTATATATCTTTTTCAATAAGGTTTTAAATGCATTTTATTAGCGAAATAAATGCATAACTTTTAACTAGTATCGAAATCAATACATTCACTGGCATATAAAATCCAGAATTTTCATTGACATAAATATTGGTAACATTTCCATTATCCGTCTCAAATTGAAGTCCCATGTGCTTTTTACAAAACTAGATGTATTGTTTTAGAATTTTGAGTTACGTGAGCTTAATGATATTTTTACTTCATTGTTATCTACGTTCTCATTCCCCTTTTAAATGTTATCTCTAACAAAAGAGAAAACAGTTCCATACATGTATTTCCTATGCGTGAATATCTGTCTATCTCACTAGTGGTCCAGAGCTATTTTTTTATACTTAAAGGCTATGACGTGAAACGCATCTAAATTATAATTTTTATTTACACCTGAAATTGGTTAAATTCTGTACAATTACTTGCTATGTGTCAGCTTGCCTTAGTTGTTAACAGTGGAAATTGATGACCCTATATATAAAGATCTTCAACATACATAAAACAGTTTCCAGCTCTACAATTGCTGCGATTATATCCTCGGCTGACTTTTGCCCTTTATTTATTCGAATTTTTATGCTTATTGTGTTAATGTGTCCTGCATTTACCACATTGAGATGGGCGCAGAAAATGCTTCTTTTGCTGAGTATACTAAATACATTGGCAAACATCATCAGATTTTGCCATTACAGTAGTTTGTATTTATATATGGGATCATAGGGTTCGTGAGTTTGTGTGGTTCTTTGTTTGGGGCTTTTCAGTTCACCTGGCGCAAGTTTTTCACTGGCATAGTGCCACAATAACAGTACTGCACAGTTGTTTGTTTATGCGACATGAACTATGGCATGTTGACTGTGATTTTAACATGGTTTATTGTTTCATTGATGTTTGCCTTGAACCACTGACACTAAGTTATATCGACAATTTTTAGCACAACAATACCATATTCATTAGAAACATTCTCTTTCTCTCCCTGTCTTTGAAAATATAAATATTTATTTTATCAAATGATTTAATAAGGTATGTTTATGAAAATGAATACATCATCATTAATGTATGAAACGTGTAGTAATATATATATATATATATATATATATATATATATATATATATATATATATATATATATATATATATATATATATATATACGCTCTCAAATTCGTTTACTAAATTTATTTGTTTCAGACATGTAATTGATTGTGAAGTCCATCAACGACTTGTTAGTGTCAGTGTAACATGGCGAGACGTGATCACTGCAAAATGGTTTGATGATGTCATCATAAAATTCGTCTATGAATATCTTTTGCGTGTCCAGGTCTTACGAGTCTTTATATAATATTTGTTTTGAGCTTCATGTTCAGTATATTACTAAGAATGGCAGAAAAAAAAACAATCATCAACGATTATCCGATATTCATATGTTTTTTCAGCCATGCATCTTTGAAAATTGTCTTGTTAACTGTTCGCAATAACGTCGACACGATTCCGTTTCTAATCATAACGTTGAAGTTCGTCAATCATGTTTTCTGCTGCATATGATATCATCGTCATTGGCATTGTTATTTAATCAGTTTTGTCTTTTAATTTAAATGTTATGTATATATGTATTTTGTAATTGACCTTATTAGAAAATCAATTTAATTTTCGACCTAACGAGGACCATTTGTTTTGGAAACAACTTAATTAAAAATTAATATTTCACTACGATTACAAACGAAATATTGTGATTATTATGTTAGGAAGTAAACATGTTTATTTTAATCTGAGTCTAGAATGTTAGCTTTGTCACTTTAAAATACCTCATTTTGTTGTTAATTCTGATTATTTACGAAAGGAAACTGAAGTACATTCTAGTTCTATAATTGCTTCGTAGCTTTTTATACTAATAGTGTCTGTATCAATGTTGCTCGTGCTTCAGGTAACATCCGAAGTGTAATCAGTATATTTGTGTTAAGTATTTTATATGGGTGAATTTATTTGTCAAACTTATTTAAATATTTATGTTAAATGTTTCATTACAATTGCAAAATGCTCATTAATACTTCTGGGACTGAATCATTAATGTGGAATCATGATATACTCACTGTAGGATACTTTGGATTAAATGTTTGTGAGACATCCAAAGACTGCTAACACATCGGCACATTTTAGACCATTGAAACATTAACACATTTTAGATTACAGACACATCAGCAAATTAATACTGGAATTTATTTATAACAATTTCATAAAAGTAGATTATATGTATATCTCTCTATGTGTTTGAAACGATAACTGTTTCCTATCATACAATTTAATGACTTATTGTTCTTGCAAATTCCTAACACTGAATTTATTGATGAAATCTAAAGACATGTAACTAAAGATATTTGTGCTGTCCTTTCAATGTTTTGTCTGATACATTCCTACTCAAGTAAATTAACTGCATACAATATAAGAGAGATCATATGATCAACACTTTTCAAAACCATTCTGATAAATTGCACTAAATTTAAGTCATTGCTATATCCAATTTACTGAAATTACCATTCTAGAAAAAAACATATAATGATGGTTTATCTTTGTGATCTTCTGTTCTGTTTGCCAATCTAACAACAAATATTACTCGTGGTCAGCGTGGACTGAAGGTCAATGAGCTAGGGAAACTCAAATATTAAATCTAAGTGCTTTATGAGATATAGTTTTTTATGTAAGAAAATACGATGAAAAAGCAATGAAGGTCACGATTCAACTTATATTTATGCTTCATAGTGTTAACTTTCAGGCCTACTTACCTGATTCATTGAAATATGTAAATGTTTGTAAAGATTCAATTTTCTATGTTAAACAATGATATAATAGAGTATATCTCATATGTGAATTAAGGTTATCTTCTTTTCTAATATATTTATTGTACTTTATGAACACTAAAGAACATTTATTTGGATATTATGCGTATCAAAGGTATAGTTCTAATATATTTTAATGTATATGGGGTAGATTTAAATGTATTTAGGGTGCATTTTGGTGGATGTGGTGTAGTTTTGGGTTGATTTGCTGGGATTTGGTGCAGATCATGAGTGGATTTAAATAGACTTAGGTATTTTGTGCAACAATCATCACGATAAGTTCGTTGATGACATTATGTGCGGTTTAAAAATGTGCTCTTGCACCTTGAGCATTTATTGAAATGCGAACTGCATGATGCTGATAAGCACTATGTTGGCACATTAAAAATATCAGTTAACCATTAAAGAAAATACATCCTCATGACCAAGTAGGTTTTAAAGCATTAAATCAAGTGACCTGTCGTTGAACTGTAGTACTTTTCATCACCCAAGCGTATTAGTAACTGCTCTGTTTTATTGATCCAACAGCAATATCACCAACCGTGGGATTGGTGTCAGATTAATAAATTAGTAAAAGTTATAAAACATTTATTATTTTTGGAGATTTCAATTTTTTCTTTGACTGTCCTGGAAACCCATACACGTCAAAACGCCTTGATTTCATTTATGTTTTCAATCTAAAGAAGTCAGTTAATCAGCCAACCCATAAACGTGGTCACATTTTAGACTGGTTTCTATATATATATTTCATGATAATATTCTGCAATCCATCCTTGTATCCCACGAACTTTCAGCATATCACCTCTGCATTATATGCCATCTCGACGTATCAGTCCCTAATCCTCCACCATTATTTTCCACTAAGAAAAACCTACGTATATTAAAGAGAACCAAAGTCATGGATGACAGCCAAGAAAAGCTAACAACGTATATCCTACAGCAGAATAACTCGCGTTCATTGATTGAAAAAAATGCCCCAGGAACCAAATGCATAGTATCAATAAAAGAAGTCTTCTCAATGGTATAGCAGTGTTGGGGATCAGTGTCCCACTACTAAAAGATATCGCCAAAAAGCAGAGAGGCTTTGGCTTTCCACCAGACTCAATATTCTTAAACAAATATATGAAGCCGCTAAATAGAACGTTATAAACAAAGTCCACTTTGCAAAATTATCCCACAACAGTACACAGATTAAGGAGAGTTCTAGCTGCAGAGAGCTCCTCGAGATAACTAACAAACTAATGTCAAGGAGCAAATGTACACCACCTCCAACTACATTCTCTCCAGGAAACCTTCTGAACCTATTTACAAATTTCTTCCGTGACAAAGTACAAACCATTAGAAATTCGCTTGACAACACAATTTCAATTGACTCGTTATGATACAGAATTTCAGCGACAACCATTATGAGTATTTGAACCTGCTTCTATTGATTTAATACGGACAATCATGATGAAGAGTGCACCAACGTCTTGTGAACTTGATCTGATTCCGACATCACTGCAGCTTGAGTGCTTAGACCCAATTTTGCCTTCACTAACTGATATTAATATCTATCTCATCCGGGGAATTCCCATAATTTTTTAAAACTGCACTCGTAAGACCTCTGCTGAAGAAACGAACACTTGACCATAACGATTGAAAAAACTACAGCTTAGTTTCTGATCTCGTATTCATTTAAAAAATCTGAGAAAACGTTGTTCTAACCCAACTTGTATCTCATTTGAATTAAAGCAGTCTTTTTAGCAATGTACAGGCTGCATATCGCATTTGCCACAGTACTGAAACTACTATTCGGAAAGTATTTAATGACATTCTCTCTGCTTTGGATAGCGGAAAGATTACATTCCTCACCCTCCTTGATTTACCTGCAGCGTTTGACACAATAGACCATGGCATATTACTTCACCGTCTCCAGCATGTATTTGGCATTCAGAATATAGCTTTGCAGTGGTTCAAGTCCTCTTTAGTGAACAGGACACAAATTGTATCTGCAAATGGAATACATTCCAGCCCAATTGATGTATGTTGTGGTGTTCCACAGGGGTCTGTTCTTTGACCCGTTCTCTTCATTCTGTACACTCAGCCGCTCTCCTCTCAAGTGTCTTAGATCAACATCCAGTGTCTCAACAACGGTACGCTGACGACACCCAACTATTCAAGTATAGCCACCAAAACTGAAGTTGATGCTACCATCCATATAGTAGAGAGGTGCATTTCTGATGTGAAATCATGGATGACATGTAACAAGCTGCAGAAGAATGATGATCACAACACATAGACTTTCTCATTCACATCCTTTACCTCAGACAATAAATATCAGCAACACCAACATTAGATTCTCACAGTCAGTGCGAAACTCAGGTGTTACTCTAGACTACCCTCGCATTGCACCAACATGTCATGAACAAATGCAAGGCTGTAATTTTGAACTGAGACGCACCAGTTCAATTCGTAAATATCTTTCAGTTGTTGCCACTAAAACACTTTTGTGTTCATTAGTATTTTCAAGACTGGACTATTGTATCTCAATTCTGTATGGTTCGTCACAATATCTTCTCCTGAAACTACAAAATGTTCAAAAACAGCTGCTCGGATCATCGACGTACCTCTTTCAGAGCACACCTCATCACTGTTCTGTACTCTACACTGGCTATCCATTCAAAACATAACCAAACACAAAATTTGTTCTCTGTGCTACGTTTCACTGACAGACTCCAGTCCAAAATACCTATCCGGCCTCTCTAGTGTGTATACACCAGGATGATAAATACGCTCCTCTTCTGACAAAAATATACTCATTGTTCCCACTATGAAAACGAAGTCATATAGACAACGTTCTTTTGCATACCAGGGCCCGGCGATGTGGAATGAATTGCCCATTGAAATTAGACACAACGACACAGTGATCTCTTTCAAAAGTGCTCTTAAAACTTACCTTTTCGACTGCAAGAACAAACTTAGAGACCTACTACTGTTTTGTATCTTATATATTTTCAGCATGTTGTTTTCTTCTTGGTTATGTTTTTCAATTTCGTGCTTTTCGTGATTTTTTCTTCTGAAATGTAGTCATATTATTATAGATGTTGTAAAGCGCCTAGAGTTTCTAAAGATTATGCGCTATGCAATGTCCTCATTATTATTATTATTATTATTATCATTATTATTATTATTATTATTTCCTCAGAAAACCAAGGTAAATTGATAAAGTAGATCTTACGGTTTTAAAACTCAAATACAAAACTAATCCAAACATAATTCAAGAATTAACATTTGTCTGTCTCTTCAAGGTAACGACTTTTAAATCATTGATGCATTGTACATTCATTATTTTATCCTTGAGGACCTCTCGGGTGACCTAAGTGGTTGATGCGTCCACGTCGTATGTGGTAGGTCGTGGATTGCAAGCTTAGAGTCCACCATTGAATAATATCACCAGAGTGAACTGATGGCGAATACGACGAAAACATTCTCATATAATAGTTTGTCCAAATATGCTGTGATGTATTTGACTATAAAATTGACATAATTTCCTTGGGATCGCTCAGGGTACGATTGTTTTTGCTTTAGTTTTATTTCTTTAAAATATATTTTAATAGCCTAGCGGTGAGACATGACCTATCTCAATATTAGGTTAGATCTACTGAAGTCAATTCGCATTGAACGCGGTAGAAAATAAGTCTAGTTAATGACATTATAAATTATGAGTGATGTAATGTTTTGTTCGAAGGTAGTGTGGCAAAATAATAAATACGCTCTTATGTTGTTTCCATTGCAGAGCAGACTGTAATGTGAATTTGAAGGCATACAACCTAAGTAAAAACGAATGAAATTATATATTTCTTTTTTCAGTTGGTGATTACTTATTTAGTTGAAAAATTACAATTCAGGTTGTTACTGAAGCCGAAATCAAGCTAGTATAGGAAATTTTGTGATAAAATACGCGATTTTGCATTATTGTATGGCAGACAAAAATTCGCTATTTGTCACGCCTATATTCATGTAACCTCTAAGTTGACCTCTCCTGAAGCTTAAGAATTTTAGCCATGCGCAGACACGTGTTTACAAAAATACCACAAACGATATTCTTCGCCGTTGATTATAGATGATGCTGAATACGATTTTATAATCGCTGATGTGATGTAACATCTAGGGGTATATACGTCGATCGTAAAGACACTTTCTTGTCCGATGGAACCAAATTAGGTACAATTGTTACTTACACAGATGGGGAAAATCCTCAATACACGTACTTAAGGTCGTCTATGCTGGCTTATGCTTCTATTAATTTAATTTCCATGATAAATAGATTTCCTGCAACCGGAGTTAAAGTCGCCACTGATTCATTTTATATAGACGTAAAACATAAAGAAGCAGTGGCTGAATTCACTAATTTAGACGAGAGTTGGGAATCATGGAGAATTAACAAAAGAAATACTGCCTGATTAATCCAAATCAGCAGATGTTGCAATTCAAAACAGTTACTCGAACAATAATCAAATATCAGAACTATCTAATGCCCCGTCGTGTTCCGATCAAAGATGTAGATATAAAACCAGTTACTTAAACGGCTGTGTTGGGTCAGGGAAGACGACTCGTGCGAATGAATTATTTCGAGGGAAATCAAACATGATTGTGCTAACACCAACACACATGCTTGCAGGAGAGTTGAAACAAGGAGGAATTAATGTTTGCACTTATCACAGTTTTTTCGATGGAAAGGTGACGAATGGACTCCTGATCGAATGGGCGAGAAATATATTCCTGAAATCATTATTTAGGATGAGATCTGCACATTGTCGTTACATGTGTTACAAAAGTTTCTCGATTGGTTATTGCTAGCGAATACAAAAGTGATAATATGTGGCGATCATGGTCAACCACCACCATTTGTCGGTTTATCCCCACATGATTGGCTAAAGAATTTTGTAGACTATTATGAAGAAATTAATACCGATCATAAAGCACTTGAGAAACAGTTACACGAGTTCAAGAAACTAATCAGATTACAACCGGATAGAATCCAATTTGAAATAGCGCTTGAAATAATTTCATAAACCCCATTAAATGATTTTTGGGAAGCGTGGAGACCAAACGATTTGATAGTGGCAAGTAGAAATAGTCAGAGACACACTTCAGATGAAGTTATTTAACACGCATAAAGAAAAATTTGCAACACTTCCAGTGCCTCTGGGTTATAGACACAAGGATACACGAAGACAAAATATTGAAGTTTATATTCCTGGCCTGGCAGAGAAGCAGATTATAGTGTTAAAAGATATTGTATTGGCTGATATCAACGTCGTCGAAGATGCATTGCGTGCTGATAAATCCCCATGGAAGAAAGGTTACGCAGCGACGATACATTCTTTGCAAAGGTTGACAATATCCGATACAATTGTTTGGATCATAGATAATCGCATCGAGCGGTCGAATTTGGTTTATCTTGCGGTGTACAGAGTACGAAGAATAAATCAGCTTCGAAGAGTTGTTTTAGATTATAATGACACTACAATAAGTAATATTGTCAGCGATGACATAATCAGAAAAACCTCAGGTTATAAACAATAAGAAAAGAAAATAATAGAAACTTTGACATTGATGCCGAATTTATAATCACACTGAAAAAACAACAGAATAATCACTGCGCGAGTTGCAATTGTATACTGCGTTGGTGTTGGTCTGATAAAAAAAAACCGCCAATTTACCGTAGACAGAAAATATAGCAGCGTAGGTAATACCAGAGATAATGTGATGCTGACTTGTCTTGAGTGCAAAAGAAGAATAGGTGCTAGTTAAGACCACGCGGCGGTAATTGAGTATGCTCGGGTATCACTTGTAGTTGTTCCCGAGTAAATCTCGCTGAGGAGCAGTTGAATACAATCTATAGAATGGTCGTCTACCCGTAGATCTCGTTATTCTAGATATTTTATGCGAAGTGACACTCCAAATAGGATCAGTTGCTCTTTTTTTTACTACCTTCGAGCTCTACTGGTTCATATAAATACCTAACAGTGACATTGCCGAATATTGGTTGTTTTGAAAAATCATTTTGCTGTTTTACAGGTATATACTTTTTTTTAAATCACGTTGTTAGTTTTAATATTAATTGTTCGAGTAATCTCATTATTCAGCGCGGTCAATACGCCTGGTAATCTCTTGACCCATTCACGGGATCGTTTATCCTGAATAAACTCCTTCGCGTATTGATATCCAAATAACCGCTCAGCAAGTGTCCGATTAAATCGTTCAACAATTGCTTGATCGCGGTGTAGTGTGGTATGTCCTCGTCGAATGGTGACATTATGATGCTTCATTGTTCATAACACTGCACCCTGAAATTCCTTGCCAGGATCAACTTGTAATAGATTTGGCCAATGAATAGAACCCCTTCGATACATCCTTTCAAACGCAGAAGCCACTTCAGTTGATGATTTTGTCTTTAGAGGTTCTGCGTGTTTGTATCAACTCGCAAAATCAACTACGGTTAGCGCGTACCTGTAAACACCATCATGCGGCAGGAATAGTATATTAGCCTGATGAACCTCATTAACGACGCTGACATCAAAATGCGAGAGATTAGTTTGTTTAGGTGGTGATAGATAAATTTGAGCAGGTCTGAGCAGTATTATGTCCATCTCTTAAGAATGTCTTGTTCTTCTGTGAGACATTTTCCTCCCTTATCTTAAATGATGGAGGAGCGTCCTTGTTTTATTGTTTTACAATGGTCAGGTCTTTCACCAGTTGGTATTCTTTTTGGCTATCATTTATCTTTAGATTGTTTTCTGTATCTTTATACTGGTCTTCAATCCCTGTCTCTCTTGCCTTTTTCATGCTTTTCTTGATAACCTGGTTGATTTCCCTGTATTGGTTTGCTCCATCTACTTCTGACTTCCTCTTTTTTAGCTCTCTATGCTTGTCACACAGATCAAGTATGTCAGTTGTAACCAAAGGTTTGTTTGGTCGTCGATATTTGCCAAGGATCTCACTGGCTGTTTGGGTCACTGCTATGTTAAATGTGTCGATCAATGTGTCTGTAACTGTGTTCTCTGCACTAAGAAGTAACAGTGGTGCAAATATTCCTCCTATCTTTGCCTGGAAGGCTTCCGATACCTCTGGGTCTTTTAGCTTGTCAAGGTTGAACTTGATTCTTGTGGGGCCCTGTTTGTCGACTTTCTTTAGACGTAGTCGGAGGGTCATCATTACTAAGACATGGGCACGTCCAATGTCTGCTCCTGTGAAACTTCTTGTCTTGGGAATGCTTACACTGGTGTGGAAACGTCTCTTCACCATGATATAATCAATTTGTTTATGGTGTTCTCCATTCGGGCTATGTCAGTTCCACCTTCTGGATACTTTGTTTTGACCAAACGTGTTCCTCAGGTTCATATCATTGAAGCTGGCAAATTCCAGGATCCTTACGCCTCTGTCGTTGGTCTCTGCATTTGCAGTAGCGTCCACATGCGCTATTCCAGTTATCAACGGCATCCTCTCCTATTTTGGCATTCTCGGAGTTTTGGTGGTGATCGTGCACCAATAGCACACTTAACACATCTGCCCTGGTGCAAGACAAAAGGTGCGGTCCTTGTTCCGGGCGACGACCGATCCGGTATGGGTTGAGGCAAAGTTGTCATTGCATGTGGTGTGTCTTGGGCAATGAACCTGGCGGAGCTCATCCCTCTCCAGGCTGTTGACCACAGCCGAACTCCACGTTACTAGTAGCTCACCTTGGTCCTGGACACATGGCCGTTGAGTCCTTCTTGGGACACCTCCGCCCTGGGCGGTGACCTTAGTAAGGAAGTTCATACGCCAAATCAGG
This sequence comes from Unio delphinus, assembly GCA_029339505.1. Classification (NCBI taxonomy): domain Eukaryota; kingdom Metazoa; phylum Mollusca; class Bivalvia; order Unionida; family Unionidae; genus Unio; species Unio delphinus. Next base: position 3,159,551 of record JAQISU010000230.1, on the reverse strand, counting down.
TACTGTGTCAGCACCTTAGCCTTTGGTCATCCAAAACCTAACATGCAAGGCAGCAGGGGACTCGTGGAGGGCGGTGTCGTCTATATCCCTTGCAAATGTGAACATCTGCCCACTGCCCACTGAACATCTGCCCACTGCCCACTGCCTTTTGCATACCAGTATCCAGCAAAGTGGGATGATTTGCCCATTGAAATCAAACACAAGGACTGATATTTTTCAAGAGTGATCTTAAAACTCACATCTTTCGACTGCAAGAAGAAATGTAAAGGCCTAACAAATGTTACCTACCTTACATATGTTCATTATATGCATGTTTTTCAATTTTGTGGTGTTTTTTATTTTTTTTATATATATATTCATATCATTATAGATTTTGTAATGCGCTTAGAGCATCTAAAGATTAGGTGCTTTAGTAAATCCTCATTGTTATTATTATTATTATTATTATTATTAGTAGTAGTAGTAGTAGTAGTAGTAGTAGTAGTAGTATTAATAGTAGTATTATTTTAACGAGCAGATCAAGTACTTTCCCGTTTTCGTCCATATGAGAAAAACGAAGCTATGTTATCAGATTATTATAACACAGAAGACATACAGGTGCCACAGGTGTAATTGATATCAAATCATCCAGTTTCATTGTTGATGAAATCACCAATAGAATATAAAACTTAATAGCTTCACGAGGTAAACTGATCTTTATTGATGAGAAAATGTTAACAATATTAATCGTGGTATGATATTCTACACTTCCAAATATTTTGTTCCTATGAACTTGTCAGGCCAACATAACACGGATCTTATAGATGGAAGTGCGATGTCAACCGCGTACGTTCGAAATTGTATTGCGATGACAGTGGTGAGGGTAGGCTTATTTGCGCGTATACAAAGTTTAGAAGCTTGGCATGTCACCAGTATTTTGCTTTCTAGAATTGCTCCACTGATTTCCTTGTGGCTGCGCCAGCAAAAAGTTCAATATTATTCCAGATGGCAACAGTTTTTCTATAACATTGAAACGAGCTATGCATTCTCGATAATGTTTTGTTCATCCGCGGTTTCATTCGTTGCTTAAAGTACCCCGTGAAGTATTCTTGTGCAGTCTGTCACAACTAATGCTTTTATCAAATGCAATAATATTACGAAACAACAACTTCAGGTGTTCTTTTGCGGCTTTATGTCGTCGCTTTTTGTGTTTTTCATGGCATTTCTAACATACATTTTATGTAATTGTTATAATTGTATATGTATCGCTGAAGGTTTCAGTCAAATACCTTGTGAGACAATTATAGGGATCGTTAGCGATTAGCGCAAACATATCACACAATTCATCCCACATATGATCATTGGAAAAACATCCCTATGAATGTTAATAAAATAATGCGCGTCATTGTCACGCAATATCATCAGCATGTAATAGTTGACACTGAATAATTTATTATCGTGGTTTCAAATAAATCACACTTAGTATTTTTTTGCAGTCTCGTCACAATATTTGTACGAGATTGACTTGGTGTTCAAGTATCACATCGTCGTACAATACAAGATTGTTTCTGATTGTATACCATTCACCGATGATAGGTGTTTTGTCAATGGTGGAAGGAACATTGATGATGGACGATAACGCTCTGTCACCCAATGCTTTCTTGGAATCATTTTAAACAATGGAACATGATTGGTCATGAGGAGATGAAGCAATATATTTACAATTACTTCCACTTCAGCTATCGTAAAATCATATTCAACAGAAGCTGCGTTTTTCCTGACCCATGATCAGGGTACGGACTGAGTTTGGAAATACTATATTTCCAGTTTCATAACCATGCTTGAATGGTTTAGGCGTCGCCTGTACATACAAATTAATGACAAAGATATATTTGGTTGCAATGACGAATTTGTGTTTGCCTGAGTGAATGAAATAATGTAGTATACAATGCAATCCTATTTTCAAATTGTGTCCGACGTAGAGCAAAACAAGTACAGCGAATCCATCTCAAGAAAATAAAACATGTAACATTTGGAACCAATGTTCGACCTGGAACAACGACTTTGTCGCTTGTGACATATAAACGGTGTGGTCCATCGATGTATTTAGCATTCCGAAATGAATTCATATTTCAAGACAACCATCACGTTATAGTTTTAGGTCTTCTCCGTGTGGATCTAATCTTTATAGCAAAAACATTCTTCGACAACATTTGCAAGTGGTTCCATCAAAGGAGAAAATGCCACCAAGATTTGTGTTTATCATGCTAGTAAAGCACGATAGGTGACACAGCACCTGGATTAATCGCGTTGGTGATGATACCATTGGGGAGTATCCATCACATGGAAACAAGCGGTTACTAACTCAAATTTGTGTTTCTGACACCGTTCACATTTCCTTGTGCATGGATTCACGTTGGTTTTGAAGAAAATTTCATTTTTATTTGGCGTTTGAGATCTTTGTAAACAATAACCAGTGTTACTAGTTAGCGGCCAGATTTTCGGATCCATATTCTCCTGGATATACTATGCCATCCAATCTTGCTGGCGAAATTTAAATCACTTGATGGATCACTCCGGTTGCACGCATACCCACTAGAACACACCTGGCGGCTTTGCAAGCTTAATACATAGTTAATTTGGTAATTACACTTAGTACTAGCATGGTCCATTTAGTATATGTACATCTGGATTCATTGAATATCGAGTACTGATACGGAGACAAGAATGAACTAGGCACCAACAAAATTTCTGGTGTCAGTGAATAATCGTTGTGGGCATCATGAAACGTTCAGAGTATTCTGGATTAACTTTAATGATTTATCTATGACCAATATTGATGCAGTATTCCTTAATTTGTTTTTGTACTCCGATGTGTATGGAATCAATCCACCGATACTCACCAACAGTTACCGGATGCAAAATTGCCCAGTTATTAAGGTTATTTGTATCTAGATGCATTATATTACTGTTGGGAGGGTGGGGTCATACGTTTGAGGTATTGTTGCGCACATACTGTGATTCACCATATATAATCCGCCACGAAATGAGAGTTCAATACACAGGTAATGGTGAATGTAGGTGAGCAATTCCACCACGATTTTGGTTTCGGAAAACAACACATCAATAAATATTCGTTTGAATGCGTGCATGAAAATGTCATAAAAGTTTGAAATACATCAGCCAAAATCAATACATGGGTCCGAAGGTATAGAACGTGATATTCAGTAATCCATCTTTCTCAAATAAATGCAGATCTAACCTTGTTTGCATGTTCTTACTCGTTTCTCAGCGAAACTATTCGTTCCAATGAGTGAAACGCATCGAATGACGGCAATTAAGTTTCATCAAATTTGATCTAGTTTTCCATGTACTCATATGGATATACACCTTATCACTTTAGCAGGTCCGTGTTCTTGATAGTATTGTCGAATGACAGTTCAGCTAGATTGTTCGTACTTGTGTCCAAAGACGAATTTATGAACTGTAATAAATCAATAAACAACATATGTCCGAACCTGGATGTCATATATTTGTCAATGTTGTTGGGATTAGGCTAATTAGTGAGTTTGACGAAGTTTCTTCTGTTGGATTACTCAGCGTATTTAATTATACGCAAAATATGAAATACTATATGAATTTTGTTTTCGCTTGCGTCCATTCCTAACTGGAGAATGCATGCATTGTTTGCAGCTCATTTGTAACCACCAGTAAGTAAGGTGGTATTGATCACATAATTTGGCATCATTGAAACTCAAATGTCTTCACAGATCCAGGAGTTAATGGCTGCGGAAATTCACGAAAGTTCGCGAGTCATAATTCGATCAGCTGGCGAATAAAGATGTGGTTGAAACGACAATGTTGTAACTTATGGGGAACATAGGAAACATTTTTACCGAGTGCTTACCACGATACAGCATATGTTCTTTAATTTGCCCGTTACACCTTTCTGATATGTAACAAAATCAGCATGGTTGTTGGTATGCGACTTGTGTTGTTTTATTACCGTTGTTAGCGGTGCTGTCCACAGGAATGTGAGCCATTTACAGTACAGGTAGATAACTAAAGGAGCATTTGTATTTTGTTGCACCTTACTGAATTTGAGAATGATTTTACCTAGCTTTTGCATTATTGCCCGCTACTGTTTGTCATTAATCCCACCAAAATAAATGTTTCTGTCGCTGAGCAGTTTTGAGGTACTATACACACGTATTTAACGTCTGCATGGTTATTTATTACCGTGATGAATGTTGTACTTTTTAAGCAACCGAGCAAGTTTCCTTATTTATACATGACGCCAAATCCGATTCAGTAATTTCACAATGTTGTCCATGTGGGAAATGAGCAAATAAATCAAAGTCTTTATAATAGGTTCGAACATTATCTCCACCTAGGTTAAGTTTTTCAGATTTATACAGTGTGGCCTTATTAACCTGTAAAGAATATCAATATTGCCAAAAACATAAGTTCGCCCAGATGTTCGTATTTTCGAAAATGATCTTTATTATTACTGGATGGATATAACGTTGACAACAAGGCTCATTCAAAACATTTCTTGTCAAAGGCGTTATCACTGACGTTGTGGAGACCCACTTGTACCTGGATCCACGAAAGGGCTGATAATGGTGTGATATGTGAAGGACTTGAAAAAAACTTCCGAAAGCCGATCCCTATCCTATAATGATGTATATTTATAGCGTCTCTAAACTTGTTTCAATACATTTAATAATTTCGTCACTGATGGCGCTGTTGTCATTACGATTCAGGATTGTAGGTGTACCGCTGTCAATCCACTGCGCCGTGGTTTTAAATCATATTCGTTAACAGCTATCGCAAGTCTTTGACTGGTTGGTATGTGGACGGAATAACTGCCAAGTGAGTTTCTAATTCACAATTTTGCGTATGAAACTGAACTTACGGGTGTGATTGATGCACTTTAACACAAACATACCACGCATCTTCATTGTCCTTAATAATTCCTTCTTCTATAATACGCCCACGGTCTTTGTCATCCTCAGTAGGTCCCAGGTTTATTCAAAGTCGCTTAATACATTAAGTATGTCAGCTTTTCGTGCACTTCTTCGTATTTCTATATGTTGTACTGTTGTTTATTGTATTAACATACGAAGGTGGATTCATTGAATGTTGATTGGTGAAAGAATCAGTTCTAGTATGGGTCTCAACAATTCAAGTATCCCGGGTTTTCCCATACAACTTTGTAAGTGTATTCTCTGCTGTTGTGCGATTTGATTAATCTGAAACACGATAGGCACGAAATATCTTTTTAAGGAAACCATCAATAACTTTTATTGTTTTCGTATTTTACATGGAATTTAAACTTCATTTGCTTTGGCTTTCGAGCATATGGTCTTTCAGTAATAGAAAGAACGAAAACAACAATTTGTTTTGTGAAATTAAAAAAAAACAATTTATTTCCCTGGAATACAAAGTGACAAATAATTGTACAACGAACTTACGATATTGAGAATTAAATTCAAACAAATGTTAAAATTTTAAACACTTTTCTTAATCATTAAAATTAAAGTTCTAATTAACTTTAAGCGGTATTCAAACATAAATCTAACACTGGATGTGTTATTGTGTCGGTGTTGGCCAACGTCGTAGTGATATGTGATCTGTCTTTTGCTGAATCACAAATCATGCCATCCAAGAATATATCCATATTTGAATTTCACGATAAATGCAAGTCTCTTTTTTACAAGAGTGTTCTATTCGGAACACTTTTTTTTCAGAGAAGAATAATTTGAAATATAAAATTTTAATTCGTAAATTATAGTCTAAACGAAAAATTGATCACAAAAATACACCGAATCTGCTCATATCTTTCGGAATTAATGAATAATTTGGAGATAAATAAGAATTTCTAGACCTCTAACTGACCTTAGATCACAATTAACATTTTTCCAAAACGCCATTTCCTAATAGAATTTATTTTTATTGTAGGTTCCAAAGTGTACACGATACAATATTAGTTATAATTAGACGCTATATTACTAAATGTATAGTATAAAAAGTTGTACACAACAGGTACACGCAGCATTTAATGCGGAGTTTTAAACGTGCTCATTGCGATAAACATTTAGGTTACGCAGCCGAAAGAAATTATTCAGGTCAGGTGGAAAAAAAAGTCATTTTGAACAAGTTCAAACTACAATTATCAATAACATATAATGAATAGAAAAGAAGCAAATAATGCAAGCTATATGTACATATTACGTCCTAGTAACGAAAAAGAAAGATTTATTTAACATCTTATTTTATTTCAAGTAACTATTTGCAACCTATCTTTTAACAGTACACGATCTTTGTATTTACAGTCTAGAATAATGAATGCGATTCTTCTGAAATTGAGCAAACAAGTAAACTGAATAAAATTTACGATAATATTGTGCTGAAAAGGATACAAGCTAGTCTATATAACGTGACTTTTTTTAAAAATATATTTGTCTTTGTTATTGGTTAGAGGAGCAAACTATTCTGAAACAATTGAAATACAAGGTTCATGTAATTTCGAATACCCCCTCTTCTAAAACTGCAGGGTATTATAAAAAACAAAACACAGGAATTGGTTGCTAGCGTGACGCTTACGTCTGCAATGTACAAAATGGATACATCATGCACCTTTGGTTCGAAGATATCAGCTGACAATTATGCATGGTGGCAAACGACCAATAGTACATGGCCTGTGCAAGGCATAATTTTAGTATTTTCTGATTTCAATTCTGTTTGAGCCACTATCATTCACAATCAAGCATGCTTGAAGAACGGGTCAATGTTACTCTTTCGTTTGTGCATGAATAGATTTTCAAATGAATGGGCGATGCTTATTAAGAATGTATAATAACATTTTCTTAATCAATTGTAAAATTAACAAATAACGATTATAATTGACCCATTCATAAACAGGTTATCACTATGTCGGTTGCAAATATTTTACAGATATAGGCTTCAGAAACCACATAAAAGCTATAATAAGAAGAAAATAATAACTATATGGCATATTGTTTTCATATCTCAGTCTATAAAGTAAAATTAATCCTTCATTTCGGCTTATATCAAATTTTCCCTGCTAAACTACTGATCTGATGACTCCAATGTCAGTCGGAGATGGCATGGTCAGAACGTGAAGTCTTAGGAAACTATCCTCATTGGCTTTTTACAGCCCAGAAACTGCAATTTAAACAGACATTTTAAAGGCATGTTTTTGATTTCTGGTATTAAGTGCAAACTTAAAATAACAATATACAAATAAAAGATTATTAGCATGTTCCAACTTTGTCCCGACATGAACAGTGTGAGCGATACTACTGATGTGTTGACAAAGATAATTGTGGCTTGAAAATTAAACAGGATTATGGCATAATTTATAATTAAAATACTGCTCATTGTTACATAATGTTCAGTCTTTAATAGCCGATGATGATGTTTCATGCTGGACACCAGATCAATATTTTTGAATTGATAACCAATTTGAACATGAAACTTTCGGTAGCGAGACAGAATTGTTGGTCTAGCTGGAGATATGATTAAGCAAGGTTAATAAATTTTAAAAACAAAAATAACACCGCTAAACAAAATTAATTTGTATTTATTTGACCAATTTTGATCATTACCTATTGCATTATTAATAAAATGTTTACATGCTGGAAACTAGATCAATATATAAATATATGTGTGTGTGTGTGTTTGTGTGTGTGTGTGCTGAACTTTCTTCCTACGTGAGTTGATTGGTCCAGCAACAATTATTATTCTGAACATCGCAAACGGAACTCCTCCTCATCTACAATCATACGTAAGGCGTGAAAACGGTAACTGTTTTGTTTGCAAGCAGGTGAATAATTGAGTTGAGTTTGTGACACGCTTTTCTCTCTCTCTCTCTCTCTCTCTCTTTCTCTCTCGTCGTAAAACCATTCACATTAAACCGCACCAACTATGTGTTGCATTGAAAGTTCGGTTGTTACATATATTATTTTCAGTATTTAGTGAAACGGAGGCGAATGGAACCAAACTGTCGTTCATCTTACCAGTACAGTTATCACAGGTCCTTTCGCAGTAGGTCTCATTATGTGGTTGAATGTATCTACAAAGGCCAGCAGGACAATCTCGTAAGTATGTTTGCATGCCGCACTGTATGTACTTGTGACAATCATAGGGTTGAGGAACATACAAAGTATTTGACGTTCCGCATATGTTCGCTGTAACGAAAAGATGTGCAGGTTATCAAGGGCGAATAGTTTACACCAAAAATACATAAGTTCCAAACTGTTAACAGGCATGGTATTAAATAACAATTAAAACGTGGTGGTCGTGAAACAGATTACAAGTAAATAGAAAAAGTAAACATAATCAACGGATGTTAGAGGCAAAAAAGATAACATCAGTTTAGTAAGTTGTGTAGAAAAACAAAAAGATTAGAGAAAGCTGAACACACACACACACACACACACACACACACACACACACACATACATATATATATATATATATATATATATATATATATATATATATATATATATATATATATATATATATATATATATATATATATATATATATATATATATATATATATATATATATATATATATATATATATTACTTTTTCCAGTTTACAAAATATATTGTGATATATTTATCTGATTGTTATGAATTATTTTGCTGCAACACCATTTTCCAGACTGTGTGAAATAGAACAAAGTTAAAATAAGGTTGCTTTGCTGTCTTATGTTTCATCATTGTTCATGTAACCCTGAACCAAATCCAATCCTTCAGAAAAGAAGAGAATGAATTGTGGTTAAAAAATAAGCATTACTAGTACTACAACTTTTTCATACCTGGTACAATGAACAGCTTTTTGTCAACGTATGGCGATGTTTCATTGTCATCTAATGCTTTGCTATTCTCTGCTTTACATCGAATAATCGTGTTATTCCAATCCATCGTAAATTTGTAAGTGAATGTTGCACTATACGTTGCACTGCAGTTTCCATGTATCACATTTGTGGTGGGAGAGAATGGGCTTTTAATAAAGGTTTTGACGTCATCTTTATTCGTTTCAAACACAATATTGCCAGGAGGATGACCCACGTCTCCGGTGCAGTTAAACATGTCTTGCTGGCTGTTCTCCAACACGCCTTGCGGAAACGTTAGAATTGGTTTCTCGGGCTTTTCTGAAGAGGAACAAAATGTTGTTTATTCTTCTAAATTATGGCACACGTACCGAGGTTCCATATAAAATTATTGTTGGTATATTCTTGCCCACATTTACAGTTACTTTCTTAACCATAACACAAGGACTAATATTGTCTATGCTAAACCTTGATATTAAATTTGGGAGGCTAATACCTTCAAGTGTTGTATTATTTAAAGCAACTAAAAACCACGTGACCCACTTCCCCGGTGCAGTTTAACATTTCTTGCTGGCTATTTTCCAACACTCCTTGCGCAAAAGATAAATTTGGTTTGTTAGGCTGTCCTGAAGAAGAACACAACATAGTTCTACATTATTGCATATATGCCCTGCTGAGGTCTATTTCGTTACGTTTTTGTTAAATTCTTCAACATATTTAAATTTGGTTTCCTAAACTACACGTTAGGTCTACTACTATCAATTGGAGGACACGATGTTAAATTTGAGATTTCTAAACGTTATTTATAATAGGCAAAATCCAATGCAATGCAAATTCCTGTACAAGTAAGTGATTGTTGGTAATTTGTGGCAATTAATTCTCGTGACTAGTGTATTTTGATGCTGGATTTTAATTAAATGTTTATTAAATATTTTTGTCAGGGAAGTACTCGAGTGCCACTAATAGCACAAAAAGCTCAAATACCTTTAAAAAAGGTCGCAGTAATATTTTTCTAAAATAGGTGTTTCCCTTTCAGATAACACCCACAGTAGTAACTGAACCCATTTGAAATAAATTTGGGGACCAGTGCATAAAGAGTGATATGATAGTAAATACCTTCACTTAACAAATAAGTGAACGCCGATTGAAGCGTTGTTGAGATCTATTTCTACTTGAAAAAGCACCCATCTCCAATATCCGGAACTAAGACTCTTACATCACTCCTACCTAATCTGTTTCACGTTTTGGAAATTTATTATTCCTTATCATAGACAGTGAAATTATGAATAATCACGATAGTATGTATCATTACATACAGAACGTGAGCGAGAGAAGGAAACAAATATGAGACATCGTGAGCAATGAAACATATTTCCATTATATTTACATAAAACATACTTTATCCGGCTTGTATTCATCCTGAACAGTATTAAATGCTTTTACATTTTTTTTTTAATCTAGTTTTTTTTCTTTGGGGCGGGAAGTTGATTAGATATCACACGTTTCAATATGTCTATCGGACGATAATATATAAATAAACAGTTTAGCAGCAATATTACTACCTAACGTGTATATAACGCCTTGCCTCACGTCAACGTAAACTGCATCGTTAAGTTTTATTGTGAAATCTTTTCTCAGACATGGTAGATATATTTAAATTAAAATTTACGTACCAAATAATGAAACAGACATACCCTTCTCATTTTCTTGTAAGAATAATGCAATATGATAAAAAAACAAAGAGTGATACCCTATAATCAGAGCACTTACTGAGAATATTCAGGCTACCTGTCGCAAACACATCTCCTATTATGCAGTAATATGTTCCTTCATCGATACATGCCAACTTATGGAAGTCAACATGTATCGTTACGTTAGAAGAATTCATGAAATTCTCGCTGCTTATACTGATATCCTGGAAGTCGCTCCTTTTAGTGCCATTTACGGAAATAGAGGCCACAAATTCGGTTCCACTGGACGTAGAACTTCTTTTGATTGTGATACTTTGCAGAGCAGCAGATGAAATTTGTTGCACCTGACATGTTAATCTGATGGATGATCCAATGTACCCCGAGTAGGATGTGCTAGTAAAATAGATCTCTGTAATAAAGCAGAATATGGAGAAAATGAAAGGGTGAGTCATGTTAGTTGGAGAGGACTGCATCGCATTGTAGGTGAATGATTATTGGCAGGATACGCACTGGATAAAACCGTTTTCACATTTGTGGAGGATCTTTACGTATCAATAATATTACTTTTTGTACAACAAATCTCAAATCATTGCTTGAATGCATATAATGAAACAATGTGTTACGGCAGAAACAATGAACTATGTTTGGAAGATCAACATACTGTTAAATGTATCCTTTTTTGGTGTATTCGGCCGAAACTATACTTACATAAACTGCTAGGTATACATGATTGGATAGTCACATGACTACCGTCATTTCCACCTACTTGCCTGCCTATCTGTCTAGTTGTTTAGCTTTACCGTTAATGGGAAGAATTTCTAACTTAATGTGGGGCACACACAAAATATTTTGAAAGATATAATAAGATAATGTCGGTAATCCTGCTGTCATTATACCTGTATAAATTGCTGTAGTTACTGTAGTTGATGAAACTGTTTTATCCGAAACGTTCTCCGTTGTTGTCAGCACTCTGGTAGATATTGAGGTTTGGTTTTCTATTCTGTTTGAGATTGATTTGGTTTTATTTCCTGATGTTGTTATCGTTGTTTGGAAAGTGCTTGTAGTTTTTTCTTCAGGTGTCATACGAACTGTTGTCGATTCTGATATCTGATAGGCTGTGTTATAGAAATATTAGTATGTTAGTTAATTTAATCTAATTTTAAATAATCAGCCTTTTAGAAATCCGCTTCGATATAAAATGGAATATTTTGATATTTACAGAAGTAGATGGATTATTCCAGTTCTACCCGTTATAATGTTTTAACTCTAGCACATTATATAAGAGAAGATAACTAGATAAACTAAAGTCATCACTTTAAAGGCACCTAACGTCACAATTTTGCACAATAACACATTCACATATGAAGGAATGCGATACAAATGAAAAATAACAGACCATTTTATAACATACTAGCATTCATACTATTGGCTGATCAATGTGAGACCAGCTGCTATGACGAATAATATATTAGTCGAGCAACGCAAAAGACTAGCGCGATCATAACAATAATAACAGGATAAGTTTCAAACGGATAAAAAAAATAATAGAAAAATGCTTCGTATGGCACTCAACGGTTTTAGAGTGATGGTATAAATGCCTTACGAATATAGTTTGCCGATTTGCAGACTTTTCGACTATATGGATACATCATATATTTGCTGTGAATATATGGATCTTGTATTGGGTTATGTTTACAGTAACACTAGATTGTCTCGTATATAATTTAAAGAAAAGACAGACCGAATGTATAGACGAATATTGATTTGAGTAAGATACATTCTTTCCGAAAAAAGATGGTAGAAGACTGATTTCAATAATAATCCGGACTATCAGTCTGCGAATTAGATATAAAAGGATATTAAATAGAATAGTACAATTTGCCGTGAATCTAAAATCATTTATACGTTTTAAGGGATGCAAGAGGCGTTGCAAATAAATGCATGAAACTATTTTTACTAATCGGTATTCATGTTGTTGAATGATTGTTTGATGATCAAATAGATACATTATTAGTTGATTCTAGATATTTATATGGTTTTATGTATATTTAATTTAATTATTTGTCTCTTAGTATTTCTTTTTCCCTGCTTATTTCCTTACATGTTATTTTAATGTTGGACTTGACCTTGTTCAAATTGAATTCATTTCTGCTTGACCTGATTGCATTTTAATTGTTTTAAATTTGATGTATGTAAACAATTCACATTAGCTTCCTTATTCTCCATGTGTATTATCTTATTAACCGAATTATTATCCAGGTAAACAATCAGTAGTAAATATGTTGATCAGGGTCAGGATTGTGGAGATTCCTAAATGACTTGAATAGGCTGTTGTTTTGTAAATGAACACGGCACATTAGTTCAAACCAGAAGGTTACTTTCCATTAGGTAATTGCTGTTTTTAAAAAATGCGAATGAGAGCACATACAACTTAACATTAGGTCTTGGAACAATTAAGTCCCTTACGACCTTAATGGAGAACTTTCATAGGCAGATATAGTTCCAACACACGTTCATGTTCATGGTCTGTATATTGCACGACGAGGTCATGAGTGAGATTGGTCCCAGCATGCACTCATGTAGGAGGTTATTTTTGGTTCGTGTAAGGATGTACTAGATGCTATTTTATTTATGCGTACGTTATTTAATGTGGTGTTTGTCCGAGGCAAGGTGGAAGTAGGAAGGGATGGTCCGCGGATGGTCACATATTGTTGCTGATTTATACAAGATATATTGGTCTAATTTTGTTGTCTTACAAGAATGTTGCAAAATTCACTATGCTATTCTGTTTCAGAGTTACTTAGCCTAAAAGATGTCGTTGACCTAGACGTTAGCAATTGTATTTCCTAAACTAGACTATCACTTTTCGTGGCTGGCAATGATGATCTGGGCTTGGATACTATATTAATGTTGGGGTCTGTATTTGAGTACTAAGGTTGGGTTATTTTGTTTACGCAATGTGCCTCCTGGCCTTGTACTCGGACCACCTTATATGAAGTAATTTGGGTCCCTATTTGCCTATTGATGTTTGCTTTGCCACCTTGTGCAGCGGGACCTGATGGATTTGGATGGAGGACAACCTTATGAGATCTTTTTTGGATCTGTTTGGATTGACCTATATGCTCTTATTTTAATAATAGCCGTCGCCTTCGGTCTACGAGTTTGTGCTAAATTGGAGATGTTAATATGTAAGCATTCAGATGTTATTGGGTTGTAAGATACTACGATTGAGAATAGGTAGTTTAGGGGGGAAATGTATTGTATAGTTAAGAAGTTGCAAATAAAAGAAAAGAAAGAAAAATACATTTGCTTACAATTATTTTTCTATTTAATTGGTCTTTGTAGTTGGAATGGTATTATGTTAATGCTGTGTGATTATAAGTCTAGTTATATGTGGTTAGAAGTTATAAGATAGGTGTATTTGCTGACTTCTCAAGATCCTATTTGGCATATCAAAGACACAATATCTGACATATATCCCTAGATTTTATATAAGATATCTTTGCTGAGTATTCGGGCACACTGGATATTGCTGTTCTTTTGGCATTTCAAAGATGTATTGTCTCTATTAATAGATTTAAATGCATTTAGGTTATTGCTGTGGTAATGTCTTGTTTGAGTATATACGTTACCTATTAGTTGAGTCTATTCATTTGTTTATATTAGATTCCGTTGAAGAGTTCTGTTTTGTTGGTATAAAGAGTTGATTATGTTTAGGCATGTGCTTTGTGATTATGCTTTTATTTGCCAGGAAGTTAAGGAATATTGTAGTTATCCAGTCTTTTGTTGAGCACCTTTGACCTTTTCTTTCTGTCGTGAAATATATGTTGTAGATCTTCGGGAATTTTGCATCGGTAACAGTTGATGTTGGGCATTTTGGGCTCTATGTGTTTTACCGAAACTGGTAGCTAGCTTAGTTTTTCCAGTAGTAATCCTGTTGATTATTTTTTATTTCAGTGCTATTTACTTTGTATTGCCATTGTAAGGGGATGCGTCTCTGGATGGATTAATATCTTAAAATGTTCTCATGTCGTTTAATGGTTGCAGCACACCTGTTAGGATTTACATTTCATGTCATGATGTAGATGGTTGGGTGCCTTGCAAATAGAGATTTCTTTTGGTATTGTATCGAGTTTCTAAATGTGTTGATTTTCTTAGCAGACTTATATTCCTGTCATCCATAGACCCATTTTGGTCTGATTAGAGCTCTGTATATAGTTAAGAGTGTTTCTTGAGTGGCGAAATTGATTAGGAAGTTCAGTATATATGTTATCAGTGCATGCATTAAGTGTAGTTTTGTTATAATTGTACTTTCATTACGTATGTTTTGGTTAGATGACGTGGTGTGTTCGTTTTCGTCTAACGTTTGGCCGAGCAGTTTCCTTGCTGGGATGGTTGTTTGTTATATTGGTAGGGGAACTAGTGTGTGTCGTGCTGAAGTTGGGTTCGTCTTTGTTTTATTGGCACTTACTTCAAGTTCAATGCTGTTATCATTATTTTATATTGTCTTGCTATTTAATGTTACGTTGTACGTTTATTTTTTTAGCTCCATAAAAGGTTAATATTTTGTGTTCATGATTTCAATTATTTTGAATTTTCTGTTTGTATGGGTGCAGTCAATTGACCTTGGTGGGTGGTTATAGGCAGTTTGCGCGTTTGGGGGTGAGTTTGTTGCCTATTTTCATGTGGTGGCCCTCACGATGTCCGCATTTAGGTTGGTATCTACATTTGTTAGAGTAATGGCCCCAGGGCTAAAATTTGCAACAAAATCTGGGTTGACTTAAGAATGGCTCCAGTCTGTGAAATTGTTCATATGGACTCGGTCTTATTAGGGTTGCCAGGGGGAGTTTGTTTCAATTACTGCCACATGGGCTTCTAGTCCCTGCTCGTTCCATTTTGCATAGGCATTAGCGAGAGCGACAAAGAATGAGAGAGAGATAAACAATTAATATTATCTAGACACACCATTTCTACAACGAATGTAATAAATAAATTCAATGGTGTCGTAAAAACTTTCAGGGCGAAGCCAACGAACAAAGTAAGACGGAAAACCCGACTATACAATAGCTTCGAGATTGTAAATAACCAAGAGTTCCAAAGACGGATCATATTGGAACATTAGGCAATTAGATCATATCCCCAAATGAAAAAATACAGTTGTAACGTAAATTGATTTGAATAAGTATTGAAACAAAGGCAACCGGAAAATAAAACGTTCCATCTGCTTACCGGTGCAATTATCACATGTCCTTTCGCAGTAGGTCTCATTATGTGGTTGAGTGAATCGACAAAGGCCAGCAGGACAATCTCGTAAGTATGTTTGCATGCCGCACTGTATGTACTTGTGACAATCATAGGGTTGAGGAACATACAAAGTATTTGACGTTCCGCATATATTCGCTGTAAAGAAAAAGTGAATGTCATCAGTAGCGAATGATTTATACCATAAATGTACACTCGGCATGTTAGCATACAACATTATGATAACATAAATTAGAAATATACTTGCCTTGAAATGATTGTAAAGCAACAAAATACAGGCATGCCTTGAAACAATTGTAAATCAACAAAAATACAGGCATCATAAAATATCAGATAGTGATGTCAAGAAGCATTAGTTCAATTTGGTAATTTGTATAGGATTAAGAAAAGAGGATAATATAAACCCGAACAATAATAAGATAAGAACTCGTGATGTTAGAAGAAAACCCTGGTTAGAGAATTTGCATTTGTACTGTACGGAGATTCGAACCAAGATAGGTGGATAAAGTGCACCAATGCCTTACCTGCAAGCACTGAACCCTATAATAGCATCTCGACCATGTTGACTCACCAAAGATGAAGTGACAGTTGTTTGAATCAGACACACCTACATGGCGACATAGTAATTGGTTGTTGTCGATAATTAGCAGTCCATGGACATATTTTTCTTAGGAGTCTGAATATATTGCTATAAACATTGTTTTAGTTTTATAGAGTATAGTAAAGAAGGATATGTGTGAGTGATATCTTGATTTGTAACGTAGCTTTGCCAGTTTCTTTCAGTCAAATCGCTACGATGTTAGTGGTGTCTCAGATTAGTGTTAAGTCCATCAATGGAAACTCATGGTTCAGAAATATAGAATGACGCTTAACCCAGTCACTTTATTATGTTAGTCCGACCAGCCATAACACTAAACTGTTCATGATGAGCACCTAGAAAGGCGCTGTTAGTACCATTTTCCCTCATTTTCGTATGACATGGCTAGGGCTTGAACTCGCGACATCCCGCATCCGAGGTGGACGCTCTAGCCACTAATCCACCGGAGCGGTCAAAGTAAGGGTAGTCCCGGTTTGCCGGTGCTAACGAACTGACTTGAGAACATTTTACTTTGCATTTTAGAAAAGGTAGGAGACTTTAACAGCATACAAGGCTCGCATTGTATGCATTTGGTAGTAAGAGCTGGAAATATCGGACTATGCAGGATCTCTTTATTCTTTATGGCGAACCGAAAGGACGTGAACAACATTACGGATTTGAATATGTTATCATAGAAGACTGTGGCTTGACCTCATGCCCGTGTAGACACGAGAATAAAGCAATACTGCAATATATGTTTGCCTGCTTGCTTAAAGCATTATGCTGCCACACCAATTTTGAGGCCCACAAAGTTCACAAACCTGAAAAGGGTCGCTTCGCGTCCCTTATTACCAATTCTGTTCACCTAACCCCTGTAGCAAAATCATATATTGCGAAAGGAAAGGAGTAACTTGTCTTTCAAACAATGGGGAATCATAATCAATATCCACCACTACTGCTAAATACCTGGTATAATAAAAAGCGTTTTGTCAACGTATGGCGATGTTTCATTGTCATCTAATGCTTTGCTATTCTCTGCTCTACATCGAATAATCGTGTTACTCCAATCCATATTAAATTTGTAAGAGAATGTTGCACTATACGTTGCACTGCAGTGTCCATGTATCACATTTGTGGTTGGAGTGAATGGGGCTCTGATAAACGTTTTGACGTCATCTTTATTCGTTTCAAACACAATATTGCCAGGAGGATGACCCACGTCTCCGGTGCAGTTAAACATGTCTTGCTGGCTGTTCTCCAACACGCCTTGCGGAAACGTTAGAATTGGTTTCTCGGGCTTTTCTGAAGAAGAACAAAATGTTGTTTATTCTTCTAAATTATTTCACACGTACCCAGGTTCCATTTAAAATTATTGTTGGTATATTCTTGCCCACATTTACAGTTACTTTCTTAACCATAACACAAGGACTAATATTGTCTATGCTAAACCTTGATGCTAAATTTGGGAGGCTAATACCTTCAAGTGTTGTATTATTTAAAGCAAATACAAACCACGTGACCCACTTCCCCGGTGAAGTTAAACATTTATTGCTGGCTATTTTCCAACACTCCTTGCGCAAAAGATAAATTTGGTTTGTTAGGCTGTCCTGAAGAAGAACACGACATAGTTCTACATTATTGCATATGTGCCCTGCTGAGGTCTATTTCGTTACGTTTTTGTTAAATTCTTCAACATATTTAAATTTGGTTTCCTAAACTACACGTTAGGTCTACTACTATCAATTGGAGGACACGATGTTAAATTTGAGATTTCTAAACGTTATTTATAATAGGCAAAATCCAATGCAATGCAAATTCATGTACAAGTAAGTGATTGTTGGTAATTTGTGGCAGTTAATTCTCGTGACTAGTGTATTTTGATGCTGGATTTTAATTAAATGTTTATTAAATACTTTTGTCAGGGAAGCATTTGAGTGCTACTAATAGTTTCAATGGCTCAAATACCTTTAAAAAGGTATCAGTAATATTATTCTAAAATAGATGTTTCTCTTTCAGATAACACCCACAGTAGTAACTGAACCCATTTGAAGAATATTTGGGGACGTGTGAATAACGAGTGAATATGATAGCAAATAACTTCCCTTAACAAAAAACTGAACGCCGTTTGAACCGTTGTTGAGATCTATTTCTACTTGAAAAAGCACCCATCTCCAATATCCGGAACTAAGACTCTTACGCCACTCCTACCTAATCTATTTCACGTTTTGGAAATTTATTATTCCTTATCATAGACAGTGAAATTATGAATAATCACGATAGTATGTATCATTACATACAGAACGTTCGGGAGTGAAGAAACCAAAAATTATGGCAAGGAAACAAATATGAGACATCGTGTGTAATGAAACATATTTCCATTATATTTACATAAAACATACTTTATCCGGCTTGTATTCATCCTGAACAGTATTAAATGCTTTTACATTTTTTTTTTAATCTAGTTTTTTTTTCTTTGGGGGGGAGTTGATTAGATATCACACGTTTCAATATGTCTATCGGACGATAATATATAAATAAACAGTTTAGCAGCCATATTACTACCTAACGTGTATATAACGCCTTGCCTCACGTCAACGTAAACTGCATCGTTAAGTTTTATTGTGAAATCTTTTCTCAGACATGGTAGATATATTTAAATTAAAATTTACGTACCAAATAATGAAACAGACATACCCTTCTCATTTTCTTGTAAGAATAATGCAATATGATAAAAAACAAAGAGTGATACCCTATAATCAGAGCACTTACTGAGAATATTCAGGCTACCTGTCGCGAACACATCTCCTATTATGCAGTAATATGTTCCTTCATCGATACATGCCAACTTATGGAAGTCAACATGTATCGTTACGTTAGAAGAATTCATGAAATTCTCGCTGCTTATACTGATATCCTGGAAGTCGCTCCTTTTAGTGCCATTTACGGAAATAGAGGCCACAAATTCGGTTCCACTGGACGTAGAACTTCTTTTGATTGTGATACTTTGCAGAGCAGCAGATGAAATTTGTTGCACCTGACATGTTAATCTGATGGATGATCCAATGTACCCCGAGTAGGATGTGCTAGTAAAATAGATCTCTGTAATAAAGCAGAATATGGAGAAAATGAAAGGGTGAGTCATGTTAGTTGGAGAGGACTGCATCGCATTGTAGGTGAATGATTATTGGCAGGATACGCACTGGATAAAACCGTTTTCACATTTGTGGAGGATCTTTACGTATCAATAATATTACTTTTTGTACAACAAATCTCAAATCATTGCTTGAATGCATATAATGAAACAATGTGTTACGGCAGAAACAATGAACTATGTTTGGAAGATCAACATACTGTTAAATGTATCCTTTTTTGGTGTATTCGGCCGAAACTATACTTACATAAACTGCTAGGTATACATGATTGGATAGTCACATGACTACCGTCATTTCCACCTACTTGCCTGCCTATCTGTCTAGTTGTTTAGCTTTACCGTTAATGGGAAGAATTTCTTACCTAACGTGGGGCACACACAAAATATTTTGAAAGATATAATAAGATAATGTCGGTAATCCTGCTGTCATTATACCTGTATAAATTGCTGTAGTTACTGTAGTTGATGAAACTGTTTTATCCGAAACATTCTCCGTTGTTGTCAGCACCCTGGTAGATGTTGAGGTTTGGTTTTCTATTATGTTTGAGATTGATATGGTTATATTTCCTGATGTTGTTATCGTTGTTTGGAAAGTGCTTGTAGTTTTTTCTTCAGGTGTCATACGAACTGTTGTCGATTCTGATATCTGATAGGCTGTGTTATAGAAATATTAGTATGTTAGTTAATTTAATCTAATTTTAAATAATCAGCCTTTTAGAAATCCGCTTCGATATAAAATGGAATATTTTGATATTTACAGAAGTAGATGGATTATTCCAGTTCTACCCGTTATAATGTTTTAACTCTAGCACATTATATAAGAGAAGATAACTAGATAAACTAAAGTCATCACTTTAAAGGCACCTAACGTCACAATTTTGCACAATAACACATTCACATATGAAGGAAAGCGATACAAATGAAAAATAACAGACCATTTTATAACATACTAGCATTCATACTATTGGCTGATCAATGTTAGACAAGCTGCTATGACGAATTATATATTAGTCGAGCAACGCAAAAGACAATAATTACAGGATAAGTTTCAAACGGATAAAAAAATAATAGAAACATGCTTCGTATGGCACTCAACGGTTTTAGAGTGATGATATAAATGCCTTACGAATATAGTTTGCCAATTTGCAGACTTTTTGACTATATGGATACATCATATTTGCATCTTGTATTGGGTTATGTTTACAGTAACACTAGATTGTCTCGTATATAATTTAAAAAAAAGACAGACCGAATGTATAGACGAATATTGATTTGAGTAAGATACATTCTTTCCGAAAAAAGATGGTAGAAGACTGATTTCAATAATAATCCGGACTTCGGTATTCATGTTGTTGAATGATTGTTTGATGATCAAATAGATACATTATTAGTTGATTCTAGATATTTATATGGTTTTATGTATATTTAATTTAATTATTTGTCTCTTAGTATTTTTTCCCTGCTTATTTCATTACATGTTATTTTAATGTTGGACTTGACCTTGTTCAAATTGAATTCATTTCTGCTTGACCTGATTGCCTTTTTAATTGTTTTAAATTTGTTGTATGTAAACAATTCACATTAGCTTCCTTATTCTCCATGTGTATTATCTTATTAACCGAATTATTATCCAGGTAAACAATCAGTAGTAAATATGTTGATCAGGGTCAGGATTGTGGAGATTCCTAAATGACTTGAATAGGCTGTTGTTTTGTAAATAAACACGGCACATTAGTTCAAACGAGAAGGTTACTTTCCATTAGGTAATTGTTGTTTTTAAAAAATGCGAATGAGAGCACATACAATTTAGCATCAGGTCTTGGAACAATTAAGTCCCTTACGATCTTAATGGAGGACTTTCATAAGCGGATATAGTTCCAACACACGTTCATGTTCAAAATCTGTATATTGCACGACGAGGTCATGAGTGAGATTGGTCTCAGCATGCACTCATGTAGGAGGTTAGTTTTTGGTTCGTGTAAGGATGTACTAGATGCTATTTTATTTATGCGTACGTTATTTAATGTGGTGTTTGTCCTAGGCAAGGTGGAAGTAGGAAGGGATGGTCCGCGGATGGTCACATATTGTTGCTGATTTATACCATATATATTGGTCTAATTTTGGCCCCTTACAAAAAGTTTGCAAAATTCACTATGCTATTCTGTTTCAGAGTTACTTAGCCTAAAAGATGTCGTTGACCTAGACGACAGTTATTGTATTTCCTAAACTAGACTATCAATTTTCGTGGCTGACCCTGATGATCTGGGCTTAGATACGATATTAAGGTTGGGGTCTGTATTTGAGTACTAAGGTTGGGTTATTTTGTTTACGCAATGTGCTGTCTGGCCTGGTACTCGGACCACCTTATATGAAGTAATTTGGGTCCATATATGCCTATTGATGTTTGCTTTGCCACCTTGTGCAGCGGGACCTGATGGATTTGGATGGTGGACAATCTTATGAGATCTTTTTTGGATCTGTTTGGATTGACCTATATGCTCTTATTTTAATAATAGCCGTCGCCTTCGGTCTACGAGTTTGTGCTAAATTGGAGATGTTAATATGTAAGCATTCAGATGTTATTGGGTTGTAAGATACTACGATTGAGAATAGGTAGTTTAGGGGGGAAATGTATGGTATAGTTAAGAAGTTGCAAATAAAAGAAAAGAAAGCAAAATACATTTGTTTACAATTACTTTTTTTTAATTGGTCTATGTAGTTGGAATGGTATTACGTTAATGCTGTGTGATTATAAGTCTAGTTATATGTGGTTAGAAGTTATAAGATAGGTGTATTTGCTGACTTCTCAAGATCCTATTTGGCATATCAAAGACACAATATCTAATTTATAAACCCTAGATTTATATAAGATATCTTTGCTGAGTATTCGGGCACACTGGATATTGCTGTTCTTTTGGCATTTCAAAGATGTATTGTCTCTTTTCAAAGGTTTAATTGCATTTAGGTTATTGCTGTGGTAATGTCTTGTTTGAGTATATACTTTACCGATTAGTTGAGCCTATTCATTTGTTTATGTTAGATTCCGTTGAAGAGTTCTGTTTTGTTGGTATAAAGAGTTGATTATGTTTAGGCATGTGCTTTGTGATTATGCTTTTATTTGCCAGGAAGTTAAGGAATATTGTAGTTATCCAGTCTTTTGTTGAGCACCTTTGACCTTTCCTTTCTGTCGTGAAATATATGTTGTAGATCTTCGGGAATTTCGCATCGGTAACAGTTGATGTTGGGCATTTTGGGCTCTGTGTTTTACCGAAACTGGTAGCTAGCTTAGTTTTTTCAGTAGTAATACTGTTGATTATTTTTTGTTCAGTGCTATTTACTTTGGGAGGTTTGATGGTTCTGTCTTCTTCGCTTAAGGTGAAAAAAAGTTAATAATGTTACATACTGCGATTATACGGCACCTAAGGGGTATACAGTTTGGGTCGTTTAGTTTTTGTTCAACGGATCGATCAGCTAGGTAATGTCCTAAAATTCAAATGTGTGACGGAATCCACTTAAATTAAACTTGTTGATAGTTATTATTAATTTCTTTTAATAATTTGTTTGTAGGTTTGTGTTTATACAAAAGATATTTTAACTTGAGTCAGTGTTATGTGAAATAACTGATGATATTACGCTAATTAAGTCACTTATTATCACAGATGTTTTAATGTTATTATGTTTTATCCATTTCAGTAATTCAAGAATGGCCGAGAATTCTTCTGTGAATAAGTCAAGAAGTCTATTTCCTATTTGAGTGTCATTTTCTGATATTATGGCGGCTGCTGCTGTCCTGGGTGGTATGGTTGTTTTAGATCCATCAGTGCATATTTGTACAAAATTGGTTTAGTTATTTTGTACTTCCATTGCAGTAATTTGTTTCAGATAGAGCTCCTGATTTAGTTTTTTTCCCTTTCAAATTGTATTAATTCTTGGATTAACCAGGGACTTGTTTGGAGTATTCTATTGATTCGGACTCATAGTCTATAATGGGTAATTGCGTTGCAAGTTCATGTATCAGTTTCCCTCCTGTGATATTTGGAACTAATATTTTTTACTGAATCTTTTATTGCATTTTTGTATTGCCATTGTAAGGGGATGCGTCTCTGGATGGATTAATATCTTAAAATGATTTCATGTCGTTACATGAAATGCAGCACACCTGTTAGGATTTGCATTTCATGTCATGATGTAGATGGTTGGGTGCCTTGCAAATAGAGATTTATTTTGGTATTGTATCGAGTTTCTCAATGTGTTGATTTTCTTAGCAGACTTATATTCCTGTCATCCATAGACCCATTTTGGTCTGATTAGAGCTCTGTATATAGTTAAGAGTGTTTCTTGAGTGGCGAAATTGATTAGGAAGTTCAGTATATATGTTATCAGTGCATGCATTAAGTGTAGTTTTGTTATAATTGTACTTTCATTACGTATGTTTTGGTTAGATGACGTGGTGTGTTCGTTTTCGTCTAACGTTTGGCCGAGCAGTTTCCTTGCTGGGATGGTTGTTTGTTATATTGGTAGGGGAACTAGTGTGTGTCGTGCTGAAGTTGGGTTCGTATTTGTTTTATTGGCACTTACTTCAGGTTCTATGCTGTTATCATTATTTTATATTGTCTTGCTATTTAATGTTACGTTGTACGTTTTTTTTTTAGCTCCATAAAAGGTTAATATTTTGTGTTCATGATTTCAATTATTTTGAATTTTCTGTTTGTATGGGTGCAGTCAATTGACCTTGGTGGGTGGTTATAGGCAGTTTGCGCGTTTGGGGGTGAGTTTGTTGCCTATTTTCATGTGGTGGCCCTCACGATGTCCGCATTTAGGTTGGTATCTACATTTGTTAGAGTAATGGCCCCAGGGCTAAAAAATTTGCAACAAAATCTGGGTTGACTTAAGAATGGCTCCAGTCTGTGAAATTGTCCATATGGACCCGGTCTTATTAGGGTTGCCAGGGGGAGTTTGTTTCAATTACTGCCACATGGGCTTCTAGTCCCTGCTCGTTCCATTTTGCATAGGCATTAGCGAGAGCGACAAAGAATGAGAGAGAGATAAACAATTAACATTATCTAGACACACCATTTCTACAACGAATGTAATAAATAAATTCAATGGTGTCGTAAAAACTTTCAGGGCGAAGCCAACGAGCAAAGTAAGACGGAAAACCCGACTATACAATAGCTTCGAGATTGTAAATAACCAAGAGTTCCAAAGATGGATCATATTGGAACATTAGGCAATTAGATCATATCCATAAATGAAAAATACAGTTGTAACGTAAATTAATTTGAATAAGTATTGAAACAAAGGCAACCGGAAAATAAAACGTTCCATCTGCTTACCGGTGCAATTATCACATGTCCTTTCGCAGTAGGTCTCATTATGTGGTTGAGTGAATCGACAAAGGCCAGCAGGACAATCTCGTAAGTATGTTTGCATGCCGCACTGTATGTACTTGTGACAATCATAGGGTTGAGGAACATACAAAGTATTTGACGTTCCGCATATATTCGCTGTAACGAAAAGTGAATGTCATCAGTAGCGAATGATTAATACCATAAATGTACACTCGGCATGTTAGCATACAACATTATGATAACATAAATTAGAACTATACTTGCCTTGAAATGATTGTAAAGCAACAAAAATACAGGCATGCCTTGAAACAATTGTAAATCAACAAAAATACAGGCATCATAAAATATCAGATAGTGATGTCAAGAAGCATTAGTTCAATTTGGTAATTTGTATAGGATTAAGAAAAGAGGATAATATAAACCCGAACAATAATAAGATAAGAACTCGTGATGTTAGAAGAAAACCCTGGTTAGAGAATTTGCATTTGTACTGTACGGAGATTCGAACCAAGATAGGTGGATAAAGTGCACCAATGCCTTACCTGCAAGCACTGAACCCTATAATAGCATCTCGACCATGTTGACTCACCAAAGATGAAGTGACAGTTGTTTGAATCAGACACACCTACATGGCGACATAGTAATTGGTTGTTGTCGATAATTAGCAGTCCATGGACATATTTTTCTTAGGAGTCTGAATATATTGCTATAAACATTGTTTTAGTTTTATAGAGTATAGTAAAGAAGGATATGTGTGAGTGATATCTTGATTTGTAACGTAGCTTTGCCAGTTTCTTTCAGTCAAATCGCTACGATGTTAGTGGTGTCTCAGATTAGTGTTAAGTCCATCAATGGAAACTCATGGTTCAGAAATATAGAATGACGCTTAACCCAGTCACTTTATTATATTAGTCCGACCAGCCATAACACTAAACTGTTCATGATGAGCACCTAGAAAGGCGCTGTTAGTACCATTTTCACTCATTTTCGTATTACATGGCTAGGGCTTGAACTCGCGACATCCCGCATCCGAGGTGGACGCTCTAGCCACTAATCCACCGGAGCGGTCAAAGTAAGGGTAGTCCCGGTTGGCCGGTACTAACGAACTGACTTGAGAACATTTTACTTTGCATTTTAGAAAAGGTAGGAGACTTTAACAGCATACAAGGCTCGCATTGTATGCATTTGGTAGTAAGAGCTGGAAATATCGGACTATGCAGAATATCTTTATTCTTTATGGCGAACCGAAAGGACGTGAACAACATTACGGATTTGAATATGTTATCATAGAAGACTGTGGCTTGACCTCATGCCCGTGTAGACACGAGAATAAAGCAATACTGCAATATATGTTTGCCTGCTTGCTTAAAGCATTATGCTGCCACACCAATTTTGAGGCCCACAAAGTTCACAAACCTGAAAAGGGTCGCTTCGCGTCCCTTATTACCAATTCTGTTCACCTAACCCCTGTAGCAAAATCATATATTGCGAAAGGAAAGGAGTAACTTGTCTTTCAAACAATGGGGAATCATAATCAATATCCACCACTACTGCTAAATACCTGGTATAATAAAAAGCGTTTTGTCAACGTATGGCGATGTTTCATTGTCATCTAATGCTTTGCTATTCTCTGCTCTACATCGAATAATCGTGTTACTCCAATCCATATTAAATTTGTAAGAGAATGTTGCACTATACGTTGCACTGCAGTGTCCATGTATCACATTTGTGGTTGGAGTGAATGGGGCTCTGATAAACGTTTTGACGTCATCTTTATTCGTTTCAAACACAATATTGCCAGGAGGATGACCCACGTCTCCGGTGCAGTTAAACATGTCTTGCTGGCTGTTCTCCAACACGCCTTGCGGAAACGTTAGAATTGGTTTCTCGGGCTTTTCTGAAGAAGAACAAAATGTTGTTTATTCTTCTAAATTATTTCACACGTACCCAGGTTCCATTTAAAATTATTGTTGGTATATTCTTGCCCACATTTACAGTTACTTTCTTAACCATAACACAAGGACTAATATTGTCTATGCTAAACCTTGATATTAAATTTAGGAGGCTAATACCTTCAAGTGTTGTATTATTTAAAGCAAA
The DNA here is from genome assembly GCA_029339505.1 of Unio delphinus. Classification (NCBI taxonomy): domain Eukaryota; kingdom Metazoa; phylum Mollusca; class Bivalvia; order Unionida; family Unionidae; genus Unio; species Unio delphinus. Next base: position 3,132,567 of record JAQISU010000230.1, on the reverse strand, counting down.
TACAAACCACGTGACCCACTTCCCCGGTGAAGTTAAACATTTATTGCTGGCTATTTTCCAACACTCCTTGCGCAAAAGATAAATTTGGTTTGTTAGGCTGTCCTGAAGAAGAACACGACATAGTTCTACATTATTGCATATGTGCCCTGCTGAGGTCTATTTCGTTACGTTTTTGTTAAATTCTTCAACATATTTAAATTTGGTTTCCTAAACTACACGTTAGGTCTACTACTATCAATTGGAGGACACGATGTTAAATTTGAGATTTCTAAACGTTATTTATAATAGGCAAAATCCAATGCAATGCAAATTCATGTACAAGTAAGTGATTGTTGGTAATTTGTGGCAGTTAATTCTCGTGACTAGTGTATTTTGATGCTGGATTTTAATTAAATGTTTATTAAATACTTTTGTCAGGGAAGCATTTGAGTGCTACTAATAGTTTCAATGGCTCAAATACATTTAAAAAGGTATCAGTAATATTATTCTAAAATAGATGTTTCTCTTTCAGATAACACCCACAGTAGTAACTGAACCCATTTGAAGAATATTTGGGGACGTGTGAATAACGAGTGAATATGATAGCAAATAACTTCCCTTAACAAAAAACTGAACGCCGTTTGAACCGTTGTTGAGATCTATTTCTACTTGAAAAAGCACCCATCTCCAATATCCGGAACTAAGACTCTTACGCCACTCCTACCTAATCTATTTCACGTTTTGGAAATTTATTATTCCTTATCATAGACAGTGAAATTATGAATAATCACGATAGTATGTATCATTACATACAGAACGTTCGGGAGTGAAGAAACCAAAAATTATGGCAAGGAAACAAATATGAGACATCGTGTGTAATGAAACATATTTCCATTATATTTACATAAAACATACTTTATCCGGCTTGTATTCATCCTGAACAGTATTAAATGCTTTTACATTTTTTTTTTAATCTAGTTTTTTTTCTTTGGGGGGGAGTTGATTAGATATCACACGTTTCAATATGTCTATCGGACGATAATATATAAATAAACAGTTTAGCAGCCATATTACTACCTAACGTGTATATAACGCCTTGCCTCACGTCAACGTAAACTGCATCGTTAAGTTTTATTGTGAAATCTTTTCTCAGACATGGTAGATATATTTAAATTAAAATTTACGTACCAAATAATGAAACAGACATACCCTTCTCATTTTCTTGTAAGAATAATGCAATATGATAAAAAACAAAGAGTGATACCCTATAATCAGAGCACTTACTGAGAATATTCAGGCTACCTGTCGCGAACACATCTCCTATTATGCAGTAATATGTTCCTTCATCGATACATGCCAACTTATGGAAGTCAACATGTATCGTTACGTTAGAAGAATTCATGAAATTCTCGCTGCTTATACTGATATCCTGGAAGTCGCTCCTTTTAGTGCCATTTACGGAAATAGAGGCCACAAATTCGGTTCCACTGGACGTAGAACTTCTTTTGATTGTGATACTTTGCAGAGCAGCAGATGAAATTTGTTGCACCTGACATGTTAATCTGATGGATGATCCAATGTACCCCGAGTAGGATGTGCTAGTAAAATAGATCTCTGTAATAAAGCAGAATATGGAGAAAATGAAAGGGTGAGTCATGTTAGTTGGAGAGGACTGCATCGCATTGTAGGTGAATGATTATTGGCAGGATACGCACTGGATAAAACCGTTTTCACATTTGTGGAGGATCTTTACGTATCAATAATATTACTTTTTGTACAACAAATCTCAAATCATTGCTTGAATGCATATAATGAAACAATGTTTTACAGCAGAAACAATGAACTATGTTTGGAAGATCAACATACTGTTAAATGTATCCTTTTTTGGTGTATTCGGCCGAAACTATACTTACATAAACTGCTAGGTATACATGATTGGATAGTCACATGACTACCGTCATTTCCACCTACTTGCCTGCCTATTTGTCTAGTTGTTTAGCTTTACCGTTAATGGGAAGAATTTCTTACCTAACGTGGGGCACACACAAAATATTTTGAAAGATATAATAAGATAATGTCGGTAATCCTGCTGTCATTATACCTGTATAAATTGCTGTAGTTACTGTAGTTGATGAAACTGTTTTATCCGAAACATTCTCCGTTGTTGTCAGCACCCTGGTAGATGTTGAGGTTTGGTTTTCTATTATGTTTGAGATTGATATGGTTATATTTCCTGATGTTGTTATCGTTGTTTGGAAAGTGCTTGTAGTTTTTTCTTCAGGTGTATTACGAACTGTTGTCGATTCTGATATCTGATAGGCTGTGTTATAGAAATATTAGTATGTTAGTTAATTTAATCTAATTTTAAATAATCAGCCTTTTAGAAATCCGCTTCGATATAAAATGGAATATTTTGATATTTACAGAAGTAGATGGATTATTCCAGTTCTACCCGTTATAATGTTTTAACTCTAGCACATTATATAAGAGAAGATAACTAGATAAACTAAAGTCATCACTTTAAAGGCACCTAACGTCACAATTTTGCACAATAACACATTCACATATGAAGGAAAGCGATACAAATGAAAAATAACAGACCATTTTATAACATACTAGCATTCATACTATTGGCTGATCAATGTTAGACAAGCTGCTATGACGAATTATATATTAGTCGAGCAACGCAAAAGACAATAATTACAGGATAAGTTTCAAATGGATAAAAAAATAATAGAAACATGCTTCGTATGGCACTCAACGGTTTTAGAGTGATGATATAAATGCCTTACGAATATAGTTTGCCAATTTGCAGACTTTTTGACTATATGGATACATCATATTTGCATCTTGTATTGGGTTATGTTTACAGTAACACTAGATTGTCTCGTATATAATTTAAAAAAAAGACAGACCGAATGTATAGACGAATATTGATTTGAGTAAGATACATTCTTTCCGAAAAAAGATGGTAGAAGACTGATTTCAATAATAATCCGGACTTCGGTATTCATGTTGTTGAATGATTGTTTGATGATCAAATAGATACATTATTAGTTGATTCTAGATATTTATATGGTTTTATGTATATTTAATTTAATTATTTGTCTCTTAGTATTTTTTCCCTGCTTATTTCATTACATGTTATTTTAATGTTGGACTTGACCTTGTTCAAATTGAATTCATTTCTGCTTGACCTGATTGCCTTTTTAATTGTTTTAAATTTGTTGTATGTAAACAATTCACATTAGCTTCCTTATTCTCCATGTGTATTATCTTATTAACCGAATTATTATCCAGGTAAACAATCAGTAGTAAATATGTTGATCAGGGTCAGGATTGTGGAGATTCCTAAATGACTTGAATAGGCTGTTGTTTTGTAAATAAACACGGCACATTAGTTCAAACGAGAAGGTTACTTTCCATTAGGTAATTGTTGTTTTTAAAAAATGCGAATGAGAGCACATACAATTTAGCATCAGGTCTTGGAACAATTAAGTCCCTTACGACCTTAATGGAGGACTTTCATAAGCGGATATAGTTCCAACACACGTTCATGTTCAAAATCTGTATATTGCACGACGAGGTCATGAGTGAGATTGGTCTCAGCATGCACTCATGTAGGAGGTTAGTTTTTGGTTCGTGTAAGGATGTACTAGATGCTATTTTATTTATGCGTACGTTATTTAATGTGGTGTTTGTCTCAGGCAAGGTGGAAGTAGGAAGGGATGGTCCGCGGATGGTCACATATTGTTGCTGATTTATACCAGATATATTGGTCTAATTTTGGCCCCTTACAAAAAGTTTGCAAAATTCACTATGCTATTCTGTTTCAGAGTTACTTAGCCTAAAAGATGTCGTTGACCTAGACGACAGTTATTGTATTTCCTAAACTAGACTATCAATTTTCGTGGCTGACCCTGATGATCTGGGCTTAGATACGATATTAAGGTTGGGGTCTGTATTTGAGTACTAAGGTTGGGTTATTTTGTTTACGCAATGTGCTGTCTGGCCTGGTACTCGGACCACCTTATATGAAGTAATTTGGGTCCATATATGCCTATTGATGTTTGCTTTGCCACCTTGTGCAGCGGGACCTGATGGATTTGGATGGTGGACAATCTTATGAGATCTTTTTTGGATCTGTTTGGATTGACCTATATGCTCTTATTTTAATAATAGCCGTCGCCTTCGGTCTACGAGTTTGTGCTAAATTGGAGATGTTAATATGTAAGCATTCAGATGTTATTGGGTTGTAAGATACTACGATTGAGAATAGGTAGTTTAGGGGGGAAATGTATGGTATAGTTAAGAAGTTGCAAATAAAAGAAAAGAAAGCAAAATACATTTGTTTACAATTACTTTTTTTTAATTGGTCTATGTAGTTGGAATGGTATTACGTTAATGCTGTGTGATTATAAGTCTAGTTATATGTGGTTAGAAGTTATAAGATAGGTGTATTTGCTGACTTCTCAAGATCCTATTTGGCATATCAAAGACACAATATCTAATTTATAAACCCTAGATTTATATAAGATATCTTTGCTGAGTATTCGGGCACACTGGATATTGCTGTCCTTTTGGCATTTCAAAGATGTATTGTCTCTTTTCAAAGGTTTAATTGCATTTAGGTTATTGTTGTGGTAATGTCTTGTTTGAGTATATACTTTACCGATTAGTTGAGCCTATTCATTTGTTTATGTTAGATTCCGTTGAAGAGTTCTGTTTTGTTGGTATAAAGAGTTGATTATGTTTAGGCATGTGCTTTGTGATTATGCTTTTATTTGCCAGGAAGTCAAGGAATATTGTAGGTATCCAGTCGTTTGTGAAGCACCTTTGACCTTTTTCTTTCTGTCGTGAAATATATGTTGTAGATCTTCGGGAATTTTGCATCGGTAACAGTTGATGTTGGGCATTTTGGGCTCTGTGTTTTACCGAAACTGGTAGCTAGCTTAGTTTTTTCAGTAGTAATACTGTTGATTATTTTTTGTTCAGTGCTATTTACTTTGGGAGGTTTGATGGTTCTGTCTTCTTCGCTTAAGGTGAAAAAAAGTTAATAATGTTACATACTGCGATTATACGGCACCTAAGGGGTATACAGTTTGGGTCGTTTAGTTTTTGTTCAACGGATCGATCAGCTAGGTAATGTCCTAAAATTCAAATGTGTGACGGAATCCACTTAAATTAAACTTGTTGATAGTTATTATTAATTTCTTTTAATAACTTGTTTGTAGGTTTGTGTTTATACAAAAGATATTTTAACTTGAGTCAGTGTTATGTGAAATAACTGATGATATTACGCTAATTAAGTCACTTATTATCACAGATGTTTTAATGTTATTATGTTTTATCCATTTCAGTAATTCAAGAATGGCCGAGAATTCTTCTGTGAATAGGTCAAGAAGTCTATTTCCTATTTGAGTGTCATTTTCTGATATTATGGCGGCTGCTGCTGTCCTGGGTGGTATGGTTGTTTTAGATCCATCAGTGCATATTTGTACAAAATTGGTTTAGTTATTTTGTACTTCCATTGCAGTAATTTGTTTCAGATAGAGCTCCTGATTTAGTTTTTTTCCCTTTCAAATTGTATTAATTCTTAGATTAACCAGGGACTTGTTTGGAGTATTCTATTGATTCGGACTCATAGTCTATAATGGGTAATTGCGTTGCAAGTTCATGTATCAGTTTCCCTCCTGTGATATTTGGAACTAATATTTTTTACTGAATCTTTTATTGCATTTTTGTATTGCCATTGTAAGGGGATGCGTCTCTGGATGGATTAATATCTTAAAATGATTTCATGTCGTTACATGAAATGCAGCACACCTGTTAGGATTTGCATTTCATGTCATGATGTAGATGGTTGGGTGCCTTGCAAATAGAGATTTATTTTGGTATTGTATCGAGTTTCTCAATGTGTTGATTTTCTTAGCAGACTTATATTCCTGTCATCCATAGACCCATTTTGGTCTGATTAGAGCTCTGTATATAGTTAAGAGTGTTTCTTGAGTGGCGAAATTGATTAGGAAGTTCAGTATATATGTTATCAGTGCATGCATTAAGTGTAGTTTTGTTATAATTGTACTTTCATTACGTATGTTTTGGTTAGATGACGTGGTGTGTTCGTTTTCGTCTAACGTTTGGCCGAGCAGTTTCCTTGCTGGGATGGTTGTTTGTTATATTGGTAGGGGAACTAGTGTGTGTCGTGCTGAAGTTGGGTTCGTATTTGTTTTATTGGCACTTACTTCAGGTTCTATGCTGTTATCATTATTTTATATTGTCTTGCTATTTAATGTTACGTTGTACGTTTTTTTTTTTAGCCCCATAAAAGGTTAATATTTTGTGTTCATGATTTCAATTATTTTGAATTTTCTGTTTGTATGGGTGCAGTCAATTGACCTTGGTGGGTGGTTATAGGCAGTTTGCGCGTTTGGGGGTGAGTTTGTTGCCTATTTTCATGTGGTGGCCCTCACGATGTCCGCATTTAGGTTGGTATCTACATTTGTTAGAGTAATGGCCCCAGGGCTAAAATTTGCAACAAAATCTGGGTTGACTTAAGAATGGCTCCAGTCTGTGAAATTGTCCATATGGACCCGGTCTTATTAGGGTTGCCAGGGGGAGTTTGTTTCAATTACTGCCACATGGGCTTCTAGTCCCTGCTCGTTCCATTTTGCATAGGCATTAGCGAGAGCGACAAAGAATGAGAGAGAGATAAACAATTAACATTATCTAGACACACCATTTCTACAACGAATGTAATAAATAAATTCAATGTTGTCGTAAAAACTTTCAGGGCGAAGCCAACGAACAAAGTAAGACGGAAAACCCGACTATACAATAGCTTCGAGATTGTAAATAACCAAGAGTTCCAAAGATGGATCATATTGGAACATTAGGCAATTAGATCATATCCATAAATGAAAAATACAGTTGTAACGTAAATTAATTTGAATAAGTATTGAAACAAAGGCAACCGGAAAATAAAACGTTCCATCTGCTTACCGGTGCAATTATCACATGTCCTTTCGCAGTAGGTCTCATTATGTGGTTGAGTGAATCGACAAAGGCCAGCAGGACAATCTCGTAAGTATGTTTGCATGCCGCACTGTATGTACTTGTGACAATCATAGGGTTGAGGAACATACAAAGTATTTGACGTTCCGCATATATTCGCTGTAACGAAAAGTGAATGTCATCAGTAGCGAATGATTAATACCATAAATGTACACTCGGCATGTTAGCATACAACATTATGATAACATAAATTAGAACTATACTTGCCTTGAAATGATTGTAAAGCAACAAAAATACAGGCATGCCTTGAAACAATTGTAAATCAACAAAAATACAGGCATCATAAAATATCAGATAGTGATGTCAAGAAGCATTAGTTCAATTTGGTAATTTGTATAGGATTAAGAAAAGAGGATAATATAAACCCGAACAATAATAAGATAAGAACTCGTGATGTTAGAAGAAAACCCTGGTTAGAGAATTTGCATTTGTACTGTACGGAGATTCGAACCAAGATAGGTGGATAAAGTGCACCAATGCCTTACCTGCAAGCACTGAACCCTATAATAGCATCTCGACCATGTTGACTCACCAAAGATGAAGTGACAGTTGTTTGAATCAGACACACCTACATGGCGACATAGTAATTGGTTGTTGTCGATAATTAGCAGTCCATGGACATATTTTTCTTAGGAGTCTGAATATATTGCTATAAACATTGTTTTAGTTTTATAGAGTATAGTAAAGAAGGATATGTGTGAGTGATATCTTGATTTGTAACGTAGCTTTGCCAGTTTCTTTCAGTCAAATCGCTACGATGTTAGTGGTGTCTCAGATTAGTGTTAAGTCCATCAATGGAAACTCATGGTTCAGAAATATAGAATGACGCTTAACCCAGTCACTTTATTATATTAGTCCGACCAGCCATAACACTAAACTGTTCATGATGAGCACCTAGAAAGGCGCTGTTAGTACCATTTTCACTCATTTTCGTATTACATGGCTAGGGCTTGAACTCGCGACATCCCGCATCCGAGGTGGACGCTCTAGCCACTAATCCACTGGAGCGGTCAAAGTAAGGGTAGTCCCGGTTGGCCGGTACTAACGAACTGACTTGAGAACATTTTACTTTGCATTTTAGAAAAGGTAGGAGACTTTAACAGCATACAAGGCTCGCATTGTATGCATTTGGTAGTAAGAGCTGGAAATATCGGACTATGCAGAATATCTTTATTCTTTATGGCGAACCGAAAGGACGTGAACAACATTACGGATTTGAATATGTTATCATAGAAGACTGTGGCTTGACCTCATGCCCGTGTAGACACGAGAATAAAGCAATACTGCAATATATGTTTGCCTGCTTGCTTAAAGCATTATGCTGCCACACCAATTTTGAGGCCCACAAAGTTCACAAACCTGAAAAGGGTCGCTTCGCGTCCCTTATTACCAATTCTGTTCACCTAACCCCTGTAGCAAAATCATATATTGCGAAAGGAAAGGAGTAACTTGTCTTTCAAACAATGGGGAATCATAATCAATATCCACCACTACTGCTAAATACCTGGTATAATAAAAAGCGTTTTGTCAACGTATGGCGATGTTTCATTGTCATCTAATGCTTTGCTATTCTCTGCTCTACATCGAATAATCGTGTTACTCCAATCCATATTAAATTTGTAAGAGAATGTTGCACTATACGTTGCACTGCAGTGTCCATGTATCACATTTGTGGTTGGAGTGAATGGGGCTCTGATAAACGTTTTGACGTCATCTTTATTCGTTTCAAACACAATATTGCCAGGAGGATGACCCACGTCTCCGGTGCAGTTAAACATGTCTTGCTGGCTGTTCTCCAACACGCCTTGCGGAAACGATAGAATTGGTTTCTCGGGCTTTTCTGAAGAAGAACAAAATGTTTATTCTTCTAAATTATTTCACACGTACCCAGGTTCCATTTAAAATTATTGTTGGTATATTCTTGCCCACATTTACAGTTACTTTCTTAACCATAACACAAGGACTAATATTGTCTATGCTAAACCTTGATATTAAATTTGGGAGGCTAATACCTTCAAGTGTTGTATTATTTAAAGCAAATACAAACCACGTGACCCACTTCCCCGGTGAAGTTAAACATTTATTGCTGGCTATTTTCCAACACTCCTTGCGCAAAAGATAAATTTGGTTTGTTAGGCTGTCCTGAAGAAGAACACGACATAGTTCTACATTATTGCATATGTGCCCTGCTGAGGTCTATTTCGTTACGTTTTTGTTAAATTCTTCAACATATTTAAATTTGGTTTCCTAAACTACACGTTAGGTCTACTACTATCAATTGGAGGACACGATGTTAAATTTGAGATTTCTAAACGTTATTTATAATAGGCAAAATCCAATGCAATGCAAATTCATGTACAAGTAAGTGATTGTTGGTAATTTGTGGCAGTTAATTCTCGTGACTAGTGTATTTTGATGCTGGATTTTAATTAAATGTTTATTAAATACTTTTGTCAGGGAAGCATTTGAGTGCTACTAATAGTTTCAATGGCTCAAATACCTTTAAAAAGGTATCAGTAATATTATTCTAAAATAGATGTTTCTCTTTCAGATAACACCCACAGTAGTAACTGAACCCATTTGAAGAATATTTGGGGACGTGTGAATAACGAGTGAATATGATAGCAAATAACTTCCCTTAACAAAAAACTGAACGCCGTTTGAACCGTTGTTGAGATCTATTTCTACTTGAAAAAGCACCCATCTCCAATATCCGGAACTAAGACTCTTACGCCACTCCTACCTAATCTATTTCACGTTTTGGAAATTTATTATTCCTTATCATAGACAGTGAAATTATGAATAATCACGATAGTATGTATCATTACATACAGAACGTTCGGGAGTGAAGAAACCAAAAATTATGGCAAGGAAACAAATATGAGACATCGTGTGTAATGAAACATATTTCCATTATATTTACATAAAACATACTTTATCCGGCTTGTATTCATCCTGAACAGTATTAAATGCTTTTACATTTTTTTTTAATCTAGTTTTTTTTTTCTTTGGGGGGGAGTTGATTAGATATCACACGTTTCAATATGTCTATCGGACGATAATATATAAATAAACAGTTTAGCAGCCATATTACTACCTAACGTGTATATAACGCCTTGCCTCACGTCAACGTAAACTGCATCGTTAAGTTTTATTGTGAAATCTTTTCTCAGACATGGTAGATATATTTAAATTAAAATTTACGTACCAAATAATGAAACAGACATACCCTTCTCATTTTCTTGTAAGAATAATGCAATATGATAAAAAAACAAAGAGTGATACCCTATAATCAGAGCACTTACTGAGAATATTCAGGCTACCTGTCGCGAACACATCTCCTATTATGCAGTAATATGTTCCTTCATCGATACATGCCAACTTATGGAAGTCAACATGTATCGTTACGTTAGAAGAATTCATGAAATTCTCGCTGCTTATACTGATATCCTGGAAGTCGCTCCTTTTAGTGCCATTTACGGAAATAGAGGCCACAAATTCGGTTCCACTGGACGTAGAACTTCTTTTGATTGTGATACTTTGCAGAGCAGCAGATGAAATTTGTTGCACCTGACATGTTAATCTGATGGATGATCCAATGTACCCCGAGTAGGATGTGCTAGTAAAATAGATCTCTGTAATAAAGCAGAATATGGAGAAAATGAAAGGGTGAGTCATGTTAGTTGGAGAGGACTGCATCGCATTGTAGGTGAATGATTATTGGCAGGATACGCACTGGATAAAACCGTTTTCACATTTGTGGAGGATCTTTACGTATCAATAATATTACTTTTTGTACAACAAATCTCAAATCATTGCTTGAATGCATATAATGAAACAATGTGTTACAGCAGAAACAATGAACTATGTTTGGAAGATCAACATACTGTTAAATGTATCCTTTTTTGGTGTATTCGGCCGAAACTATACTTACATAAACTGCTAGGTATACATGATTGGATAGTCACATGACTACCGTCATTTCCACCTACTTGCCTGCCTATCTGTCTAGTTGTTTAGCTTTACCGTTAATGGGAAGAATTTCTTACCTAATGTGGGGCACACACAAAATATTTTGAAAGATATAATAAGATAATGTCGGTAATCCTGCTGTCATTATACCTGTATAAATTGCTGTAGTTACTGTAGTTGATGAAACTGTTTTATCCGAAACATTCTCCGTTGTTGTCAGCACCCTGGTAGATGTTGAGGTTTGGTTTTCTATTATGTTTGAGATTGATATGGTTATATTTCCTGATGTTGTTATCGTTGTTTGGAAAGTGCTTGTAGTTTTTTCTTCAGGTGTATTACGAACTGTTGTCGATTCTGATATCTGATAGGCTGTGTTATAGAAATATTAGTATGTTAGTTAATTTAATCTAATTTTAAATAATCAGCCTTTTAGAAATCGGCTTCGATATAAAATGGAATATTTTGATATTTACAGAAGTAGATGGATTATTCCAGTTCTACCCGTTATAATGTTTTAACTCTAGCACATTATATAAGAGAAGATAACTAGATAAACTAAAGTCATCACTTTAAAGGCACCTAACGTCACAATTTTGCACAATAACACATTCACATATGAAGGAAAGCGATACAAATGAAAAATAACAGACCATTTTATAACATACTAGCATTCATACTATTGGCTGATCAATGTTAGACCAGCTGCTATGACGAATTATATATTAGTCGAGCAACGCAAAAGACAATAATTACAGGATAAGTTTCAAACGGATAAAAAAATAATAGAAACATGCTTCGTATGGCACTTAACGGTTTTAGAGTGATGATATTAATGCCTTACGAATATAGTTTGCCAATTTGCAGACTTTTTGACTATATGGATACATCATATTTGCATCTTGTATTGGGTTATGTTTACAGTAACACTAGATTGTCTCGTATATAATTTAAAAAAAAGACAGACCGAATGTATAGACGAATATTGATTTGAGTAAGATACATTCTTTCCGAAAAAAGATGGTAGAAGACTGATTTCAATAATAATCCGGACTTCGGTATTCATGTTGTTGAATGATTGTTTGATGATCAAATAGATACATTATTAGTTGATTCTAGATATTTATATGGTTTTATGTATATTTAATTTAATTATTTGTCTCTTAGTATTTTTTTCCCTGCTTATTTTATTACATGTTATTTTAATGTTGGACTTGACCTTGTTCAAATTGAATTCATTTCTGCTTGACCTGATTGCCTTTTTAATTGTTTTAAATTTGTTGTATGTAAACAATTCACATTAGCTTCCTTATTCTCCATGTGTATTATCTTATTAACCGAATTATTATCCAGGTAAACAATCAGTAGTAAATATGTTGATCAGGGTCAGGATTGTGGAGATTCCTAAATGACTTGAATAGGCTGTTGTTTTGTAAATAAACACGGCACATTAGTTCAAACGAGAAGGTTACTTTCCATTAGGTAATTGTTGTTTTTAAAAAATGCGAATGAGAGCACATACAATTTAGCATCAGGTCTTGGAACAATTAAGTCCCTTACGACCTTAATGGAGGACTTTCATAAGCGGATATAGTTCCAACACACGTTCATGTTCAAAATCTGTATATTGCACGACGAGGTCATGAGTGAGATTGGTCTCAGCGTGCACTCATGTAGGAGGTTATTTTTTAGTTCGTGTAAGGATGTACTAGATGCTATTTTATTTATGCGTACGTTATTTAATGTGGTGTTTGTCCTAAGCAAGGTGGAAGTAGGAAGGGATGGTCCGCGGATGGTCACATATTGTTGCTGATTTATACCAGATATATTGGTCTAATTTTTGCCCCTTACAAAATGTTTGCAAAATTCACTATGCTATTCTGTTTCAGAGTTACTTAGCCTAAAAGATGTCGTTGACCTAGACGACAGTTATTGTATTTCCTAAACTAGACTATCAATTTTCGTGGCTGACCCTGATGATCTGGGCTTAGATACGATATTAAGGTTGGGGTCTGTATTTGAGTACTAAGGTTGGGTTATTTTGTTTACGCAATGTGCTGTCTGGCCTGGTACTCGGACCACCTTATATGAAGTAATTTGGGTCCATATATGCCTATTGATGTTTGCTTTGCCACCTTGTGCAGCGGGACCTGATGGATTTGGATGGTGGACAATCTTATGAGATCTTTTTTGGATCTGTTTGGATTGACCTATATGCTCTTATTTTAATAATAGCCGTCGCCTTCGGTCTACGAGTTTGTGCTAAATTGGAGATGTTAATATGTAAGCATTCAGATGTTATTGGGTTGTAAGATACTACGATTGAGAATAGGTAGTTTAGGGGGGAAATGTATGGTATAGTTAAGAAGTTGCAAATAAAAGAAAAGAAAGCAAAATACATTTGTTTACAATTATTTTTTTTTTAATTGGTCTATGTAGTTGGAGTGGTATTACGTTAATGCTGTGTGATTATAAGTCTAGTTATATGTGGTTAGAAGTTATAAGATAGGTGTATTTGCTGACTTCTCAAGATCCTATTTGGCATATCAAAGACACAATATCTAATTTATAAACCCTAGATTTATATAAGATATCTTTGCTGAGTATTCGGGCACACTGGATATTGCTGTCCTTTTGGCATTTCAAAGATGTATTGTCTCTTTTCAAAGGTTTAATTGCATTTAGGTTATTGTTGCGGTAATGTCTTGTTTGAGTATATACTTTACCGATTAGTTGAGCCTATTCATTTGTTTATGTTAGATTCCGTTGAAGAGTTCTGTTTTGTTGGTATAAAGAGTTGATTATGTTTAGGCATGTGCTTTGTGATTATGCTTTTATTTGCCAGGAAGTCAAGGAATATTGTAGGTATCCAGTCGTTTGTGAAGCACCTTTGACCTTTTTCTTTCTGTCGTGAAATATATGTTGTAGATCTTCGGGAATTTTGCATCGGTAACAGTTGATGTTGGGCATTTTGGGCTCTGTGTTTTACCGAAACTGGTAGCTAGCTTAGTTTTTTCAGTAGTAATACTGTTGATTATTTTTTGTTCAGTGCTATTTACTTTGGGAGGTTTGATGGTTCTGTCTTCTTCGCTTAAGGTGAAAAAAAGTTAATAATGTTACATACTGCGATTATACGGCACCTAAGGGGTATACAGTTTGGGTCGTTTAGTTTTTGTTCAACGGATCGATCAGCTAGGTAATGTCCTAAAATTCAAATGTGTGACGGAATCCACTTAAATGAAACTTGTTGATAGTTATTATTAATTTCTTTTAATAACTTGTTTGTAGGTTTGTGTTTATACAAAAGATATTTTAACTTGAGTCAGTGTAATGTGAAATAACTGATGATATTACGCTAATTAAGTCACTTATTATCACAGATGTTTTAATGTTATTATGTTTTATCCATTTCAGTAATTCAAGAATGGCCGAGAATTCTTCTGTGAATAAGTCAAGAAGTCTATTTCCTATTTGAGTGTCATTTTCTGATATTATGGCGGCTGCTGCTGTCCTGGGTGGTATGGTTGTTTTAGATCCATCAGTGCATATTTGTACAAAATTGGTTTAGTTATTTTGTACTTCCATTGCAGTAATTTGTTTCAGATAGAGCTCCTGATTTAGTTTTTTTCCCTTTCAAATTGTATTAATTCTTGGATTAACCAGGGACTTGTTTGGAGTATTCTATTGATTCGGACTCATAGTCTATAATGGGTAATTGCGTTGCAAGTTCATGTATCAGTTTCCCTCCTGTGATATTTGGAACTAATATTTTTTACTGAATCTTTTATTGCATTTTTGTATTGCCATTGTAAGGGGATGCGTCTCTGGATGGATTAATATCTTAAAATGATTTCATGTCGTTACATGAAATGCAGCACACCTGTTAGGATTTGCATTTCATGTCATGATGTAGATGGTTGGGTGCCTTGCAAATATAGATTTCTTTTGGTATTGTATTGAGTTTCTCAATGTGTTGATTTTCTTAGCAGACTTATATTCCTGTCATCCATAGACCCATTTTGGTCTGATTAGAGCTCTGTATATAGTTAAGAGTGTTTCTTGAGTGGCGAAATTGATTAGGAAGTTCAGTATATATGTTATCAGTGCATGCATTAAGTGTAGTTTTGTTATAATTGTACTTTCATTACGTATGTTTTGGTTAGATGAGGTGGTGTGTTCGTTTTCGTCTAACGTTTGGCCGAGCAGTTTCCTTGCTGGGATGGTTGTTTGTTATATTGGTAGGGGAACTAGTGTGTGTCGTGCTGAAGTTGGGTTCGTCTTTGTTTTATTGGCACTTACTTCAGGTTCTATGCTGTTATCATTATTTTATATTGTCTTGCTATTTAATGTTACGTTGTACGTTTATTTTTTTAACTCCATAAAAGGTTAATATTTTGTGTTCATGATTTCAATTATTTTGAATTTTCAGTTTGTATGGGTGCAGTCAATTGACCTTTGTGGGTGGTTATAGGCAGTTTGCGCGTTTGGGGGTGAGTTTGTTCCCTATTTTCTTGTGGTGGCCCTCACGATGTCCGCATTTAGGTTGGTATCTACATTTGTTAGAGTAATGGCCCCAGGGCTAAAATTTGCAACAAAATCTGGGTTGACTTAAGAATGGCTCCAGTCTGTGAAATTGTCCATATGGACCCGGTCTTATTAGGGTTGCCAGGGGGAGTTTGTTTCAATTACTGCCACATGGGCTTCTAGTCCCTGCTCGTTCCATTTTGCATAGGCATTAGCGAGAGCGACAAAGAGTGAGAGAGAGATAAACAATTAACATTATCTAGACACACCATTTCTACAACGAATGGAATAAATAAATTCAATGGTGTCGTAAAAACTTTCAGGGCGAAGCCAACGAACAAAGTAAGACGGAAAACCCGACTATACAATAGCTTCGAGATTGTAAATAACCAAGAGTTCCAAAGATGGATCATGTTGGAACATTAGGCAATTAGATCATATCCCTAAATGAAAAATACAGTTGTAACGTAAATTAATTTGAATAAGTATTGAAACAAAGGCAGCCGGAAAATAAAACGTTCCATCTGCTTACCGGTGCAATTATCACATGTCCTTTCGCAGTATGTCTCATTATGTGGTTGAGTGAATCGACAAAGGCCAGCAGGACAATCTCGTAAGTATGTTTGCATGCCGCACTGTATGTACTTGTGACAATCATAGGGTTGAGGAACATACAAAGTATTTGACGTTCCGCATATATTCGCTGTAACGAAAAGTGAATGTCATCAGTATGAAATATCTTGCACCTTTTTTTTAACACAATTTCACATTATTAACCTGCATAATATAAAAGACATAATACAATTATAGACAATTACACATATGATTAGGTTGGGTATATTTCTACTTGGCTTGGTTGTGGAGGATGAAAAATCATAGATTCATTTTAGTGTTGTATGTAAAGGAAGTCTAAAATCATAAACGAATTGTTGGGAAGGAACCATACTATGCAAAGTAATTGCTTCCTTGGCATTGCATGTACCACTAGCAATGGAAATAAGTGAACAACATTCAGTTATAAATACACAAGCAATAACACACATTCATTATATATATAATTTTATTATTTTCTTTCTCCCTTAACTGCACCTATTTATACGTTACTACACGTTTGTCTAAAATTGTCTAAAACGTGTTTCGTGTGTTTGAAGAATATTATTTCATGTAGGAGAACCTAAACTTTTTCTGTACTCGATTTGAGTCTAGGTTAAGTATGCAATGCTTTCTGAGCCATGTAAAAGCAGAAAAATATTTTAACGATACGGATGAGTTCACAAAGCCAACACAAAAACGGTCTTCGAAGCTTGTGACTGCACGTGATATTCTTGATCTAGACCAGTGGCTTTATGGCAACAAACGTGATACATGCAATACTTAAACTTTTGATGAAGCAAACACTTATGTAGCAGAATTCGGAAATCGAATGGTTCCGAATATGGACCGTACTCCATAGAGCCCATAGAATAACAGAGAAATGCATGTTCAGCCTAGGAACACTGTCCCGCCAGTCGTAGAGACCACCCATGTTATAAATCTGAAATAAATCCAACTGTGTCAGATTGTTTTTGGTATCAGAGCAATACATTTAGAATAATAAGACATGTGTCCTTTAAATGCATTAATTTTCTGTTGGCGTAATGGCCTGCATCAGTCTAGCTGCTTTTAAATTGTGCTCTGATTTACTCTGTGCAATGAAAGTTTGTGATTTATAATATAAGTAATGCGGGGGTTCCTTCAACAGCAACCATACAGGTCCAACAGCATACAAAATGTCATATAACACTTGTGATAATCGAAACTAAGAATGAGTTGTCTCCGATATATACTGACTTCATAATGGCGTACAGAATATATAGGACAATATAATCTTAACATATATTTGGTCCATTGGCAAATGTGAGTATTAATACATTATAAACCTCCTCAGAAAGTCGAAGACCCATTACCAATCTACAAGTTCCATTTGTTACGACCTAGATCTAGCAATTAGAGACCACTACACGAAGGCAATTGTATGCATCGAGAGATAAGTGTAGACCAATAAATATTATATATTGGCATATGTATCGAAACACACAGACAATAAACTACATTAAAATTAGGATGCGTTTAAACTACACTGAAAAGAAATAAAACGACTCACAATAAATTGCTAATGAGTATTCTACAACAAATAATACAACACTTATAAAGTTGGGTTTAACAAACTGACATTGAACAACGTGGCGCCCGTGACATATGACGGTGAACATATGGGATACATTTTTGTTTGTCATGTTTTCAATTGTGCAGTATACATTTATTATTGTTTTAGCAAAGAGGCTAATAGTTCCATTTATTATCAGCTCACGCCATGCCCCATTCTCATGGCCTGCGCAAAGTATCCGCCTACGTCAACGTGCTTGATATTTTTGAATTCACAAGTTCGGTTTATATAACTTTATGACCAATCATCCATAGGATAAACTGTGTATTCTATTAATCACGATGATCTTTATCTTTTCTCGCAATTTGGCCGTCGGTAAACCCACGTATTTGCTTCTTTAAAGAAATCTCCTAACTTCTTTTTCATATCTAGTAATATGGATCACGTATCACTGGATGCTTATAAGACTGGAATGTGAATTTCTCAGTGGGATGATAACTGTTATTATATATGTATGGTACTTTTTTCAAAATATATTTCCCAATGTTGGCAATAGAATGGTGTTATTTAGTAATTCTTCCTACAACATTTTACACAAATATATTGGTGGCCAGGAAATTAACGTTCGACATCTTCAAAACATGGCTCAAACGTTTTCGAATATATTCTGGGCGAGGGACGGGACAATGAAAAAGTTTTACGAAATGGCCAAGGTGGTATTCGATTAAATTCGAACCTTCTTTACATGAGGCTCATATTATAAAGGATTACATATCAATTGGTTTAACCGAATTTGAGCATTTTATTGACCCGGTAAAAAAGCAGAGGTTAGTGACAACGAGAAGACATTTTCTTATCTGACTGAAATAACATCGTCAAGTGCATTTCTATCAAATAGTTTTTCATTACTCTTTATAACCTTGTATACTACAACACTATGTTGATCGCAATCACGTTTTATCGGTTTGTTGCACGTACTGAAAGCAGTTAAGCCTATTCAATAGTAGTTCGGCAGTGTATCTTGTTGAGAACCTAAGGCATGTTTAAAACGAAATGATGTTTATCTAAAACTGACTACATAAAGCACATATCAAAGGTCCTGTCAGTAAATATTTAATGGGTATATCTCAAGTATATATAAATATTGAAATTGTATGTTTCACAAATTGTCAGTGTAAAGCGTGACGCCCGCTATGATGAACGGAGAACGTATTGGATAGAACTTTGTTTAAACCACGTTCTCGGTTATATATATAATATATATATATATATATATATATATATATATATATATATATATATATATATATATATATATATATATATATATATATATGTATATATATATATATATAGAGAGAGAGAGAGAGAGAGAGAGAGAGAGACATACAGACAGACAGAGAGACAGACAGACAGAAAGACTTATAAATATGAATTTTATAGAGAATGTTTGCTCTTAATAGAAAGTTGTGTATGAATACTATACTAGCAAGTTGTTGTGTCTGCCAAAAAAACAAACCAGGCAGTGTGTTCGGACCTAAATCTTAGCTATGAACATAGGATGATAGGATGAGACAAAACTTGTCTCGAGATTGACATAACTAATATCCAGGTAGCACAATGTCACCATGTGACTCGATCGTTTGCTGTCCCGAATCAGGGTTTATGTTGAACGCTTTCAATGCAGCTTTAATATTGTCTTTGAAGGGTTTATTCCGACTACCGTTGGATTGAGCTCCTTGCTGTAGCTCTCCATAGAAGAATCTCTAAGGCAGCCGGTGGTCTGCCATGCGTACATGTCCCGCCCAGCGTAACTGGCACTGAATTGGGATGGTTTGTATGCTGGGGAGACCTGCTTGGGAGAATATCACAGTGTCTGGAGCCTTGTCCTGTCACTTGATGTTGAGGATTTTCCTGACACTTATGGTTTGAAAGTGGTTCAGGTACCATGCGTGGCATTGTTTCACCGTCCACGTTTGACATGCGTAAGGTAGTGTGGGGAGCACAACTGAACTGAAGACCTTTACTTTGGTCTGGATGCTGATGCCTCTTTTATTCCAGATGTTGGCTTACAATCTGAAGAAAGTTGCGCTAGCTCAGGCATTTCGAAGGTTGACCTCGTGGTCAAAATTGAGGCTCTGTTACAGTGTAGTGCCAAGGTAGGTGAAGCGGTTCACTACGTTGACGTTTTGGCCGTTGACGGTGATATTGGGTTCAACATAGGGTTTTCAAGGGCTGGTTCATGTAGGATTTCAGTTTTCCTTTACTCATGGTGAGACCGGAGCTTGTGCAGGAGCTGAATAAATTGTTAACGTTGCATTGCAGGTCAGCTTCTGAGCCTGCATTGAGGGCACAGTCATCAGCAACTAAAAATCCCTAATTGTGTCTGTCTTAACGTTAGTTTTCGTTTCAAACCACATGCGAATGAATAGTTTTCCATCACTACGGTACCTGATGCCTACACCAACCTCTCCCTCTCTGAAAGCATTTGTCAGCATGGTGGAGAACAATAGACTGAACGTTGTCTGCTAAAGAACACAACCCTACCTGACGGCATTTGTGACTAGGAATGGCTCAGATGTGTCACCATTTTCCTAGACTCGCGCATACATGCCATCTTGGAAATGCTGCACCATGGATATAAATTTTCTTGGACATCCTTACGTGGCAATTACATTCCACAAGCCATCTATGCGAACAGTATTAAAAGCCTAGGTTACGTTGACAAAGATTAAGAAATAGTCGGAGTTTTGCTATTGACATTTCACTTGTAGCCACCTCGCAGCAAACACCATGTCGATGGCCACGCGTTCCTATTTGATTCCACGCTAGCTGTTTGGCAGTAGTCCCTGGTCATGGTACATAGTAAGACGGTTCAGTAGGATTCTGTCGAATATCTTTCCTGCAATTGAGAGTAAGAATTCCTGGTGCATTGTCTCTTGCTGCCACGTCATTTAAACCTGCTGGTGGATAATTTCTGTCAGAGCTGTGACCTCTTTCTTGTCCACCTCAGCTGGGATGTTGTCTGAACCAGGTGCTTTGCCGCAGAGTGCAGATGTATCGATTTCGGTGTTTCCAGCAAGGTTTGAAGGCCATCAAATGCAGCGTCGATGGGTAACTGTGGGATACGACTGATAACTTCATCATTGATGGATGAAGGGCAATTCACGACGCTGTCAAAGAGAATAACTCATAGTCGCGGTAATCGTATTCGCAATATGTTAGCAATATGTTTATGACGTGGAAACACTCAGGCTAGCTATTGTTACCATTGCCGTTGCATGCAAAGCTATTTCTCCTACTAGTTCTGCATTCGATCTCTCTCTCGTTCTCTCTCATAAACATATTGTCGCAGTACTGAATTACTCCTACTATTATTACTAACACTACGAACACAAATATGACTAATTGTAATAATATAATAATACGAACCTGGCACTATCAGCAGTATTTTGTCCACGTATGGCAATGTTTCATTGTCATTCAATTCTTGGCTTTTCTCTACTTTACAACGAACAATAGTGTTATTCCATCCCAAAGTAAAGTTGAACGAGAATACTGCGTTGTACACAGCACTGCAGTTTCCATGTATCACATTTGAGGTTGAAGAGAAAGGAGCTTTAACAAATGTTTTGCCGTCACCATTGTTTGTTTCAAGAACAATAGTCCCAGGTGGGTAACCCACTTCTCCGCTACAACCAAATGTTCCCTTTTCGTTCTCTAATACTCCAAGTGGAAAAGTAAGAACCGGAAGTTCAGGCTTTCCTATAACAAAATGAACTAAACCTAAGAATCATATGCATTCAAAACTGGAATGAAAAGGTCACATTATAACAATAATTTGGGAGCTCAAGGAAGTATTGTGACAGTTAGGAGTTATTTACAATAATTAATATACAAGGCATTTGAAAATCTGGAAGTATTGTGACAGAAGCTATTTGCAATAATTAATAGACAAGGCATTTGAAAATCTGGAAGTATTGTGACAGAAGCTATTTGCAATAATTAATAGACAAGGCATTTGAAAATCAGCGCTACTTGTGCAAGTGATTTTGATTAATTTTCAGCAAGACTTTCCCAACGACCGTTATCGGAACTTTTGTTTGATAGAATGCGTGTAGATTATATAATAGCATGGTACTCGTAGCATAAAGCTATAGCAGTCGAGTCAACGATGCCGAGCCAATTTACTCAAGGTCAACTCAATTAGCTTATTAACGTATTTGTGTAGAACAAAAATCGATCAAAATGCAATAGAAAGATCCATTTGAGATTGAACATCCATAAACTCATATTTATGTTGTCAAATACTGGTGAGAAAACTCTGAACCAGCTTTAAAATAAATGTATATTCCAAAAGGAAGCCATCGTGAATGCACAATCATCAAGTATATATCTCCTTGATTAACACAGATTATCCCACCGCTATCAATAATCCGTCCCGCCCCACCAGTCCTAACACTGACATCTTAATGCTGAGAGCCACGCGCTACAGCTGTTAGTACCATTTTTTTTACTCGGCCTGTGATCGAACCCACGAAATCCCACTTCCGCAGCGGACGCTTGAACTACTAGGCCACTGGAGCAGTTACTTTCTTCTCTTAATATCAGATGATGGCAATATAAATTGTCATAATATTCTTTTTCATTACGTTACTTGTAAGGCATGCAGTAGACGAAAAACGCACGGTTGACAAAGAAACGAGGAAGTAACCGAGACATTGATTGGAGATATTGTATTACCATGTAATTTAAACTGGACATTCATATGATATTGTTTGTGTATTTGTAAAAGCTTTTAGAGTGTATGATGATCTGTTATCCAAAAAAAAATTAATACTAGCAATCACATTTGGTTTCCTGCTATATATTTCTCAGCTCTTATACAATGTCATTTATTTCCGAATCCTTAGTTTTGTTTACATGATCTTCTTCCATATATCAATGACATGTATTCATTAATTAAAATAGTAATATAAATAAGCATTTAAAAGGAACTTTGAGACAAACCAAATGAGATACATTACGTGAGCACGTACTATAAATGTTTAGTTCTCCAGTTGCTGAATAATTTCCTGCAATGCAGTAATAGGTACCATTATCAGCACATACCAGCTTGTGGAAGTCAAGATGTATCATTGCTTTGGAAGAGTTCATGATACTTTCGCTGCTTATACTAATATCCTGGAAGTCGCTGTTTTTAGTACCATTTACGGAAATAGAGGCCACAAATTCGGTTTCATTGGACGTAGAACTTCTTTTGAGTGTGATGGTTTGCAGGTCAGCTTGTGACATTCCGATCGCTTGACACGTTAATCTGAAGAATGAGCCAACAAATCCTAAGTAGAGGCTGCTTCCAAAATAGATTTCTGTTTCTGTTAAATAATTAAGAATGAAAACAATATTAATCTAATTATTGCTATGAATACATATATTGATCAAATAATGTTTATATGATTTGTACTTCTGCTTCATATTTAGAAACCATACTTTTACTAATGACATTCGAAAGCAGTTTTAATACCTGGAGACATAAAGGTTGCATTTGAGGCCTTTGCGTTTAAATTCAAGTCACAACATCCAAGACATTCATAGCTGTACGACCAACCTCCAAACGACCGGTAATCAGAATCAATCATGCATCCCATCAGACTGGGAAACAACTACCAGAGAAATATATATGAATATTTCCCGAAACAATTTGAACACAAAAACCGTGTAACCTAAGGCATACACTACTTAACTCTGCTGTCAATTAGCAATATTGTGCTGTAAATCAGATGGTAAGTCTTTAAGCATGAAAAACTCCTAGTTCTTAAGATTGGTGAAAGCAAGATTGGTACACTACTCAAGGTTTCAAAAGGTGATGTCCTTCGCAACCCCGACAGTGCCCTAAAACACCTGAAAACAAGTAGATGGCGACTGGTTGCACTGGACATACTATATAATCCAAAAGCAACTTCAGCCTGTTCAGTCTTTAGAACTAAAAGGTAAAATGTTAGGTCTCATAGTCAAAGTTCCCTCTAAGCTGAATTGTCAATCCAACATTAAAGTTTGCACGTCTCCGTAATGCTTGCACAATGCAGAAAGCATTGCGCGCACATCTACCATTCGCTTAGAATGAACGTTGCTCATAGTATGTGGAAATATCGCTGCCGAGCGGTGATTGCAAGAGAGAGAGAGAGAGAGAGAGAGAGAGAGAGAGAGAGAGAGAGAGAGAGAGAGAGATGGATTTGTATAGTATCTTTTACAATGTTTCAGTAATATCACAGCGATGTCTGCAGTGTGGCAGTTTATAAAGTTTTCATGCATTGGAGCATTATGAAGTAGACATGTAGAATGATGTCCCACCAAGTCACATTATCCTGAAATTAGATCAACCACTCCGAATATGAACCTCTTAATGCAGAGCGCCAAGCGAGGCAGTTGTTTGTAACACTTTTATAATTCTTTGACATGACTCGTCTAGGGTAATAATTAAAGCACTGTACCAATATACATGATTGACCGCTTTTAAAAACAGTTGCCCCTCTATACAATAAAGGCTGAATAAAAGCCTAACAACACCAATACTAATCATTCATTTATTTTAGTGATACTGCTTGATGTCTTCGATCTACCATAACAATTAAGTCTATGGATACTGATGCCGACGACATAGACATTTGACTACATAGACATTTGACCACATAGATATTTGACGACATAGACATTTGACTACATGGAAATTTGACGACATAGATATTTGACTACATAGACATTTAACTACATAGACATTTGACCACATAGATATTTGACGACATAGACATTTGACTACATAAACACTTGACTACATAGACATTTGACGACATATATATTTGACGACATAGACATTTGACTACATAGACATTTGACCACCTAAACATTTGACCACATAGACATTTAACCACATAGACATTTGACTACATAGAAATTTGACCACATAGACATTTGACTACATAGACATTTGACGACATAGACGTTTGACTACATAGACATTTGACGACTTAGACATTTGATGACATAGACATTTGACTACATAGACATTGGACCATATAGACATTTGACCACATAGACACTTGACGACAGAGACATTTGACTACATAGACATTTGACCACATAGACATTTGACCACATAGACATTTGACTACATAGACATTTGACTACATAGATATTTGACTACATTGACATTTGACTACATAGATATTTGACTACATAGATATTTGAGCAACAAAAATAAAAACAAACACTGCATGCAGTACATACACAGTTTGCACACAATGGATCCCTGTTGAAGTTAACAAGCAAAAGGGTCAATAATATTTGGCCTAGTAGCGATATAAAAAGTATACTGAAGAAAATGGAATTTGCTAGCTTGAATCGGCTAAATTGAGGTTTCATTGTATTGGTTTAACATACTTAGACTGAGCTGAGTGAACACATTTCCATTCTTGTATGACCATTGATACTTAATGTTTCCACTGCTTTCATATGTGTTCAAAATCTAGTTTTCTTTAAGGTAAAAGACCGTGTATAAATAAGGTTATTTCAATACATAAGAATACGTACCAGAATTTAACTACCATTTCCAAAGGGGAAAAGAAAAAAGAGGTTCACCCAAACTATGATAATGGCTCTCAACAGATGATGAAGTACAAAAACATTTTATGTGTATATTTGTTTGAAACAAGATTTCATTCAACATCTCAGTACAATTTCATTTCATGCAAGAGAAATAGTCATTAATAACACTCAATTATCTTCAATATGCAAAAGAGAACAACAACACGCGAATTATATCTTCGCGAACTGTAAACCGCCAATCCGACGATATATATATATATATATATATATATATATATATATATATATATATATATATATATATATATATATATATATATATATATCAACGCTAAGCAAGACACATAAAATAAACAGTATTAAACAGTTTCCGGTACTTCATAGGAAGTAGCCATTCTCATAGCCTGAATGTACCTCCTTTACTAAAAGGAAAGGAACTTGCCCGATACAACATGGACGTTGCTGCCTTGAGCAAGACCCGGTATGCAGGAGAGGGCGCGAGCTATATGAAAGAGGCTTCAAATACACTTTCTTTTGGAGCGGCCGAGGAAGTGAAGAGCGCCGTGAGGCTGGTGACGGCTTTGTAGTAAAGACAACACTAAGTAGCACATTGGCTGGACCTTCCATGGGATTAATCGACATATTCGTGACCATGAAATTTCCCCTCTTCTCTGGAAGAAAGCACCTTACCATCATCAGTTGCTATGCTCCAACCATGACCAACCTAGATGAAGGTCAAGTTCAATGAGAATATTGACATCGTCATTGCTGACGTTTTAATGGCAGAAAAAGGCGTCATTCTTGGCGATTCAAGTGTAAGAGTAGGCTGTGATCACTTTATCTGGGATTGAGTGTTAGGAAAGCACGGAGTGGGTCACTGTAATCGCCCTTCATCCATCAACGAAAAAACCATAAGTCATCTCCCCATATTACTCATCAACAACGAGGCATTGGATGTCCCTCCAACCTTGCTAGAGACATAAAAAGCGATTCATCCGTCTTATTTGGAAAAACACCTGGTTCAGACTCCATGCCATCTGAAGTTTATAAAGAATGGATCACATCCTTGATAACATGGCTCCACCAAATATGATTAAGCGCAAAGGGAATCGCCAGGACTGCTAAAACCACTGGGTATATCATACTCAACTGCAGGAAAGATACTCGCCAGATTTCTACGGAACTACTTCACTATGCATCTTGACCAGGGATTAATACCAGAAGGCCCGTGTAGATTCCAAAAAGAACGTATGACAATCAACATGGTATTTTCAGCGAGGAAGCTACAAGATAAACATCAAGAGCAAACCAAAGATATTCCCTCCACCTACAGCAACTTGACAATGGGCTCCGAGAAGGTTCGTGGAAGGTAATGGCCAAGTATGTATGCCCGAGAAAAGTATATCCATGGTGCAGCGTTTCCACGACGGCATGCAGGCACGAGTCCAGGACAATGGAGAGACATCTGAGTCATACCAATTAACCAATGGCGTCAAGAAGGAGGGTCTCCTGGCACCGACACTGATCAGTATAGTGTTCTCCGCCATGCTAACGAATGCTTTTAGAGACGGATATACTGGTATCTGCTTCAGATACCCTACAATGTGCTGATGACTTCACTCTCAATGCTGGCTCAGAAGATGACCTGCAATTCAGCAGTGCAAAGTTTTCCAGCTGCTGCGCAAGATGTGGTCTCACCATCAGTACCAAGAAGACTGAAGTCCTGCATCATTCGGCCCATGGAAAGCTCTATGTTGAGCCCAACATTATCGTCAACGGCCAAACATTCAACTTAGTGAACTTGGCAGCAGACTGTCAAAGAGCGTCATTACTGACGACGAGATGAGTTAAGTTTGTGCAGTGAAGTGCCAAGTATAAACAATATGGCTCAATACGCAGCTAGACATTGCGTGAATAATAGCAGTTCCTGACATAAGATTAGTTCCTTTCACTTTTCCAAAGGACCCTAAAAATAGATCTGTATGTGCAATCACATTATAAGAGACGGCTTTATGGAAACTTAACAGACGAGGGTGTGCCTGAGACATTTCGAGCTCGCATTTTTTTCAAAAAACCCGAAACCATCGCCATTGTCTGAATCTGACGAGTCCTGTTCGTCTCTGTCACGAGAATCTAGCATTTAAGGTTGGATGTTAATGTAATATTCTACTTCGAGAATGTCATCCACACTAATGTCGTCATTGACAGTCGCCATAATTTAAATATTCAAACACAGAAACTCATAGAATCCTTGACTGCATTATCAAATGTATATGGAGACCTCTTCCATGGAGAACTCCGTTTGGGAGAGCCCGCTCCATTGAGAACTAGTCCTGTTAGCACTCGCCCAAACGTATCTGGAGAAGTCGCCTGAGAATGGTTGGAGAAGTCACACCGAAACGTGTCATTCAGAAGACCTATTTTATATTTATTTTTGAAATAAATAATTTTTTTAAAAGATAGAAATGTGTAACCTGGAACTAAACTGGTAGCATCAAAGATGTCACCACATGGTGGGTGCTGCATTATTTGAAAATACGAATGACATCTTATTATCAGGTATTGTCACTTCTGTATATGGACTCAAACCCCATACCTATGCAACTCCAGATGGTTTCGGAATGGAAAGTGAAACAATGTCGGACCGGAAAAACAAACGCGAAACAAGGACCAATATTTCACTCGTATGATATGTGCAAAAACGGTCAATTAAGTGTGAGTACAATGTTGAATATATTTTCTAGATTATATGCTGCATTTATCTTGTTTGTGTAATGTCGATACTAGAAAAATACCTCCCTTATAATTGAAAATATGTGTCATCATATAGACTCGTTAGATATCTTAAAACAACACAAACCGGATCAACATGATAATTTGTTTACAAAACAAAGGTTCCTGTTAACTTTCTTGATTGATACAGATATTATACGTGCATTATTCATATAGATGGAGTTGCTCTCAAAACTGGGACAATGCTGAGTCGGTATAAATTGCTGACTGATTCGGCCCATATGTCTGGCTGATTCTCCAAACTTAGATGCTGATTCGGACCAAGTGAAATATTATTCAGTTTTGTCCAAGATTTAAACGTGACATTTAAATTCGTTTTAAAAGATGATCTCCTTTTGTCCTAAGTATGTCAAGCAGTTCAAATATGCATTAATGAACACAAAATCCCATTATTATGCGTGATCATGATCATATAATGAAATAAATTAATCCTGATTATTATACATCGGAAATTTAGTAATGAAAATGTTTGAAAACTTCTCGTGCAGCTTTTAAATAGTTTGTTTTATTGAGATATAATAAAGTTATGAACATCGACAAAAAGATGAAAATAAACTAAACGAAAAGATACCACATTTCCTGAGTAGGCGTCAATGACGCTTTTTATCGAGTTCACGTATCATTTGTCAATGACTAGCAAATCTCAATGAAAAATCAAATTAAATTGTTCAATTAGAGAGATAATACTATGACCCTTTGGCTTATTGACAGTCAGCACAAATTCAGTTGATTTCGTGTTATAATGGTCCATACCATAACGTCTTCTCATGATAACATTGGTTATTAGGCTGGAACCCGTTCATATATACAACTGCAGACGTCACATCATGCTTACACTCGCTCAATTTTTTTAAATGAAAATGTATGTTATGATTTGAAGAGCATAGTAAAAGCGACATACAACACTTCACTTTCGTTAAAGGCGCAGAGGTGATAAAATGGAAAAGTTGAAAAGATGCACATTTTATAGATTTAATAAGTTATTAAAAAAAACTTAAAACTATGTGATGACATATCAGAAAAAGTATATACAATCTTTTTCTCTTTTCGAGTTATGTACGGGACGAGTTCTTCATAATGCATTATCAACAATTCCCATATGTACAGTGTTTCAGTTAATGCCACATCCGGTATTTGTTCAGGAAGGATTGGGAGAGATGATCGGTTTTTCATAAATTTCTTTGTAACGAGTAAGAATGAAAGGTACAAATTTTCAGAAATGAACAATATACATATAGCAAATTATATATAAAGTTTGCGCGAATTTCGGTTTTGTCCCCTCTAATGAGGCTAAACAATTGCCCACATATTCTTCGAATTAGCAAGATAACATGTTTTGTCACCGGGATAAGTGATTTCTAATAACTTTCTAGTTTGTGCGGTGTACTAGATGGCACTGTAGTATACAGTTCAAATAGTCCGCACTGAGAACGGAAAACTGTGATTTAGTCTAACTTAGTTATATTTTAGATACCGAGGCCGAATTACTCATTTTCATTACTCTTGTTACAGATATCTAACAAAGGTATGGGCCATATCAATAAATATAAATCTTTATTGGATAACTTAACATATACACGCATTCACACGTACACATAATATTTCACATAACATTTCACGCAACAATTCACCAACGTATAAAACTAAGCAAGCTCAACGTTAGCGGAAGAAACAATTTACATCCACATTTCAAATACATAACACGTAAGTCTAAACATATCCGCTCTCTCTCTCTCTCTCTCTCTCTCTCTCTCTCTCTCTCTCTCTCTCTCTCTCCGCACCGATATATATATATATATATATATATATATATATATATATATATATATATATATATATATATATATATATATATATATATATATATATATGTGTGTGTGGGTGGGTGGGTGGGTGGGTGTGGGTATGGGTGTACATGTTAAGCTTGTACAACTTGTAATTTTTATATTTTCCTTCAGTCATGCAAAATATAAATATATTAAACAGGTTTGCGCGTTGCAACGGACAGAACTCATTATTTATCTCGTTTGGCTTACTTTTTTCCAATCAACAAAGCAGCGAAGCATTGATACAGACCCCGAATAATTATGAACAAGCGTTTGAAAAAATACCATCCCCGTGTATTTGAGAAATGTATGTTAAACATATTTTTGAAGTCTGCTAGTGCTGTTTCAATTGAATGTTCGGTGTGTAGGTTATGTTTTCCTTCTTGTAAATTGCGAGTTCAAATCTTCTTAGTAAAGTAATTGGATTTGGTTTTGGATATTTTTAAATGTAGCTTTAACAATGTTTAAGTCATATCGTTACGATGTCAGCAGTGTGCAGTTTAAAGTGACGTTTAGCACTGGGGCATACTTTCGCGGACATGTAGCCTGATGTCCCATCAAATCACATTGTCATGATACCAGTCCTAACACTAACCTGTTAATTCTGAGCGCCAAGCGAGGCAACTGTTAGTATCATTTTTGTAAGTCTTTTGTATGATTCGGCCGGGGATCGAACCCACGACCTCCCGCACAAAGGATGACATTATGTTAAGAAAGACCGTCAGACTACACAACGTTTTGATTTCAAGGTGTCAAACTGTTCGTTTCAATTTTCAGTCGATTCAGTTTTCGATGTTCTGTGTACGAAAGTGACGTAATCAGGGACTTATGAAGCCGTTTGAGGTTTGCTGAATGTTGGCGTGATTTATGTTTGACTGATCGAAACTAAAATGTCTTAAAAAAGTGTCACCGTCACCGTCTTATTCAATGCCTGTTTTTCAGCTGTTTGTTCACCATTTGACATGGTATTCAAACAGGTAGCAGCGCAATGCAATTCACCATGTTCTTTAGCAGTTTTCCCTGTTGATCAATACATTTCCAACAATATTTTATTTTACAATCAAGTTTCCTCACCCAAAGAAATACAGTGAAATAAACTGGTTGAAATTATTACACTGTAAGTTGCCATAATTTGGGAAATTATAGTAAATTGAAAGAACGTGTACTGCTTAGTATATAGCGATATAGTAAGTAAGAAAATAATGAAAAGAGCGTTTTTATTTTCATTCTTATTAATTCGTTGAATTAGACCACTATTCTAGTACATAAAAGTATATTTCAGATGAGTATATTCAAAATATAAAAAATGTAGGACATTAAATTTTTCGTTACAACCAAATCCACATTTGCTGTTGGTCATAGCAGTACTGTTGTCGTAAAGCAGCGTGTAAGGCATGCATTGAGTACTACCTGTTATTAATATGGACGATATATGCAAGTATGGCTCTGTATTTATTCTAAGATTCCGATACTTACAAAACATGCAAAACTTACAAAAATGGTACTAACAGCTGCCTCGCTTGGCGCTCAGCATTAAGATGTTTGTGTTAGGACTGGTCGGCCTGGTGTAAGGGTAATGTGACTGGGTGGGACATCATGCTACGTGTCTACAGCATGATACCAGTGCTATACATCACTATAAGCTGCCTCGCTGCAGACATCGTAGAGTTATGATTGAAAAATTGTTAAAGCTACGTTAAAAGTCCTAATGAAACAGAAAACAAACGAATACTAACGAATACAATTGAACTTTATGTGAGTATTACTCCAACATGTACTTACTTTTGTTCAGGGCAGGGATTGTTGTTGGTTGTTGAGTAGTCGTCATCATGGTCTCGTTCGTAGAGATCGTTTTATCCACAGTTGGTGCTGTTGTAGTTGTCTCGCTACTACTTGTACTTGCTTTCGTGGTTGGTATCTGTTTAGTGCTAGCTGTTGCTGTCAGTGTGACAGTTGTTGAGGTTGAATCTGTACTAGCTGTACTTGGTTTCGTGGGTGGCTGATATGTAGTGCTAGTTGCGGTAGATATTGTGGTAGATGTTGAGGTCGCTATTGTCGTACTAGTTGTGCTCGGTTCGGCTATAGTTGGAGATGTAGTTGTTGAGGTCGATGTTGTAATATTTGTAATTAGTTTCGTATTTGTTGATGACGCATCACTAGTTGTGCCAGGTGTTTCAGTATATCTTGAAGTCGATGTTGTACTGGCTGTACTTTGTTTTGTGGTTGTTGCTGTAGTGCTATCTGTGGATGGTGTTGTGGTAGATGTTGAGGTCGAAGTTATACTAGTTGTACTTGGTTTCATGGTTGTTGATGCAGTGGTAGTTGTGGTTGGTATTGTGGTAGATGTTGAGGTCGATGTTATACTAGTTGTACTGGGATTCACGGTTGTTGATGCAGTGGTAGTTGTGGTTGGTATTGTGGTAGATGTTGAGGTCGAGGTTATACTAGTTGTACTGGGATTCACGGTTGTTGATGTAGTGGTAGTTGTGGTTGGTATTGTGGTAGATGTTGAGGTCGAGGTTATACTAGTTGTACTGGGATTCACGGTTGTTGATGTAGTGGTAGTTGTGGTTGGTATTGTGGTAGATGTTGAGGTCGAGGTTATACTAGTTGTACTGGGATTCACGGTTGTTGATGTAGTGATAGTTGTGGTTGGTATTGTGGTAGATGTTGAGGTCGATGTTGTACTAGTTGTACTTGGTTTCATGGTTGTTGATGTAGTGGTAGTTGTGGTTGGTATTGTGGTACATGTTGAGGTCGATGTTGTACTAGTTGTGCTTGGTTTCATGGTTGTTGATGTAGTGGTAGTTGTTGTTGGTATTGTGGTAGATGTTGAGGTCGATGTTGCACTAGTTGTACTTGGTTTCATGGTTGCTGATGTAGTGGTAGTTGTGGTTGGTATTGTGGTAGATGTTGAGGTCGATGTTGTACTAGTTGTGCTTGGTTTCATGGTTGTTGATGTAGTGGTAGTTGTTGTTGGTATTGTGGTAGATGTTGAGGTCGATGTTGCACTAGTTGTACTTGGTTTCATGGTTGCTGATATAGTGGTAGTTGTGGTTGGTATTGTGGTAGATGTTGAGGTCGATGTTGTACTAGTTGTGCTTGGTTTCATGGTTG
Source organism: Unio delphinus (assembly GCA_029339505.1). NCBI lineage: Eukaryota > Metazoa > Mollusca > Bivalvia > Unionida > Unionidae > Unio > Unio delphinus. Next base: position 3,099,537 of record JAQISU010000230.1, on the reverse strand, counting down.
TTGATGTAGTGGTAGTTGTTGTTGGTATTGTGGTAGATGTTGAGGTCGATGTTGCACTAGTTGTACTTGGTTTCATGGTTGCTGATGTAGTGGTAGTTGTGGTTGGTATTGTGGTAGATGTTGAGGTCGATGTTGTACTAGTTGTGCTTGGTTTCATGGTTGTTGATGTAGTGGTAGTTGTTGTTGGTATTGTGGTAGATGTTGAGGTCGATGTTGCACTAGTTGTACTTGGTTTCATGGTTGCTGATGTAGTGGTAGTTGTGGTTGGTATTGTGGTAGATGTTGAGGTCGATGTTGTACTAGTTGTGCTTGGTTTCATGGTTGTTGATGTAGTGGTAGTTGTTGTTGGTATTGTCGTAGATGTTGAGGTCGATGTTGCACTAGTTGTACTTGGTTTCATGGTTGTTGATGTAGTGGTAGTTGTGGTTGGTATTGTGGTAAATGTTGAGGTCGATGTTATACTAGTTGTACTGGGATTCACGGTTGTTGATGTAGTGGTAGTTGTGGTTGGTATTGTGGTAGATGTTGAGGTCGAGGTTATACTAGTTGTACTTGGTTTCATGGTTGTTGATGTAGTGGTAGTTGTTGTTGGTATTGTGGTAGATGTTGAGGTCGATGTTGTACTAGTTGTACTTGGTTTCATGGTTGTTGATGTAGTGGTAGTTGTGGTGGGTATTGTGGTAGATGTTGAAGTCGAGGTTATACTAGTTGTACTTGGTTTCATGGTTGTTGATGTAGTGGTACTTGTAGTTGGTATTGTGGTAGATATTGAAGTCGAGGTTATACTATTTGTACTTGGTTTCATGGTTGTTGATGTAGTGCTACTTGTAGTTGGTATTGTGGTAGATGTTGAAGTCGAGGTTATACTAGTTGTACTTGGTTTCATGGTTGTTGGTGTAGTGGTAGTTGTGGTTGGTATTGTGGTAGATATTGAAGTCGAGGTTATACTATTTGTACTTGGTTTCATGGTTGTTGATGTAGTGGTAGTTGTAGTTGGTATTGTGGTAGATGTTGCGGTCGAAGTTATACTAGTTGTACTAGGATTCACGGTTGTTGGAGATGTCGAACTTGTTGTGGATGCTGTTGCTGCATATGTTGAGGACGATGTTGTACTAGTTGTACTTGGATTCACTGTTGCTGGAGATGTGCTAGATTTGGTTGGTGTAGTGTCAGATCTTGAGGACGATGTTGTACTAGTTGTACCTTGTTTTGTGTTTGCTGATGTAGTGCTAGTTGTGGTTGGTGTTGTGGTAGATGTTGAAGTCGATGTTGTTGTACTAGTTGTCCGTTTCGTTGACAAAGGGTTGTTTTGTGATTCGTCTGTTGACTCAACTGTCACACTTGTTTTTTGGATCCTGAAGTTTGAAATGAACACGAAGTTTTGGTCACCTGCATCCACTTGTTGTTCAGTTATAATGGCCTTAATTTCGTTTTCATTAGGAAGATCCTGGTTTTGTTTGACCTCGATGACGATAATGAAAATAACAATGATACTCCCATTCCTACAAAAGATGTTTCATATTATTACAATTTAACACCATATACAGTCAACACGTTACAAATTATTTCAAGACATAAATAGTAAACATATTGTTGACGATAAAGGATATTAAAGCGATCCAGCGAACACATTTATCAGTATTTGTAAACAAAAAAACCTCTCTCTCTTTCTCTATCTCTCTCTCTCTCATTCGATCTATGTATATATTAGGAGACAGACAGACAGACAGACAGACAGACAGAGATGGAGGAGCCAAGTTACACATATACACAAGCACAATCACACAACACATATTGTGTGTCTGTCCTAAGTTAGGCATCACACGGCAAATAAGTGTTGCAAAGGCACCGCGTAAAAAAGAACGTTTTGATAAGGGACATTATCGGTGCGTCTGTAGAATAACCAATCATCGACAGTGCAAAACTAAAACAAATCCAGAACATGAGCTTTTGGAATCAACTGATTTCGTTTTAAAAGGCACAAGGCCACAAAATAACAATTTCAGAAACGAAAACATAAAAAGCGTAACAAAGTATAAAGCACGAGTACTATACGGAGTTTACATTGTGTTTGCTGTAAATAGTTTCAATTAATTGCAAATAAATATTGAAATATATTGAATGATGTTATGTTTTAGTGCTATCAATATATATATATATATATATATATATATATATATATATATATATATATATATATATATATATATATATATATATATATATATATATACTTACATACATGCACACACACACACATGCAAACCCGAATCTCAATGCTATAAATGTTTGTTGCAGAATGAGGACCTTAATGATATTTAAAAACTTACCTTAGCTCTTGGATTTGAAGTCCGTTGTAACCCTTAATACTACCTGTATTGTACAGCAGACCTATCTGAAATACACGGCATCATATTAGTTTTAGATTCGTTGGCTTTTGTTTAGTTTCAGCACATTATTAGGTATATTTTGTTGAGTTAGCGGGAGCTAACTGGTTTTCATGCTACCTGCAAAAATGATCAAAAGCTTACACCATTTCAGGTATTTCCAGAGAGAGAGAGAGAGAGAGAGAGAGAGAGAGAGAGAGAGAGAGAGAGAGAGAGAGACCAGGGGAGGAAAGTTGATCTGTTGATATGTAGATCGGTACATCTCGTTGAAAGGTTTCATTATATTTGTTGTCATTATTCATTTCTAAAACCACAAACCCAATTCTAATCTTTGCAAACTTATGGGAGCTTCAATATTATTGCTAGCCTTACATACGATGCACAGAATCGGATTTGACGCAAAAACCTTTTAGCATGAGGAGATGCAAATTTAGTTTGAGAACGTTAAACTCTTTCCATTACACATCGATATTTTCACAAATCCTACTCCAGAAACACTAGCACAGAGAAAACATGCCTAATCTATTTAATAAATGTCTTGTAAAAGGTACTTGGAAAAAGATATAATTTGATGAAGATAACTCAGTCTCTTTTTTATTTCTAACATCGCTATGAGAAGGTAATTAGATCATATTTTCACGTTACTGTATTATTACACGCGTGATTGGATTATTACATCACGGGACAAGTACATTGCTATATGTGACTTAATGATATTATTATATACGGACGAACTGATGCAAGATATCAAACATTAAAACGATGACTATTGTATAGAGCATCATTCTATTTTCATTAAACTATGAACTGTCAGTAAAATAAGCGTAACCTGAAATATCATGCTGTTCTAGATGAAACGTCAATGCGTGTATTGCTAGTGCAGCTCTTCTAGTCTAGTAAGCCCTAAACATTTAATGTGCTTTGCTTTCTCGAAGGATTGTATTAGTGTGCTTGTTGTTTCGCCTCAAAAACTTGGAGACATAGACAGAACTGAATACAACTAAAGAGTCGCATCAAATAATCTAACATTCAATCTGATTATTTGTCACTTGTTGATAATCTTAAATAGATATTTTTCACATTTCCTTTGAAGTCAAGCGACAAGAATGTGAACAGTCCGCTTTTAAGACCACATAGATGATTACTATTATTATCGTTGAGCTAAAATGTTTGCCAAAATGATATGACACCTTAAAACTGTATAAAAGGTGAAGATAAACGACAAGCGAACATAGTTAAGAGACCATTTCTAATATGCTTTCTTCCACATAACGACTAAAATGCAATACAAATATGTAGCAATTTTTCAAAAAATACTGAGCAATTAGCTAAACAGTTCATATACATCACAAAGATGAATCTTTAAATGGCGGAACTGGGAACTGTCAGTTTAATTGTGTTTCCTCTTAAATGTCTCGATTTGTTCCAGATACATTTAGATCAGTATACGAGACTATACAAACGGGGTTCTTTTTAGAATACATACATTAATACTTATGACTTATTTAATGATACAATCAATAGAAACGGTGAGATGAATACGAGTATAAAATTTGGAAATGAGAAAAGAACAGTTTCAAATATTATGAAAACACATTTACACAACATATGCAAGGATTAATGTATATGCAAATATGTTTACTGCTACTTACCGCAGCTGAGAAGTTTGCTTCAAATGACTGGTACTCCAAAGAACTTTTGTCATAATATTCAGGTTTAAAGATGGCATCCACACTAAGCTTCATAGTGACAACCCCTAAAATTATTAGTGTCGCATATATGTTAAGATATAATAATAACATTGACACGCTTAACATAAAAAACAAATTGATAAATATATGGAACACATGCTTACACATATACACACATGCCCTATATATATATATATATATATATATATATATAGAGAGAGAGAGAGAGAGAGAGAGAGAGAGAGAGAGAGAGAGAGAGAGAGAGAGAGAGAGTGCCATTACTAGTTTTATTCTATTACAGCTTTTTGGCAGTATTAGTCATGGCAGCAGGATAAATAATACTAGAAGTATACATCTGCATAATTATACTTACCTGATACCTTATGCTTGAACTCATCCTTACAAACGCCTATAGCTTTTCGCTTCTTGACATTTTAAAGATTTTTTGTTTTAAATAATGAAAGGTTCATAAACAATAAATCTCTCCAAACTAAGCTAGGATATATCATGGACTTTATTATGTGCTACAAATTATAGGCGATTACCTGTCATGTACATGCAAAATTACATACATACATGCCTGCCTGCCTACCTACCTACCTACCTACCTACCTACCTACCTACCTACCTGCATACATACATACATACATACATACATACATACATACATACATACATACATACATACATACATACATACATACATACATACATACATACATACATATAAAAATTATTGGCATATCAATTGGAAGTGCACAAAAGGAATAACTTGTATGTTTTGGAAATATCTCGGTTTAGCCATAATCCAATCTATATTTGAAATAAGCATATGTATTGCGTCATCAATGGGAAACATAATAAACAAGCATGTATCGATATCGGGATTAAAATCTAGAGGAAGATTCGTTGACTGTTTTAGCATTACGCCGAGTTTACGTGCTTGTGGGAGTTTCATAATTTGCTCTATATCGTTTTGGAAAATGATGAAGTGTTTGAAATTTGATTCGCATATTCACATGATTATCTCTGGTATAAGATTTTTGAACCACCTACGATACCAGTGCAACATATTTTAACACACAATATGAATTTCCCAATGTTTATTACATTAGTGAAATTAGATCCATCTCATTCAGCTATATATAATTGGCTATCAAACAATATTTAGCAAACGATCCATTGGCCTGAATTTCGTAGCGTAGAAACTATTGCACAGCATACTAATAAGTTGAAATGGCAAGATTTGTGTCCCTTTTCTCAGGTGGTTAGTTTTATTTGCGCACAATTACTGTATATAACAAATCTCCTACAAAAGATAGCATTTGCATTGAAAGACAGTATAATATAATAATTACATTACAATTTTATTTCTTAGTAGCAGAGAAGGTGACTGATTATATTAATTAGCATCATGATCCAGACCAATGGTTAAAATAAATCCGCTTTTTTCAATTGTTGTCCCATCGTTACATAAGCGACAAGGGAGTTAGAACTTTAAATTTGCTAGAAATTTAGTGCGGAGTTAAACATACGTGCAACAGGCGTACTTGTATTATTCACTATTTACATTCCACTATCAATTTGCAATTTATCATTTACGTTGTCAAGCTATTACAATTCAGATTCATTAAGTTAGTGATATTGTGTTGGACAGATCATATAATTCCAATGATATTTACTATTCGTGAATGCTCTCAGCTGTTTTAATAACAAATATATTTGTCAATTAAAAGAAAGAAACACAATATATGTTTCTTCTTTTTCTGAATCATCATTTTCGAAAACAACAATATCATATTAAAGGTTTTCAACCTTGCAGTAAATGGAACATAACCCTGTGTTGGTGTTATACATGAAAATAAAGCGTATCGTAACTTACTATAACACTATATAAGCAAACCTACATGGAAGTCATCACTGTACATTTTTTCAAGCATTTTAAATCAGGTCAAACAAGTTCAAGAATATTAGACAAACTGAAGGAACCAGGTAATATGTAATAAAAGGCTTTATGCGCAATGCGGATTTAGGAAAGGCACAAAGCACATACAACTCCCTGAATAAAACATAATAAAACATAATAAAACACAATAATACCTGTATCTATTTGGATGAAATTGCCCCTGTGACTGTACTATGGAGCTTAACAATATGACTCATAAACTGATGTAGTTGGCTGTTATTTATATTCCATAAGAAAATCATTACTATTTTATTCTTTGCTTTTTCATGGAAATGAACTAACGAGTGCAACATTTCACCTGCATTCAATTGAAAACAGCAAATAAAGCCTAAATAGAAAATAAAATGTTGACTTTTGTGTGGGATGACACAGTAATAGTAAATGATTCAGCACATTTGTTAATGGTCGCTTGCACTTAAATTCCAAAATTTATTTCATATTTATGTTCCAGAACATGTCAGCGAAATTGTATTGGAATTTATATAGGATTATTCATAGTTGGCGTCCATCATAACTGAACTGGTCACAATGAATCAGAACTTAATGCACAAGATAATACAGAGAGATCAGATGATACCGTGAAATAGGAACGTAATGCACAAGCTAATACAGAGAGATAAGTTGATACAGTGAAATAGGAACGTAATGCACAAGCTAATAGAGAGAGATAAGTTGATACAGTGAAATCGGAACGTAATGCACAAGATAATACAGAGAGATAAGATGATACCGTGAAATAGGAACGTAATGCACAAGCTAATCCAGAGAGATAAGTTGATACAGTGAAATCGGAACGTAATGCACAAGATAATACAGAGAGATAAGATGATACCGTGAAATAGGAACGTAATGCACAAGCTAATACAGAGAGATAAGTTGATACAGTGAAATCGGAACGTAATGCACAAGATAATACAGAGAGATAAGTTGATAGAGTGATGCTCCTGGTCTGGTTAGTTGTGAAAGTAATTTTGATTTGTAAGATTTGAAATTAGTATTAAAATTATTATCAACAGTTTAAGTATATTCTGATAGCGTGGAAACCAACATACAACAAACATGGAGTCATTGCTGCTCTGTCTAATAACTATAGCTCTCTACACTTCAGGAGATGGATTTAAAACTTTTTGTTTCACCGTAGATGCATACAGCTATGCATTTTATTCTGGTCAACGGTGGGGGGTTGGGATGATAAGGTCCTAACTTCCAAATCAACAACTTGAGTGAAGATCTTGTTATATTTTGACTTTTTATAACATTACATGTAAATATTTAAAATAATACACAATTGCATAGTCTTGGTGTTACACAAAAGGAATAATAGTGCTTGTCTGGAATGACATCAGTAAACTAGTCAAACTCTACAGGAGCAATGTAATGAAACTATAAACATGTAACAGAAATAACCATGATGACTAAGATCAGTAGTCAATGGCATCACTCAAGACGATAAAGTTGAAATTTATACTCACTAATTTTGTCAGGATGACTTTCTGAAAAAGATATAAACAACATTATGTAACATTTTTAATTTACGCAATTCATGAAAATAAAAACATACCTGCATGTCTTTTTTTAATCATTTATTCCAAATTTATTTTCGTCGTATGTTCATTTTTAAATAAAAAAAATTAAATCTTTTTCTGACGAACGATATCATTTGGATCACGTCTCGTCTTTCGACATTATATATCTCTTGTTTTTGTAAACTAAGGTAGATACAATTAACATCTGGTACATAATAATAACATACAAGCTCCTCTTACATTCTTCAGTTTCTAACAGCAATAAGTTGACACAAACTGTGACAGGTAATAATAATAATAATAATAATAATAATAATAATAATAATAATAACAATACTACTTATAATTATTATTATTATTATTATTATTATTATTATTATTATTATTATTATTATTATTATTATTTACTCACCTGCAGGCCTCAAAGTAATGACGAGAATCGGGATGATGGCAGCTGTTATGGCAATTAGACCGATGACAAACAAAATAATAGCGATTTTACGCCGTTGGAATCCACGTCTGAGTTGTTTGCTGAACGGCCCGTTAGTGGTATCCACACTTGGTGACGAATCCGCCACTGATTGGCTATGATAGTAGTGTGGAGCATATTTCAAACCAAGCTACACAATAAATAAATAAATAAATAAATAAATAAATAAATAAATAAATAAATAAATAAATAAATAAAAAAGAAAGAAAGAAAGAAACAAAAATAAACAAACAAACAAAGAATTCAACAAAGAATTCGGTAATAAAATTACAAAGATAGATTTTTTTTTAAAAATATATATAAATAATAAATAAATAAATAAATAAATATACATGTACCGTCATGAAATAATGATCAGTTGTCGGTTGATAGTATTGGTTTTGAAAACTAAAGTTGCATCATTCGTGCTCACTGGCATATTAATTGATATGTGCGTTGCCTATATACACGTGTAATAATTGCTATATATAGTACCGTCATAACATATGCCGGCTAACCGCCCTGTCTATTGGTCGGCCCAAGTTCAATTGACACACATAAGACATAAATCGTATGCACCATCAGTAAGCTAAAATATGAAGTGTACAACCGTTGCACTCATAGTGTAAAGGTTATAATTCCTTTTAAAGACATTTGAACAGGTTTCAGTAATAACATATACTTTCCAATGATAATAAATTCAATAATGTCCATCAAAACATAATTGTATCGTTAAAAAAATAACAAAATAAAATTTGTTTTCGTGTTAGAATTATTTCTCAGAAAGTTGAAGCTAAATATATGATTTATCCATAGACAGAACAAAAAATACTCACGCTCATATTTTTAGGCTAACACTAAACAAACAAAGCAAGATGCTAAGATAAGCCGCTGTTTTATCGGTCATAACAATTAGAAGAAGCTCTTAAATAACAACGTTGGCACAAACCAGGTCTGTAGCCATATTAATATGTCATTTCTGACATAAAAAGCAATGTATGTTTTCTATTCTTTTGATTATATTGCCAGAGGACCATGAAAACTGATAATAAAGAGCGCAGTTTAAAGAAACAGGACACAGTGAGACACAGAAAATTAACACCTAATTAAAATCAGTTTACAAAATTCAATGCAACCTCTCGCTTTGACAATTTGAATCATTAATTTACTTTAAAAATGATATGTTATTGTATAACGTTACCGTCTTATAAAATATAATGTCAATTTGCCGGACTGGTGGATATATCGATATTTATCTAAGCTGAAGTAAAATTAGGTAAAGAGGTGACCTAGCAATTGGTATAAAAACAGAAATACCATCTGATTTGATAGCAAGCATCACGGTAATGCACTCTCTGTAATGGCTCATAATAGATTCTTTAAAATGAAAGAGCATTGCTTTTGGTAAGCAATGGGTTGCAAAATGCACGTTAATTATATAATTACTTGTATGGAGTTGTGAAATGCAATGCCTAGATAGATCTTCTTACCTTTCTCAAGTTAGAATGATTTCGTACCTTGGTTTAGTTATAAGAACACAAAATGCCAATTAAAGATTGCAAACAAAAATATTGTGTATCTGATAAAATGCACTTTGTTGTTATCTCTTTTTTCTGTTATATTTTAAGGTGAAAACAGACAGTCGACATAATATATTTACAAACTTCTGATCAAAATTGTCATTCGTATGCTTTCTTATGCATGGAATTTAAATTATATCTTCTGAAAATAAGGCGATATTTTAGGAAAGTAAGCCATGCTTAGCTATCATATGATGTTTTGAACTTTTAATTTGTTTTGTTTGTTTGTTTTTAATGCATTAAATGCTTTGGTTTTTGTTAACATCTTTGTTGTATCTCATCTTTCTCCAAAATCAAGTTCATTGTCTACCTGACAGGAATCATTGAATTTGTCTGTACACAGCTAATACATAATTTATATTTTTCTCCTAGTGAAGGTTAAATATTAAGATTATTATCTAGGCTTCCTCAAGGGCATTATACTTTTTATGTTATTTAGTATATTGTTAGTACAAGACTTACTAATAATAACAAAGATTGTTTCTGGAAATGATGTTGGGGATCGCATCCGCCTAATTAGCTTGTGTCATAGGGTTTTATATAATCTTGTTTGCTGAAACAAGTATTTATTCCTGCGACAACATCAGAAACAGAAATCATTCCTGCTGTTGTGCTCAGTTTGGACTGGAATCATTTATTCAAAAATAGTATTCACTGGAAATAAAAAGTGCTCATTTATAATAATAGTCTTCGAAAGAGATATTAAGTTGAAATGATACTGAATTCAAACAAATAAACCATAGATTAGATTAATGTGATTCAGCAAAAAAGGTTATGGATACCTAATTCATGTCGATAGTACGTTAGTACATTTGAGACTACCTCTACTCGCACATCAACAACTTCAACGTTGGGATTTATTTATAAGATAAATAAAGTTTATTCAGAACCATAGTTATTAGAACTTGTATTGGTAATTCGAGATATATTTGGGATTTCAATCTCGATACCGTTTCTTCCTTTTACAATTCACTTTATATTCTAGAGAAATTAACTGTTTAATGAATTTTGCAAAAAATGATTGCCTTTTTCTCATTTTATAATCTTTGTTTTAATACCATGGAATGGTAATACAAAAAGAGACCAAAGTATACAAAATGTTTCAACGATTCGACCGAACTGCGCAAGATTTATAGTTAGGTATTGTTTAGTTAATTTCATTTATCTATTAGTACTTCCTTATCAACATTTAGAAACATTTGTAATAATGCCAAATATAGAAAGAATACAAAAAAAGTATTGAACCGGCTTGAATCTGTAGCACTGAATTCAAAATAAACCTATCACATTATACGAAGTGTGCACACACGTCAAATTATTATTATTATTATTATTATTATTATTATTATTATTATTATTATTATTATTATTATCAAAATACTGTTATTATTATTAGTATTATTATTATTAGTAGTAGTAGTAGTAGTAGCAGTAGTAGTAGTAGTGATAGTAGTAGTAGTAGTTGTAGTAGTAGTAGTAGTGGTAGTAGTAGTAGTAGTAGTAGTAGTAGTAGTAGTAGTAGTAGTAGTAGTAGTAGTAGTAAGAGAATCTGTCCGTCACACAAAGCTGACTTCTATTTACTGGTTATAAAGTAGAAATGGTTTTTGAGCAATTATCATTGGCAGAATATCAGTATCGTTATTATTGTCATCGTCATAGTCACCATTTTAATTATTTTTATTGTTATTTTTAGTAGTAGTAGTAGTATTTTTAATGTTAGTAGTAGTAGTAGTAGTAGTAGTAGTGCCTTATCCATATTGTTTTATGTTCGTTGTAGAATTATATCTTTAAATAAGCGAGCACGTTGTTATATCTGAAATTTACAAGATTAAAAAATGTCCTGTTCAACTTTATCCATTCTATAAAACAACTGATATAATACACACCGATCTTAGCTTATTCATGATTTTGTGACCCATTGACCGAAAAGTCAACTTCGAACGATGCTGATCCTAATGAAAGAGGTTGTAGCATTCACAAAGGAGAATGTCTTTCGTCTGAGATAGCTTTTAGGCAAGCGCAAATAAAAGAGAATATCTAATCAAGCCTTTCATACGGTTGACTCTACTGCGATAAAATAAAACTACTTGTCCCACTAGCCGTCACACGAGTTTTTTTTATAGCCTTGACCGTAAAGATAAAAATGTCTTCGCTTTCGAATTTTACACATTAGAGTTGCACTGTCAACTTGAATAGAAAGTAGTGAGTAGCATGCGGTAAGAAATATTTGCACGTCAATTCAACAATGTCTTCTGGATTAAACTAAATATTAAGTTGTAGATACCCGTCAGTGACCTCTAAAGGCAGAGGTAACCAACGTTCCCTCAAGCGAAAGGTAGATGTGCGCGCAGTGCTCGCTGCACTGTGCTAGCATTATGGTGACGAAAAAAATTTAACCTTGGATTGAGCAAAAATTGACAATTCAGCAGCTTAGAGGGAACGTTGGAGGTAACTATTGTTTGGTTAGGAAAAACGTGACCGCTGCAGGCAGGTCACGGCTATTTTCATAACATATTTACATTCATACAGGAAATATATATTAACATTGTTGATGCGTTGTGAGATATACTTTTTGTATGATGAATGCTAACTTTCAGCTTGTATTATTCTTTTACTCCAAAACAACATAATAACACTCAACTTTGTTTTGGTCTGTGGTTATTCTTTCTTTGTTTGGTCTGAAAGTGTACACTTAACTGTTAAACGTCAATTTCTTTAGCTTCTTAATATCATGGACTATATTGGTTTTGGACTCTTCTGACTGTGTTTGATGATTAGCGTCTAAAAATGGTTCAAGTACATGAATTGCCTAGGACATTATGCCAAGGTTTATGCGTTGACATCTGTTCCTTCTTTAAATATTGATTTGGTTTTTTTTTAGATACAGTCGCGGTGATCTATTATTGTAGGAATACCAATGAATGGAAATGATTCGAGTATCCTGCTTGCAATATTTGAAACGATGAAAAACGAGGAATTACGATGAATTACGATGAATTACGATGAATTACGTTGAATAACGATGAATTACGATGAATTACGTTGAATAACGAGGAATTACGATGAATAACGATGAATTACGATGAATTACGATGAATTACGGGGAATTACGATGAATTACGATGAATTACGTTGAATTACGATGAATTACGATGAATTACGATGAATTACGAGGAATTACGTTTATGAAATGCATGCCATCTTCATATCATTCTAAAAAAACAATAAACACACCTCTCAAACAAAAGCTACATAAATATACTAATTCGTCACATTGCTGGATATTTGCGACAAGTGAATTCTGTACCACGTCCATTCGTCACTAAAATTCATGGCTGTAATGGAAATATTTGTTAACGTTACTTATGACTCCGAAGTACAACACATTTTAAGCACAAAACTAAACCTTAAGCCAAAACCCCTAGAATAATATGTGCGATATTAAAGTTCAACAGGCATCTACATGTTAGAGATAAATGTTGACCACACTCTTGCTCTGTGTGGACATAAGACATTAGTGTTCGCCGATTCACTTGTAGCCACATATTCAGTGAGAAACGATACGTCCCAGTGGAGGAATCCAGAACAAATACAACACAAAGACAATAGAGACTAGAATAAACGATCGTGATAAAGACTTAAGACTGTAAGATAACGTATTGAAAAGAAGAAAAGTAACAAATATGTTTTTAGCTTTTATATAATAGTCTGCACAAAACGAACTCCGAATATATGACGAAGACAGGATAGTGCATCATTAAACATTGTGTATGTCACAGAGACAAAAGTGGACTGATAACATCACAGAATGGACCAGGAAACATTTTTACAGGCATTGCCACATGATCGAGACAGGTGGAGGGAACGGGTAAGATGTTCAGCAGCACAGTGCCTCAAAGACCACACTAGGTCAAGAGACTGATGATGAAGATGATGTCACAAGGTATTATAGTTGATGCGTTTAGTGATTGAAGGACGCTTTTACTTTGTTCCCATTTTCGTAAATATATAGCTTTGGATTCAGTATTGTAATACCCTGTTTCGGACAATAAGTCAATTATATATGTCATTGTGCCAAATTGAAATAATTTGATATGCAAGGCAAGGAGCCTAACTAACTGATTTGGATGAATGGTTTTAATAACCTGAAATAACAGATTAAAATAATTTTATATATATATATAAAATGATCACCGTGGAGATTTGACAAACATAAGCTTGATAAATATATGGCCATTATAGAGTTGGCGACTAAGCTCTTTAAGCTAATATATATATATATATATATATATATATATATATATATATATATATATATATATATATATGTATATTCACTAAGTATATTTAATTCATTTAAGTTTCGAATAAATGATTCATTCAATCATGTATACCTGTAAACATATACACTAGTACATTTAATTTACATAGTATTCATAAAGATTACATTAGAATATTTTTGATTATAGGGTTTATATAAATACCAATTGTATGTTGCATTACGCAGGTATAGACGCTTTTCAATAGGGTAACCTAATACGGAAACACGATCAATATTCAGCACATTTACAAATATGATTGCAAAGGACTTAATATGTTCTCTCTATTCATGTTTTACATTTAATGCTTCTGGGTTGAATAGACTCTATAAACACTAGTAACATTTTTCAAATATGATCATCAATTACAGCAAACAACAAGGAATCTTAGATCAAAAGGTAAATTTACAATCATGTTCAAAGTATATTGTTTTCAATTACCTTATCTGTTGCGTGTAAATGGGATTAATATTATTCAGGATGCAACCATTGTTCAGGCTGAGTTGCTTTTATGTCAAGATATGCCCTGTACATTAGTATTCATGTAGTGGATGGTGACTATTAAAATGACGTTACAGACAAAAATAAGCTAAATTTGAATAACGAATGGAATAAAACTCATAAATATCGCAATTGATAGAGTTTGTTCATTCTACCTTTATCGCGGTATCAACTCAGTTAATATAACAATTCACACAGCAAACATTATGCTTTCGTTGTCTGGTGTCATGGTCAACATTAGAGTTTTGCATTCTGTAACAATGTATATTGTTTAGAAACAAAGAAAGAAGACAAAGTTATAGCAATCAATACTATATTGGATGTTTGTCTAAGAAAAAAAAATGGTCGAATCTTCAAGTAATAAAATGAAAAGTGTCTTCTAGGAAAATGGTTTGATAATCATTTGTTTCTCGCAAAAGTCCTCAATTTGACAAAATGGACTTTGACTAATGTATATGCATCATCAAGGACTGCCACAGAGTCAATTCTGCGAATCGAAGGCATAATATTTACACAGACTTCTATGTTTCAATCTTTTTTCATATTCATATATGTGCCAATTACAACGGCATTTTTCATATACTGTTGGACATTTCGTGGGGATATGTCAAAACTAGTGGAAATAATAAATGCTGTCTGAGAATATTTTTTCGTTCTCAGATCCTATTTCCCAAAATAAGCTCACAGTTGTTGCCATTCTGTTTTAATCAAAATTGTTTTAATCTTTATGCATTATTTGTTTAATACCTTTTGCTTTTAAATTAATACAGGAATCCACACATATACATCTTGATATATGTCTGTCTGTATTTATATCGTCGTACTTGGATAGAATTTGAAAATTGTGAATTAAAATATTTAATACATATTTTGTAAGTAGTGATAATTTCTCTTATAAATATCAGTAAAAGATGGACATGAGTCAGCACATTGAAATAATTTTTAATGAACTCATTTATGTAATTTATGATGCGTATCGCAATCCAAACAATGTAAAATCTCGGTTTCTAGAAGCACTATTTTCATCAATTATGTGTATCAAAAATTAAAGATGGTATATTTGAATATAGTAGAATTGGCAGTCCAACGTTTAATATAAAGGAAGAGAGATGGCGATATCATTATGTATTATCTTTATAGTCATTCGTTGTATCAGAATAATAAAGTTGATAATATTTGTAGTTAATGGAGAGACGTTTTTTTCAAGTACGTTCGTCATCTAAAAAGTCTACATATGCAGACGTAAGTATAACAATATATTAATATGGTAATTCTTAAATCCAGACATCACTCGTTCCAATACCATTCCATCGTTCCGTTGGTAAAGATATATATATATATATATATATATATATATATATATATATATATATATATATATATATATTCATCTTGACTATATACGTACACTTTATTTGATAAATACGTTTCAATTACATTATCTAGGATATACACATACGATAATGATTAGCACACTACCTGTTCCCAGTGATCCATGCGTTTTGAACCGTCAGAACAGTTAGCTGCATTCAACAAGTTTCAACTTTGGCATAAAAGTCCACAATGAACCACATTCCTATCCATAGGCGTTTTCTGTTTCACAGATTTGCTGATTAAACAGAATTTAACACTTGAATGAGCCACGTACGTATACATACGTCACTGAACATCAATATAATAACACGGAGTTGAATGGGGAATGATTGACTACTTTCAGCTAATGTTATGCATTATGCTTCTGCTGAATAAACGTGAAATATAATACGGATAAGCCCGATCGGAGACATACTCGTTTTAATACATACATACATACATACATACATACATACATACATACATACATACATACATACATACATACATACATACATACATACATACGTACGTACGTACGTACGTACGTACGTAAGTACGTACGTAAGTACATACATACATACACACCTCGCGAAAACAGCGGTAATAGCACATAATTACAGACTCTATGAAGGTGTGAACGGTTACAATTATTAGATATTTCTCCTTCAATTCAATTCTCTTTGAACTGTACTTAATTGTTAAGTTTTCTGAGATATTTGAATTGACGTTTTGAAGTGTTGTCACAAAGCGATTTATTTCGATGTGTTAAATATCCGCTTAATCGTGTATATCGTTTTCAACATAGTATTTAAGGTACGAAGCATTATGAAGTCTTTATGTTTGAACTTGCGGTCGAATAAGGTGTTTTAAGAGCACCCTTTAAGGGGATCACTGTGGTTGTGTGTCAAATTGACAACTTATGGTTTCGAGTGATGACCGTTAAGTAGAAGAAGCTCCCTAACTTCTCGACACGAATTTCTAATCAATCTCCACAATTTTCCTTGAAATCCGCGATGGAATAGCTTATTAAAAGATATCATCATGCCATACCATATTAAAGGTCATGCCATCGTCCAGGAATGCAGCATCAACGTTTGATTAACCTTCTAAATAATGGGCTATTCCCTCTTTGATGATAAAGGGTGCAGTGATGCCACTGCATTCGCTTCGAAATCCTTGTTGTAATGGTTAAGGTAAACCGGTCCTTTCGCTAAATAGAATTAACCGTTTCAACACTATGTTTTCAAATACCTTTTGAAAAACGGGAACGATTGATATATATATAAAGAATACAAATCATATGGCATATAACAGTCCTTTCAATGCACTGGATCCAGCAAGGGATCTCGTGTGTCAGGGATTGATAAAGATAAATGCAAAAAACTGACAAACAACAGTGCAGAACTAGTATCACTCTAGCCTGAGAGCTTTCGACTCTTAATGAGTCTTTATCAAAGGCAAATACAGAACATAGACAAGACAGACAAGTAAAATACAAAAATCGTGTTTCTAGTTTTTTTCAACTTGTTTCGGATGCTGTAAAATGTCAAAATCGACGAGCCAAAGCGACACATCTGTTATTGTATGTAAATTTATGTACGCGTAAATTATATCCCGGATATTGTACATTAGTAGTAAGAGGCTATTAAGCAAATTTAGAGAATTGTTTAATAGAAAATGTGTCAGCAGGAAAAGATAATTACATTTGTGCACTGCTGTCTTTTTCTAGTCTTCTTGGTTTAAACCACTTGGTTTCAATGTTCGAAGGCGTCGTATCCAGTAAGATTCCTTTTCTTTCCTGGTTTCGGAGCTCCAGTTGTGGTTGTGAGCAATTGCAATAAGTGTTACATCAATGAAGGTGTGGCTAGGGGAGGAGAAGTGTTCTGCGACCGGACTTCTTTATAGCTTCTTTGTTATCCAATCAGATCTATGAAGGTTGATCCTTTTGTGTAGCATCTCAGTTTCTCCGACATACTGCAGGCTACAGATTTTACATGTGATGAGATAAATTACATTCTCTGTTTTGCACGTTTTGTTTGGACCATGTATGTTTAGTTTTTCTCTCGTCACTGTGCTAGAAAATGTCCTGGTTTCTATCATGTGTTGACAGGTTTTGCACCTTTTATCGCGACAGGGGCCAGATTGACTCGGGTGGTCTTGATTAGTGATTGGCGATAGCTTCGCTCTGACTAGGATGTCCTTGAGGTTTTTTGGTCTCCGGTAGGCAACTACAGGTTTGTTTGGGAAGATTAACTTTAGTGCATCCGATGATTCTACGATGGGCCAGTGTTTCGCGATGATTTTACCTATTTTGGGGTTGTCTGGATGGTAGGTCAGGATAAATGGTATCCTATCGGCGTTTTCCTTCTTTCCATATTTTAGTAGGTCATCGCGGTTTGTTAGCTTAGTCCTTTGGGTTGCCTCAGTAATCAGGTCCTTGTCGTAGCCTCGGTAAATTAAATGTTTAGATAACTCTTCAGACCTTTTTAGGAATGTGTCATCGTCGGAGCAAATTCTGCGTATATCTCAGTGCCTGGCTATATGGGATGTTCCTAATGCAGTGTTTTGGGTGACAGCTGGTTGGGAGGAGATATTGGTGTTTGTCAGTTGGTAACAGATGTGTCGCTTTGGCTCATCGATTTTGACATTTTACAGCATCCGAAATAAGTTGAAGAAACTAGAAACACGATTTTTGTATTTTACTTGTCTGTCTTGTCTATGTTCTGTATTTGCCTTTGATAAAGACTCATTAAGAGTCGAAAGCGCTCAGGCTAGAGTGATACTAGTTCTGCACTGTTGTTTGTCAGTTTTTTGCATTTATATATATATATATATATATATATATATATATATATATATATATATATATATATATATATATATATATATATATAAATATATATATATATATATATATATATATATATATATATATATATATATATATATATATATATATATATATGGTTTAAATATTTGGTTATTCATATCCAGCCTGTCATTTTTCCCACCTTTAAAGCTAGGTATAATATTTACAGATTTTAAGTAGCCAGGTTATGTTTCCAAGGAAATTATGCTGTGGTACACTTTGCACAAGATAGAACTAATCGATTGACAGGCAGAAAGTAAATTTTCTACATACATTTTATCATATCCACAGGATGTTTTCTCTTCAGCTCTCTTACAGCCTCTTCAGAGTTTTTCTGTAATATGGTTTCACACATATCCTTATCTACTCTGTCATAAATATTTGAATCCACAAAATGGGATATTGTGTTTATAATTTCAGCTGCCAACGATTTGATAAAATTAATAGCTCTTATTTCAGTACCTAATATTTTAAAATGCTGGCGTCACGCTTCACGAATTAAATCAGTGTCCCGTATTATTTCTCCTTCCACATTTAGTTCACAAATATCTTGTCCCTGTCCCTTCTTATGAAGTCTTACTTTTCTGTAGAATTTTCCTACAACCCGTTCTGCAGCTTTATCCAACTCATTGAATTGTTCCTCTTTGTACTGGTCTTTGCCTTGTTTACTTGGTTTCTGAAATTTCTTTTCGTATTTTGATATTAAGCCTACGTTTTAAATTGCATACCTCATAACCGTTCATCTTTTATCCATAATAATCGTTTTCCTATCATCTCTTTATGTAGTTCAGCCACATTAATAAATTACAAGTAATGTTTTAAGTGTGGGAGGAAGGTTTTCCTTGGAAGAATTTTGTCAGCTGTAATGCGTAAAACAGTCGCAACAGTTACAAGGCTGATATTTTAGTTCCACTGAGTTGAAGTTCTCATTGATTTCACTTATGTACCGCTCCTGTTGCTCTGAAGAAACCTTTTACCAGTTAATTATAACTGGATATCTGGAAAATGTTGATTCCAAGATGTCCTCTGGAACTAACAGCTTCGCATGCAAGCAGTGAGATATAACTTGTGTTTTGTAAATAAAGAAGCTTTTCAGACGGAGACAAAATCAATATACACCTACCTTAAATAGACATTCAGAATGCATGTTTTCTGCTCCGTCTAACGAAGGTCTACGATTAAGGTTTTATAAGTTTGAAAGACGTGCAGTTTCAAAGGGTTGGAAAAATTAATAGCAAAACACTTTTGTCAAAATGACTAATTGTATAAATATCCATTCATGAAATGGTGATCTTAATGTACTGTTCAGAGTATATCCGTTGTACTTGTACACATAGTATGAAAATATGCATTGTATATTGTCATATTGTTATACGTAATTCATCTTAAATCATCGTATTAATTTGATTCTTTCCTGAACACACTGACACACACACACACACACACACATAGAGATAGATAGATAGATAGATAGATAGATAGATAGATAGATAGATAGATAGATAGATAGATAGATAGATAGATAGATAGATAGATAGATAGATAGATAGATAGATAGATAGATAGATAGATAGATAGATATAGTGTGATATATATGTATGTATGTATGTATGTATGTATGTATGTATGTATGTATGTATGTATGTATGTATGTATGTATGTATGTATGTCTATGTATTGTTACGTGATTAGGCTCGAATAAGCAGCAACATAGAAAGAAGTGAAAAAAAAGAAAATAAATAAACTTACAGTTTTAGAGAATCAAGTCCAAACATTAATCAAAAATAATTCACAATATAATCCACTAGTGGAATTGCAAGAATCCCGATAATAAAATGTCCTAATAGTTCCCGGTTCGAATCTTGACGATGTAATCCAATATGGACGACTATGTCACTTGATGAAGTCAGTTTTTGTTTTATAATAATTCAAATCAAAATCTAAAAAAATAAAATAATTCCTCTTGCGCCAAACGAATTTACACAATTTCCAGTACAGGGAAGTTAAAAATAACTCAAAAAGAATACACAACTTAATATTATAAAAGCCCCACTTCTACTGAACTGTTCTCTCCCAAACAATAAAATTAGAAAGATGTTTATACTTTACTCCATTTTGTCCATTGAATCAACCAATCATTTTTAAAGTAAAGCTCTAATATCCTTGGAATCAACCAATCATTTTAGAAGCTTATTTACACTCTGAAGCAAGGTCAGAAAGTGAGGTTAACATCTGTTGTTTACTTGTAAAGTACATAGGTCTTCCATTCAGTCATGTATGTATGTATGTATGTATGTATGTATGTATGTATGTATGTATGTATGTATGTATGTATGTATGTATGTATGTATGTATGTATGTATGTATATGTGTGTGTGTGGGGAGGGTCGGATTGGATGCTATCAGGGTTAAATGTTACCAGGACGATGTAGATTACCGTTTAACAATTCTAGAAAATTTTGAATGTATAAATGGAATGTCGTCCTCATCCATTAACTAATATTAAAGTGATTGAAAACCTTGATTTACACTCCGAATGATCACATTACGTCGCAACATTTTTAAGTAATTCATCAATTTAAGTCAAATCTGTAAATTCTCCAATATATATGACATTCATTCAACATTACCTTTCCAGATAAATATTCATGAACTATTCATTCCTTGTCTTATAAATTCCAGAATTCACACAACATAATATATTGTGGACTACCTTACTGGAAATGCTATTACCATAGCACCCACTGTTTTCGGCAAACACAAGACGTTAAGTCTTTCCTTCATTAACGTTATAATGTTGTATCTTTCGATTTCGCAAGAAAGGAAAACCAAACGAGACACTGTTTATGAGTTTTACTTTATTCATTTTCTGTTATTTTCACATATTTTTTGTGTTTCGATATTTCACCTTTTCCTCTTCTTTTAAAATAACGAAGTGTGTAATATTCCGTGTGTTGTCATTCTAAGAACATCTAATAATACATCTCATTGAATACCTAAATATTTGCTAAGATGTATGTCAATTGAAAATAATCGAACCGATTCACTTTACACAATTAAATCATTATGCATTATGTTTCATGACATCATTTATGAAACTGATATGAAATCTCTCTCTCTCTCTCTCTCTCTCTCTCTCTCTCTCTCTCTCTCTCTCTCTCTCTCTCTCTCTCTCTCTCTCTCTCTTTCTCTCTCTCTCAATCCATCCATCCATCCATCCATCCATCTGTCTACCTATCCACCTATGTATCAGGGGAATATCCAGCTTTGTTAAAAGTATACATTGATATTATAGTATATGTATGACTGGTTTGTTTGATTAGGATTTTTAAGATAGCTTTAACAATCTTTCAGTCATATCGCTACGATCTCTGCTGTGAGGCAGTTTATAGTGATGCCTAGCACTGTAGCATCATGCCGCAGACACGTAGCATGATGTCCCACCCAGTCACATTATCCTGACACCAGGCTGACCAGTCCTAACACTAACCTCTTAATGCTAAGCGTCAAGCGAGGCAGCTGCTTAGACAGATTTTTTAAGTCTTGTATATGACTCGACCGGGGATCGAACCCACGACCTACCGCTTTCGCGGCGGACGCTTTAACCAGTAGGCCACTGGACCGGTGGTATGACTGGTTTCTGAAAAGGCCTGATGGACATAACAAAATTATATGCCATTCTCCAATAACAATGATACATATTTTTCCCCATAACCCATAATTAATTACCAAATATTCAATATATTGTTATATATATATATATATATATATATATATATATATATATATATATATATATATATATATATATATAATCATTTTCGGATGAAAAATATTAATATCATTATTTGTGGGCATATAGGTGTGAGTGGAGAGACCGAAACTTAGATATGAAAGATTAGGGACATACCTTTCCCCATGGCTCCATGTATCTGTTGCCGTCAGAATCGCTGACAGAACTACTTTTGTCCACATATTTGTTGTTCCTTGCATAAGACATTTTCTAAGTAAAACGTTGTTTATGAGATAGAACTTCTGAAGTATGCTACTTCGCACATAAAAGTCTCATTGGATACAAAACTATAAATAGAGTAAAGAAGTAGAGGTTAACGGTAGACAATTTACTTCTGTCAATACTACACGAACTATATATCTACGAGTATGCTCAGGTAGGCGTTGTACCATATATATTCAACATAGTACGTATGGCTGTTACAGAGCGATCTCTAGCGGGGTATACAATGAAATCAATAAATATAACTGAAGGTTATTAATTGATGACGCACATGGATAATACAGCACTTCCTTTTTGGCGTAACAGTGCGTTATATATGTATGTATGTATGTATGTATGTATGTATGTATGTATGTATGTATGTATGTATGTATGTATGTATGTATGTATGTGTGTGTGTGTGTGTGTGTGTGTGTGTGTGTGTGTGTGTGTGTGTGTGTGTGTGTGTGTGTGTGTGTGAAGTATAGAATTTTGGATAAGTAGAGAACCTTAAAGTCGAATACACAGAGCAGAAAGAGTTTATCACATTTAGACCAGGGGATTATTTGGAATGGGTCATTTAGACTGTTATTCTTTATTTCTCTCATATCAGTTTTCAAACTTTTAGAGGGTCAATGTTCCATTTCGATGAAAGTGACTAGATATCTTAAAACGGGATGGAGAAAGAGACAGTTGAACGTTAGTGCCAAATAGTCTTTCTTCAAAGGGAATAATTATAGAACGTAGTTCAGATACCCTGACGGACGAAACATGTTATTTTCTTTGTTTTATAGAAACCACTGCTTATGATTGGCTGAGTGAAATTAAGATGAACATCGTGAAAGAAGTAAATGGGGCATTTTCAGTGACTGCCTGGGTCGAAATTATTTAATCTAATATGTTCTGAGATAGAGAGAGAGAGAGAGAGAGAGAGAGAGAGAGAGAGAGAGAGAGACAGAGACAGAGAGAGAGAGAGAGAGAGAGAGAGACAGAGAGACAGACAGACAGACAGACAGACAGACAGACAGAGAGAATAAGGTTGGCTCCGAGGGAAGCCTTATAAACGAATAGTGCTTTCCTCGTTAAACAAGAGAGGTATCATGTGTCAGTCTTGCGAGGAAGACAAGGTTTAGTGCTGGATGCACACGCTCTAACATTAACAGCATTAAGGGATACAGTATTAACTTTTATATAATATTCTAATGTTTGATGGTTTGCTGTGTGCAAATGCGTTTGATATGTCTGGGTTCCATATATTGCATGGTTTATTCAATTTCGCGGAATTGTGTTAATGCTAGAGTTGTTATGCAATTTATTTTATTCAATTTCATGGAAATGCGTTGACGCTAGAGTTGCAGTGCAACGTATTCTATAACTTTTAAGTTATTAGTTCATTAGCAGAATTGATTGCATGCGGTCCAAATGTTCATATTTGAAAGATTTATAGGATTATATGAATACATGTAAAATAAATTGTTCTGTTTTATTTCCTTGTTTGTTTCTCTGCAAACTAGATTAACTGCTAAGTTGTAATTACAGTATTAAATGGTTAAACTTTTAAAAAAAAGTTCGTTACTTATTGAACCAGTGCTCACAACCCTGTCTGGGAATTTAATGTCAGTATGTGTTCTCTTTGACTGAACCGTATTGAGCAGAATGGAATTGCCATGAAGCAGACTGGAGATTGTTACGTATATTTGATATAAGTCATTTATATTTATTTTTATTGTTTGTTTGTTAGATTCAAATTTGGCATTTTAAGTTTAAGATTTGTTCACGGGGGGGGGGGGGGGACTGTACTTTACAGAATAAACACCAGGTGTTGACCTCATTTCTGACCTGGCTTCATAGTTTTAAACAAGCTTTTCAAATGATTGGTTGGTTCCAATGACATTATGGAGCTTTATATAAACATCTTTCTAGTTTAAGTTGGGTCATAAGGTGTGTTCGTGAGTTTTTGAACGTAAATTATTTCTAAGAGATTCTAGAAGATCATGTGACACCTTTCTTGTTTACGTAAAAACAGATATTTAAACTATGTTTTGGAGCGAGCTAATGAGTAGAATTTGGGCTTTTAAAATACTAAATTCTGTGTCGTTTTGAGTTCTTTTAAATTACCTTGTACTGGAAATTATGTCAATTCGTTTGGATCAAGAGGAATTATTTTCTTATTTATCTGGAAAAGAATTGTGCTCATAGAATTTTATTAACAAAAACTGACTTCATCAAGTGACATCGTCTTCCATATTGGATACTTCGCTGGGATTCGAACTTAGAATTATTTGGACATTTTATTACCAGGACGTTTTCAATTTCTCTAGTGGATAATATTTTGAATTATGTTTGGATTAATTTTGGAATTGATTCTTAAAACCGTAAGTTTATTATTTTTTTTTCTGAAAAATATTTGTGCTTAATAAATTGTTTATTAAGTTTTACAAGCTTGTTATTTTCACTCTTTCTATGTTACTGTTTATTCGAGCCTAAGCACGTAACAACATTTATAGTGCAAAGTGGAGCTGACAGGAGTAAAGATTTAATTTAGCAGGGTCGAATCTATCTGAATCTAAGCCATTTCTTTTTCTAATCTCTAGTTTATTAGATAAATATATATTTGGCATCAACTTATGACAAAGACTTATGATTAATGCTGCACAAAATGAAAGTTAAACACAAAACCTTCAAATAGAAGTTAGTATATCTTAGTCCAACATGCAACTACATGATAGTAGAAAACCCAGGCATAAGGAAAGAGTAAGTATTCTAATTCTTACTTGTAGTGTGCATATAAAATAAAACCATTACTTATTTGATCTAACCTGCACACACATTACATTATAAATCTACTGTAAATGCTGACCACTCCCACGCCCTGGCTTTGATATATATCTTTAGAGAAAGCAGATTCACCACTGTCATGGGATCTTTGGAAATGATGATGTCTAAATTGTGAATGAAGAAAAACTAAGGAAGGAAAAGGCTGTAAATAAAACAATATCAACAAATTATATGATCGCGGCAAAGACTTGATATCGTAAGAAAATTTACGGAGAAATACAATAATTTTTTTTTAAAAAGTCACGACAAACAATCGGTACCAAATCAAAGCCAACATACATGACACAGGGACAATAAGCCACAAGGAGTCATTAGATACTGCATAAGTCACACAATGTCATTGTCAATGTGTTAGTGACATAAATAAGGGTTTCCTCGATTGATCTTTCCTTTACTGTGTATTGCTTGTTTTAATAGATGATTATTCCATTTTGACAATAACCGGGACGCTATGTTTAAACTTCCAAATTGGATGAATGGTTTCAAATACCATACCATAATATATCGGGATTTTGTAAAGTCAAATCTTTGACAAAGATGTGTCGTATATAAAGACATGTGTGTATCGACACTTGTGTTTGATTTTCTCAAACATATGGACTTTTCAACCGTTAGGAGCATTTGAACCTGTTTCAATTGATTTAGTACGGACAATCGTGATGAAAAGTGCACCAAAGTCTTGTGAACTTGATCCAATTCCGACATCACTGCTGCTTGAGTGCTTAGACCCAATATTGCCTTCACTAACTGATGTTATTAATATGTCTCTCTCATCAGGGTAATTCCCATCATTTTTCAAAACTGCCATCGTAAAGCCACTACTGAAGAAACCGACACTGGACCATAACGATTTAAAGAACTACCGCCCAGTTTCTAATCTCCCATTCATATCAAACATCTTAGATAAGGTTAATCTAACTCAATTTGTATCTCATTTGTATTCAAACAGTCTTTTTAGCAATGTGCAGTCTGCATATCGCCCTTGCCACAGTACGGAAACTACTCTTCTGAAAGTATTTAGTAACATTCTCTCTGCTTTGGATAGTGAAAAGATTACAGTCCTCCCTCTCCTGGATTTATCTGCAGCATTTGACACAATAGACCATGATATATTACTTCACCGTCTAGAGCATGTATCTGGCATTCAGAATATAGCCTTACAGTGGTTCAAGTCCTACTTAGTTAACAGGACACAAATTTTTATCTGCAAATGGAATACACTCCAGCCCAGTTGACGTATGTTGTGGTGTTCCACAGTGATCTGTTCTTGGACCTGTTCTCTTCATTATGTATACTCAGCCGGTCTCAAGTATCGTAGATCATCACCCAGTGTCGCACCAATTGTATGCTGATTGCACCCAAATATATAAGTCTAGCCACCCAACTGAACTTAATGCTACCATCCATGGAGTAGTGAATTGCATTTCTGATGTGAAATCATGGATGACATGTAACAAGCTGCATTGAATATGATAAAACTGAAGCTATTCTGATCACAACACAAAGACTTTCTCATTCACATCTTTTTACCTCAGACAATAAATATCAGCAACACCAACATTAAATTCTCACAGTCAGTACCGAACCTTGGCGTTACTCTAGACAGTACTCGCACATTCCACCAACATCTCATGAACATATGCAAGGCTGCATATCGTGAATTGAGACGCATCAGATTCATTCTTAAATATCTTTCAATTGATGCCACTAAAACACTTGTGTGTTAATTAGTACTTTCAAGACTAGACTATTCTAACTCAATTATGTCTGGTTCGTCACAATATTTACTCCAGAATTCAAAAAGTTCAAAACACAGCTGCACGGATCATCTTTAGAGTACCTCGATCAGAGCACACCTCACCACTGCTCTGTACCCTACATTGGCTATCAATTCGATACAGAATCAAACACAAAATGTGTTCTCTGTGCTCGGTTTAACTGACATACTCCAGTCCAACATACCTATCCAGCCTCAGCCATGTGTAAACACCAGATAGATCCTTAAGCTCTTCTTCTGATGATCGTATACTCATTGTTCCCAAGGTGAAAACAAAGTAATATGGACAACGTTCGTTTGCACATCAGGGCCCGGCGACGTGGAACGAATTGCTAATTGAAATTAGACAAAGACACAGTGGTCCCTTTTAAAAGTGCTCTTAAGACTCACCTGTTTCGACTGCAGGGACAAACTTAGCGACCTAATCATGTTCTGTATCTTATATGTTTTCAGCATATTTTATGTTTTCCAATTTCATTGTTTTTGTCATTTGTTGTTCTGTAGTTTAGTCATATCATTTTTGATGGTGTAAAGCGCTAGAGCTTCGAAAGATTAGGCGCTATACAAAGTCCTCATTATTATTATTATTATTATTATTATTATTATTATTATTATTATTATTATTATTATTATTATTATCTTCAATTGGTATTATTTCATTATATGGTTCATGTTAACTCGGTAGTATAACTGATCTTTACAAATCTGCATGTAAACATTACAGGCAACGCGTTTATGCAGTGCCAAAGTATAGATTAAGCACACTAAGCACGTCCTTAGGTCAGCAGCCCAACATTGGACACCATAACAAATTCAAATTTATTTTTGATTATACAATTTAATGAATTTTCGGTGACCATTTCTATCTGTATGAACGAGTATTTTGATTTGGAATGATAGCAACACTGTTATTTTCCCAACCTTTTAGGTTTTAATATTTTTTTCTTACACAGCTGCTTTATTTGGGGTGGGTAGATGGGTTGACACCAAACTGTTGTCCGTGTATTGTAACCTGAATGGCTTTAATTCGGCACTGAATAATTGGTACGGCATCCATATTATAGGGGCACAGGACACGTGTCACCGATCTTGATAAAACTACATGTGAACATCACAGAAAAGGCATAAATGCATTCCCGAATTACCCGTTACAAAATATATATCCCTTTCACGTTTTTTTTTTATTTTCTTGCTCTTCATGCTTTTTTATCTTGTTCTTTTTTTTTGTCGTTCTTCTTCGTCTTTAAGCAAATGTCATAATAAGTATATGTAACTAATGCTACTGTTAAATTTGTATTTATTAAGGACACATAAGGCTTGCAAAACATGTCCTTATAAACAGATAGCTATTACGGAGGGGTTACTTAGCAGCTATTCCGATGATACCAAGGCCACCAAGAAAGCTATAATTATCATGAGAGGAATTAAGCCGTACTTGGAATTCTATGAATGAGGAAAAATAAGTTTATTGGTTGATACGTTTCGTGAATAATATATCACTGAACGTTAATCAAATCTGGAATTAATTTTTTTTAGAATGCATGAATAGAATTTACAATTTATTGGTTTTAAGTGTTTACGTTCTACCTTACACAAACAGTACATTTCGACTGCTAAGATGTAACTGGTCCTCCGAGATAAATTGTCATGGTCTCAACATATTTTCAAAACTTAAATACATTTAAATTAGTGACGAGAGGTATTAACTTGGATCGTACCGGCTCTTATCCAAAGAATACAAGACCCATTGATGGACCAAAGTCAGCCTTCGCATATAACCCGCCAACAGATCGGGTCATGAGAGTATAAAACAGTCGAGTTTGTTCAAGACAGTTTACTTGAATTAATCACAAATGACGTTTCTTTAGAAATGTTGTTGTTAATAATAATAATAATAATAATAATAATAATAATAATAATAATAATAATAATCATATTAATGTGTGTTTGTGTTTGTGTTGAATTTTTAACGTAGCTTAACACTTTTTCAGTCATATCTTTGCAATGTTTTCATTGTGGAAGTTTAAAGTGTTACCTAGCACTCATACATCAGGCCGTAGACATATATTACGTCCCACCGAGACACATTATCCTGACACCAGGCCGAGACACATTATCCTGACACCAGGCCGGCCAGTCGTATCATTTAAAGTTTAGACAGATGCAACTACTACTTTTATAAATCGTTAACATGACTCGGCCGGGGTTTGAACCCACATCTGAAGCGGACGCTCTAACCAAACACTACTTATACTACCAATAATAATAATAATAATAATAATAATAATAATAATAATAATAATAATAATAATAATAATAATAATAACAATAATGATAATAATAATAATAATCATAATCATATTAATAATTTTGTTTATTGAAGATTATACATTTGGTTCAGAATCGATCGGTCAACATGTAATGTTGAATTAAAAGATATTCAAACCGTGCATGCAAAGTACACATAATTTTTTTTTACTTACTGCAGTTTCTGACGCAATCCCTTGTAGTTATAAAAAAAAATACATATACACACAAACATACACACATTGAATTAAAATATACTGAAAATTTGTATGTATGATAGGGGGACGGGAGAGTTTTGGAAGGTATCGGTGTTATATATCTAATTTGTTTCAGCTGTGTCATAATCAGAAAGAAGCAAGTTGTGAAAAACGTTTTGAAAATAAAAGTGTTGATGTTTAATATTGTAATAAACCTATGGTATGTATTATAGGTATTTACGTCCCCGTTTATATATATATATATATATATATATATATATATATATATATATATATATATATATATATAGATTGTTTTTTATGCATGAAACTGATGTCGACATGGATTAGATTCGTAAAATTACATAACATAGGGAATTCGCATGATATTCTAATGCAAACCTACATAGTAATTTGAGATAGTAATATGTCATTTTGCATTATGTGCTTTGGTCGTCTTTCGTGACGTATGGCTTAACTCTATGCGAAATGCGAAACTGGAGTTCGTCACCCTTACAAATTATTGGAGTAACATTCCTTACTGGACATACATCACAATTAATTTTACTATGTGTTCTCTACATATATTTCTCAGTACTGACCCTTCCACTGTGTGACAATCAATGCCATATCTACAATAGCCCCACAGACAACTTCACGGTGAAGTTCTTATCAAGGGTTCACCGGCATTGTTTTGCGAGGCTGCACTGTAAACAGAGTAGCATGTAAACCAAACACATTGTTTCACTTCCGGTTCATCACCAAGGCCTTATTACTCAATGTGCACTGTCGCCGGAGTACACACAGACAACCACTCTGAGCTCATATTCTCAAGAATAAACAATCACCTTTAAATCCCTACTTAATATGCATCAATAAAACTCTTATATCACCACCAAAATGAGTGAGGAAAAAAATGTTATAAAATTGGATCTGAACTACATGCATTGGAAATACTAATACTAATTTAAAAGTAAAAGGAAAATAACTCTTGCAAAGAAGTTTTAGAAGAGATAAGTCTAAATAAATAATTGATATAAATTTGCGGAAAACTCTTACAAAGAGGAAAAACATAGTGTCCTATAATACCCTGAGTAAAAGAATACATACAAGGATAAATATGCTATATACGTAAACATTTAAACGAATAAATATTTCATTAAATTAAAAATACTCAAACAAATAATGCTAACTTTAACAAACTAACAAAATGCAGTGAAAATATTATGATGATATTTAATGAGAACAGATATAATACACAACACATGGAAACATTAAAACGCAAACAAAAGTAATTCAGTAGATTAAACAGGAAATTAAATTTTTTTAAAATTAATATAGAAGTAAAAAGCATTTTTTAAAGGTAGGAAAAGTTCAAATACAAAGTATTTTAAACAAAATTGTAAATTTGAATTCAAACAAAACAGTTACCTATATCTAGGTATATTTTAAAACAACCAGGTTAATGAAAAGACATTATAGAAAAAAATGTTAAGAACATTAGTAAAATTATTGATATTTAGTTGTGGTCCTTTATTCACGAGAATATACCAAATGTAAGTAAAATAACTTAATTTTTTATTTAATCTTCTTTCTCATCATCATCATCATCATCATCGTCTTCTTCTTTTTATTCTTTTTGTCCTTTTCCTTCTTCTTCTTCTTCTTCTTTCTTCATCATCATCTTATTATTATTATTATTATTATTTATATAAAGGCACGCAATATATAATATATGCCATTACACAGAACAAGAGAGGAAATGAGAGAGGTTCTAAAATGTGTTTGCTCGAAAATGGTGTAATATCTGCATTTTGTGGACAATCCATTACATCTTTCTACTTTCTATTTATTTCTGTTTTCAATTTGATCTATTTATATTAAACATTTTTGTTTGTCCACTTTGTTCGTCTGTTTGAGGACAGTTGTGTATTTCGGTATAATTTATACATACATACATACATACATACATACATACATACATACATACATACATACATACATACATACATACATACATACATACATACATACATACATACATACATGGATGCCCTCTTGCTTACATAACATTCAAGTTTCACACTCAAGTCCCATACGTTATTAATTTACTGAAAGAATAAGAAAACCTCACATTTAATTAAATACTTGCCTTAGAGACTGGATCTTAATTCCGTTGTACACTCACATTACTTTTCTTGTAGACCTGGTCCATCTAAAATATTAGGCACTATCTTTGTATTATGAATTCTTAATAAAGCAATAAGCTACTTTTAGTACCATCCATTCGGTTCTGTATATATATATATATATATATATATATATATATATATATATATATATATATATATATATATATATATATATATATATATATATATATATATATATATATATATACACAGAGAGAGAGAGAGAGAGAGAGAGAGAGAGAGAGAGAGAGAGAGAGAGACAAACAGACAGACAGAGACAGAGAGAAAGAGAAAGGTAAAGGAAATAGATACTTTATCAGAGACAAACATCTACTCTCTACCCTTACCTCTGAACTAGTAACGTTGCCAGCGCATATATACTAAACGATATAATGCCGCTTTCTAGTCTGTAAGTAAATAAATATAGTTTTTAAACTTTTTAATGCAAAGTCATTAACTTAGTATTCTGAATATATATTTACCTATCTATTTGTTGTATATAATTTGGAGGTTCTTTATATGTCTATATGTACATTTCTTAAATCGTTGTTTCTAGACTTTAGTACTCTTCTGACAACGCTGGTGCTGTTGCACAAATGTTTAGCCCACTAGTATTCGTGATCTCATAATCATTCTTGTTCTATTTGGGTGGGTAAAAGGATTTATTCTCACATAATCGAATGCATACGTTTTCTCAATTAGGCTTATAAAATTTGAGGACATTCTAAGCTGTCTTTATGAATGTATTATTTTCTGCAACCAAATTCTCTCATCTCTTTGAATGCAACGCTTATTGGTCTCATTTAAGATTTTCTGAACATTTTACATTACCAAGTATATGTATAAAATTTCCTGTTTCTTCTAATTTGACCTGATTATACATTTTTAGATTAGATTATGAGATAATATTCTATTTCAGCGCTTGGATATCTCAGGAAATAAAGATTACTTGATCAAGCGTAGAATTTTAGAGAATGTGTGGGTGCAATAAATAATATTCCTTTTATGATATATGTATCCGCTACCAGGCAATGTAATCCAGACACTCCCACACACATACAATTTTGAATATCACCTACTGTTTCTTTTTTACAAGAGCTGAACTAAAATAAATCGCAATATCCGAATAGATCATGTTTGTCCTCTAATATCTTGTTACTTGCAATGCAATTTAAATGACGTAACTTCACATCTCTTTTCAGTATTCATAAACCAATCTCAATTATCTGAATGATTAAACTTAAATTACGATGTTTTTGCGATATTTTGGCTGATATCTTTATTTGATAGTATATGTACTTTATTATCTTTCTTGTTTTTGGTCGGAGCTTTACAACTTATGGTACTGTATGAGGCATGATTAAACAAAACCCAACAAAGTAGCAAACCTAATCTTGAAATGACATTTTAATAAAAAAGGGATTAACAAAGAAACATTAATAAAGGGAATTAACTATATTTAAAGATATTAAACACGCATTTATGAGATTAAGCATATATTCAAGGTTAAACAACCCAAATAAAGTGGTCAGGCAAAAATTCAAATCTTCAGCATTTAACGTAATTTTTTCACGATTGATCTTATTAAGAAGCAAATGCAGCAATAAATACACTTCTAGATAAAATTCAAATACAATTAGTGAACAATTGGCATATTTCCCATTCGACGCAGTTATTTGACATTCTTATATTTGTCCTAAAGTGAACCTGCTGTCTACCGACGACGTTTCGTGTTGTTTGTGAAAGTCATTGGTTAGGGAAGTCATTTTTATATTCAAGTGATTGGACACAATATACTGACAAAAGATTAAGTCACCTTAATACTAAAATTACTCACTTATTAAAATGCTCTATGGCAAGGCGACGAACTCCATAATTAGCATTTTCAGTATGTATTGCCAACAATCAAGGAGTTCTGCTTAAATTTTATACCTGCGTTTATCTCTGGAATGAATCCTACACCACGCGGTTCAGGTCATTTAAATTATCACATTCTTAACTGCATGTCATTATATAATTATTTCTGGTATGTGTGTTTGTGTGAAGATTGCCTGTCTTTGAGCTTGCTTTATCATTTCGTGTAATTATGTAATATTGAGCTCATATTCCTCAAGTGTCACTTTACACCGACATTATATCGCTTTTATAATAACTATGTTTTAGCCCCATTGCCGTATCAGTAAAATGTTACACGTACATTATTATAGAAACTTACAAAACAATTGCGTAAAGTTTCAACACGTAAAAATCGCACATGACAAAACAGTCTAACGATCATAATCGATTTCTAACTATGCCTTGGGGATGGGTAGATCCTGTATTAGTGCAAACGTTTAGCACAATTACTGTCTAGTGGCGGGTGGGAAGACTGTTTGCGTCTGTAAACTGTCGAGTGTGACAACCATATAGTGTTGTAGATATAATAGTTGCAAGCTGGATCTATTTAATTTAAAGTAGAATAGAACATAATATGTTTTTCAGATTAAAACATACCTACTATTTATAAGCTAAATGTGAACAATAAGCTAACAGGATGTTATGGTGATGTCTTGAATTTCACTGTTTAGTTATTGGACAAACTGCGTATGTTGACTGACATTTTACTAGTTATACAAACATAAGCTATTACTACTTTGTATCACCTCAAAGTTGTTTTAATATATACTAGTATACTTCAAGTGGATAAGGATTCATTCCTTGTGTATAGTTGTTCATTTTCATTTAATTAGAAATTTGGGTCTCATAATCTTAAACTGTTGCAGCCAAACATACGGCAGTCCGAATTTACCTTAGATCTGATTGGCTTGGTAATTCTATATCTTCAACGGTAAGGTCAGGAAGCTAAACCTATTACCTACATTCAAGATATTTGTCCGAGTTTACATAACCGATACGATAGTGACAACACATCAGTTTGCATCAGAATAATAAATTAAAGAAGATATAAACGAAATGGACTCCTATTAAACCTAACCCTTCTCTCCAATAAAAGAATGAATGTTCTTGCAAAAAAAGTCTTTTCTTATTGTTCCCAACATGTGTGTAAAGTAAATAGAGTATAGTTATGTCGTATGATGTATTCCCTCCCTTGCGCAAATAAGTGGAATATACGCAAAAAGAAAAAGAAAAAAAAACAATCATACTTTAAAATTAAAACTTTTTGTTTAAAACGCAATCATACAAAGAAACATCTGACCAAGAATCTAAGATTTTTTTGGCAACAAGAGATAGAGAGAGAGAGAGAGAGAGAGAGAGAGAGAGAGAGAGAGAGAGAGAGAGAGAGAGAGAGAGAGAGAGAAGACATAACACGAACTGACAGGGTATAATACAATGACATAATGTCACTGAAAAGTAATACCGCGTTTGTAAAATTGTGTTTAAATGATTTGTACTCGGGAGAACTTTTATGATTATATTAGTCTCCAAGTAAGGTTGGAAACAAAACAATATTAAAGTGTAAACATGTATCCGGAACATATAAAAAATAAGGTAAACTAAGACTAGATCAGGCAATACGAGGAAATTATGATCAATAAAACATGCAAATCGACTCTTTAAAAATGTTGTTGCTAACACCGATATCTCTCTCTCTCTCTCTCTCTCTCTCTCTCTCTCTCTCTCTCTCTCTCTCTCTCACTCTCTCTCTCTCTCTCTCTCTCTCTCTCTCTCTCTCTCTCTCTCTCTATATATATATATATATATATATATATATATATATATATATATATATATATATAAGTGGTCACATATGCAATTCTACAATTTTACAATCTTTATATAGATTGAAAAAAGGAATTAAGGTCATTTTTAGCATGACTGAGGAAATATATGTTATGCGTAGATAATTAGAAAAATATATTCAATGAATTTAACTTTGGTCTCAGTCACACTATTGAGCTGAAAATGATTTTGTCAGTTTGACATTCTCATGGAGACTTAAATGCAGTTGTTAACGACATTTTGTTAATTAAAATCAAAGTTCACAAAGAATGAAATAAATGAAGAGTCTGTTTGTTAGTACGTATAATTTTATTAATTATTATTAATAGTAGTAATAGTAGCAGCATTAGAAGCTTCATATTTTACTCTTACCAACATCTTACCATTTTACTTTAAACTATTTGGTTTTCTATATCGCTGGTTGATATTAAACCTTTTAGTATTTTTAAACATGTATAAGTACAACATATTGTATGGTGCTAAATAGCCTAAGTGTGCTGGTGAGCCGTTAAAAATCAATCTAACAAACAAACAAGCAGCATTTGAAGCGACGATAGCTACTGTAGTAGTCGTAGGATTCGTAGTGGAAGGAGTAGTGGCTGTTTTGGCATATACACACATGCAGGCTTGAGAAAATCGATGGGTACTGGAATGATAATTGCTGTAATTACGAGAAGACATACAACGACGAAAATTAAGGTGACGTTACATTGATGACCTCCCCTTGTGAACTGATTGTCAGACATATCACTCTTCATGGTTTTTAATGGTTTAAAATGAATCTTATATTGATTGGCTATCCTTTGTAAGGGGTTCATTTTTGTAGTAGCTTCCAGCATATTTCAGACTGAGCTAAAGAATAAAAATAAACGAAAAACATTTACAAAGACTCGCATAAAATTATGCATAAGACAGACAGACAGACTAAAACATACCATAACACACACACACACACAAACACACACACACACACACACCGAAAACATAATTTAAAAAACCAAGGAAATACATTGATTATATGCTAACACTAGGCTTAGATACTAAAGTAATTGAGACAGAAAATTGTGTCACATTGCCGATGACCTTATTTTATTGGTTGATCTGTATCGTATTAATTATTTTCGGAGTTAAATGTAAAAACATGTATTCAAAAATGATTCAAAATGGTAAAATCATTTACGCTTAGTTCAAGCATTTATAAGAACGTAAGCCTTATATGGGTTTTGTTATCGTAATATCACAAGTTTACACTATATTATTATTAATGAAATACATGCATTTTCCTCAAATCATTTTCCCCCGTTCATATGTGGCACTTATACAACTGATTTAAATAACATTTGATTTCATAGTCATTTTATATTAAGCTTAACGTGCTTAACTTACAGCAAA
Organism: Unio delphinus; assembly: GCA_029339505.1. Taxonomy (NCBI): domain Eukaryota; kingdom Metazoa; phylum Mollusca; class Bivalvia; order Unionida; family Unionidae; genus Unio; species Unio delphinus. The sequence goes on along the minus strand of JAQISU010000230.1, from coordinate 3,062,456 downwards.
CTTTCTGTATAACACAATCATACTGAGAATTCGCCACTTTATCTGCTCGCTACTTTATGTGTGCCTTTCATGCAAAACCTTCCTTAACTGGAAAGAGACAAATACAAACAAAATTAACCTTCTACAACATCTTACAAGATTTATACAATATTTATAACAATCATTCCATTCGAGAGTTGTCTTATCTGGATGTATGTATGTATGTATGTATGTATGTATGTATGTATGTATGTATGTATGTATGTATGTATGTATGTATGTATGTATGTATGTATGTATGTATGTATGTATGTATGTAATGTATGTATGGTTTCATATAGTTGCCTTTTACATATTTTTTTAATTAGTTAATAAATCATTTTCATCTCTTCCTTTAATATTCTACTGATTTAGTCCTTCCTTAATTTGAGTCTGCGGATAAGTTAGATGAGTCGGATATATTAGTGAGGATTCTGTATATCTGTATAATTGCCAGTCTTTGGTAGATGAGAACCAGTGGCGCCAGCAGATTTGTTTTCCGGTTTGGGGAAGGTCAAACATGTAATGGTCATATAGTTAGTTTTTTTCTGATGTTTAGAGGTATAATCCACCCTGAAATTTGCCCTATGTATGGCGCCCGGGCACACGATACTTACGATACGGAAAAACGGATACTTACGATACGGAAAAACGGAACCAGTCTAGAAATGGAGACTTCAGTTATCAAGTTTGTTGGTTCATAAAAAAACAAAAACAAAAAACATCTTTTGAGAGCTCATCCTATATGTGATTACAAGTATAAATTAAATTATAGTGATGCAATGTTAGTATTTTTACCTACTTCACTTAGGCGTAATTATTAATAAAAGCAGCTCCTGATTCATTATAAACAGAATGGATAACGTTTGTTTCGAGCATATGTACATGATAAAGAAATGCCGCGGTTCTCCACAAAAACTCTGATACCATGGTTAGTTGTTCATGGATAAATATAGGTCTGATCATCAGCACCTTGAAATGTTAAGTAACTGAATAATGAATATTATGACGTTTACATATGTTTACTATGGCAGTTAATTTAGCAACTTGAGTCCTGAAGACATTGCTATTACTTGACATTTTTGACGATCATGATAACTGAAGTAGGAATGTAATAGTTCCCCTGAGACAACTTGTCTCGTGATTGTTTTCAATTTAGAGAAGAGTTGTGTCTCCAGAGCGGCATCCTAAGCTGTTACCACATGGTGTGTTTTCGTAACGCACACAAAGTTCATCAGTCGAATAGCCTATATCAAAGGAAGTGTAATATTTGAAGACAAATATATGTATTAATTGATCACACATTCATTTATAGAATGGAATAAGGGTGATACAGGAAGTGAAATATTCTCACCCAATGACCACACAATTTGTTTTACTGAAAGCGCAGTATGTGAGGTTATGGTAGACTCCCCCAACGACCACATAGAATTAAAAAGAAAAATATGATATGTAGCCAGAATAACTGCAAATTATTCCGACATTAAGGCGAACGCATTTATATTTATACGACTTAAAATATCAAACAAGTTTACTGTATGCCCAAAGGCTGACCCCTCAGTATATAGTCTACAGTAAAGTATGTCAGTTCTTTTTAATTATTATCATTAAACATAGTATACTAAGATATAGATTATTATGTTGTGTACATAATAAAAATTGTCCAAAAAAAACGTTTTTGTGATAATTCTAATAACAACAATTGGATGCTAGAAATAAAATCTTTGTTGGTTATATTTGTATAAGGAAGAGGAATACAAATGTTGAGTCAAGTGCTTGGTAAAGAGAGTCTTGTAACATACTACTTAAATATCGATATTGAAAAACCAGGGCAGTCATCATCGGTACCTCCTCTAACGATCTTATAATATTTTTAGCAATATGGCCTTTGTATTTGACGCAAAATCTTTCCTTTTTTATCTATAATTAACATATTTTTCGGTCCATTGGATACATTTACGTTCTTCCGAAATATAAGCCGAAAGTATTTATATTCATATACCACGTCGTCTATATAGGTATTCACTATCATCAAGTTGTATGTGTTATAACATTTTATAACAAATATTTGCAAGTTTCATGTTATCAAAGTATCTACTAAATATATTTATTGTACATCTGGACGTCAGAATGATTATCTGCAACAAGTGTCATAATTAACATGTTTAGAAAATCTGGATGGTAAAACTCAACATCTACACCCATTTATTGATGAAAATCTTGATGCCATACACGAGTCATGGGGATAATAATGGAGATGCATTTTTCTAGATTCCAAGCATCTTTTAGTTCTATTTTCTGCAATATAATAGTCAGTTACATGAAAGTAATAACGTCGAATTTGGTTTGCTTAATAACAGCGAATAACTTAATTTATATCAATAAATTGTGTCTCAATGAAGATTAGCTCTGAAAATGTCGGTCTTTCTTTGCCAGAATGGTCGCAATACACATTTTTCGTCGTTCTGCATCATGTTTCGGAACTGTTCCTGTGCCACATGATTTGCTCTTGAGATGTGCATGAGCTGTATGTCGTATAGTTATATGTCCTTCTAGAGAAAACTGAGCAGCAATTGGTCAAAATTCGAAGCCCTTTCTTCTTTCGATATCTACAGATATAACATTTTCTGAGGAATATATTTTATGCACCAGATCAAATTCGATGTTTGCAACTTCAGTTTTTGAGCTCTTGTCCTATACCTTATAGCAGTACCTCTTCGTCAATGTGAACTTCATTTCAGTTTTAGCAATTAAGGTAAATATCAAATAAGTTCGCACACTTCAAACATGTATATCACGGATGATTCCTTTTTATTTATCTGATTTTCAAGGTATAGTGTAACTAATTTTGTCAATCTGCCTAAGTATGGGAATGAATCACCGAAACCCCTGACACACAAGAAATTCAAACTTTTGATTGAATACGTTCTGAACACTTTAGGTAAATATTTCAAAAACAATCGATACAAAATATTCGAAATGTTAAGTAGCTAATCTTGTCAGCTTTTGATTGTGTATCAATGTAATGTGTGTTTGTGTATGTGTGCGTTTGAGTGTGTGTGTGTGTGTGTGTGTGTGTGTGTGTGATTTTGATTTATAACTTAGCTTTAACAATTTTGCAGTCATGTCGCTTTGATGTCTGCAGTCTGGCAGTTTATAGTGATTTATAGCAGGGGCGGCATCGTGCCGCAAACATGTCGCAGAATGTCTAACCCAGTCACATTATCCTGACACCTGGCTGATAATCCTACCACTAGGCTACCGGGGCGGTCTAGCAATGAAAGTAAAAATATTTCTCGATGATTGAGATCAGAATACGAGTTATTCTCTGAATATATTTTAATTGAATTATTTTAATCAAATATCTGACATCAGTGTCACTTTGATAATACGTGGAAGAATTTGAGAGCATAAATGTCAAGAACTAACTTAAACTATACGCTAATCGATATTAACGAAGATTCCAGACTTTATGATGCAACTAATTTGTATTTGGAGACGATATAGAACGGTGAGGTAAGATAAGTGTCTTTTTAAATATATATATATATATATATATATATATATATATATATATATATATATATATGCTCCGTGCATTGTTAAAGGTATATACTAGATACCATATATCATTATGAATATTATTTTCTTCTTTAAAACCGTATTTCAAAAGAACATCAGCAACAACAAAAAAAAAACAATTAGATACAATCATACTCTTCACACCGTTACACTACCTCCATATGTTGGTAACTATCGACCAGTTCTTTGAACACTGAGGTAGTGGAAGTATTGTTACGCCCTCCTCCTTCCATGACAAATTAAGTAAGGTCCCCCGCCCCCGATTATTTATCTATATTTGGAGATCAGTGGTGGAAGCTGTGATAAGGAGAAAGAAAAATAATAACGAAATAAATTAAAATATGCAATGCAAGTCATTAAAAAATCTCATGAAGATTCCTTTCTGTGTTAAAGCTTGCCTTTACATGCTCCCTCGTTTACAATTGCAATTCATCAGGTCGCGTTATGTTAATGTCCTTGCGCGCACGTACTGCAGTGCTATTTACTCAATGTCTATTTTAATGCGTGTTCCAAAGGATAACTCGACATTCCTTTCTGGATTTACCGAGATAATTTATTGTGTAGCAATACTAAAAGGAACTAAAATTGAATAGGGCGCAAAGTGCTTGCATTTGGATGACTGATTTTGAATGTAACATTAAGAGCGCGATACCGTACAATTGATGCCCAAACAGGCGAGATGGGGACGTCCCGACAATTGGCTTGACGTAATATCGTATACACATAAATATCCTCACGTCGATAATTTGTGGTAATTTGTATTAATTATGAAAATCACTAGCTCAATTATACTTATCATCCAAGGAGGGGTTAGTTAATTTTCAAGAATCAAGTGAAAAATATAGCAAGTGAGATTAGAGAGTCTGGAAGAAAGTTTGAAGATATAAATACTAAACGTAAAAACAAAACGTGCGATACCGCCGCGAACTTTTGTTTTTACAACCGTGACACACAAATGTGGTTGATTTTTATATGATATAAGATGAACGTGATATTAGGTACGTAAAACTATTGACCAATATTAAGCCTGTATATAGTGGATAACCTTTAAACTTGTGTCATTACTACAGATACAGAGAATTCCCAAAACATCGCTAGTTTTAATATACCAGCAGGATCTGCGCATGGAGATCTTGGCTTACACGGTTTTCGGTTGGCTGCGTGATATACACTGTTAAGTACGGATGACTATAGTCCCTATGACTTGCCAACCAACATTGATTTCGCATGTATGTATGTATGTATGTATGTATGTATGTATGTATGTATGTATGTATGTATGTATGTATGTATGTATGTATGTATGTATGTATGTATGTATGTATGTATGAATGTATGTATGTGTGTGTGTATGTGTGTATATGTGTGTGCGTATGTATGTGTGTGTGTGTGTATGCATGCATGCATGCATGGATGGATGGATGGATGCATGAATGCATGTATGTATGTATGTATGTATGTATGTATGTATGTATGTATGTATGTGTGTGTGTGTGTGTATGTATGTATGTATGTATGTATCTATGCATGTATCAAAGTATGTATGTATATACATATATAACATAATTTAATTTATTTGTTCTTTGCAAAGACAAGGAGAACCTTGACACAAGACAAACAATAAACATTTCAAGCCTTGAGAATACAGAAGTGTACAGAAAATGATTCTTCATCCAAAAGGTTTATATACATTTGTGTAAATTAAAAGCTTTCCGTTGATTGTGTGTCTTGTCAGCTTTGTGTTGGGCTTTGAATAAGAAAATAAAGTTCAAATTAGAGTCTAACTCACAAAGGCTAGTGTGAAAATAATTTTGTTTTGCACCGAACGTTGTCAGTCTGATGCATTGACCTTAATCAGTCCCTGATACACGCGATCCTTGCTGGATCCTTTAACATACATACATACATACATACATACATACATACATACATACATACATACATACATACATACATACATACATACATGCTCATAAAATTCACATATATCGACCGCAGGAACAACCTTAGAGACCTAATAATGTTTTGTATCTTATGTTTTCAGCATGTTTTTTATGTTTTTCAATTTCATGCTTTTGTGTTTCGATTTTCTGTAGTGTATTCATATCATTATAGTTTTCATTTGTAAAGCGCTTAGAGCTTCTAAAGATTAGGCGCTATACAAAGTCCTCATTATAATTTTTAGTATTATAACAGTGGCATATCGCATATGTGAAGTTAATTTCTGCTTTAAATTATATATATATATATATATATATATATATATATATATATATATATATATATATATATATATATATATATATATATATATATATATATATATCTATATATATATATATATATATATATATATATATATATATATATATATATATATATATATATATATATATATATATATATATATATATATATATATATATATATATATATATACATCTCAGAGTAAACATTTGTAGTTTCCTAGTAAGATCTGCAATGAAATTTAAACTATTATATGGGGCTGGTAATTAATTGTATTATTATGGAATCTATTTAATATATATAGCCCAAGTGATAGTGGAAGTGCGTGGCACTGATTAGCAAACTCGCTGATATCACGACAGGCAATATGGCAAATGTATCAACCACTGCCTAAATTAATTACGTACTCATATTTTGATGTCAGTGTTTCTAATCAAGTTCATCAAGCTGATATTATATTTGTACCGCAGGATACTATCAAACTTGGTAGACTTCTGCACACATAGAAGTACGCGTTGACTCTCGTTGAAGAAGCAGAGCGATTTTAACAAAAAGACAGTGCCTGAATGTGCTTCTGTATTTGAACGCATTTATCAACATGGTGGTCTACTATGGCCTCCACTAATACAGGTTGATTCTGGCAAAGAAATTCCTGGTGCAGTATATTCGTTGATGAAACCACATAACGTCGAATTACGAAGAGGACATACCTCACTTCATGGTGATCAGGTAATCGTTGAAGAATTTAATCGCACACTTTCTAAGCGGTTATTTGGATATCAATATCTAAAGGAAATAACATATGAATTCTCCTGAATGGGTTACAAGACTACCACGTATCATAGTTGCATTAAATAAAGAGTTTACTCGTGTAATGTATATGAAACCTAACAAAGTGATCACACAAAATATATACCAATAGAACTATATGAGTTTTCAAAGCAACATGTAATAGGCAACGTGACTGTAAGATATTTATATAAACTCAGTGAACATGAAGGTTGTAAAATGGAGCGACTGATACTACTTGGAGTATTACTACACATACAATGTCTGATATGCTTACATCTAAGGATATATCTGTAAAATACAGATAGATCTAATTGCTCCTCGAAGATTTGGGCGTGTACAATTACAAGTAGTTCCTGAACTCATACAATTACCCCTGTCTTCACTTAGATAGCACATCGACTTCAATTAAACTCAAGACATCTAAACATTGTATTTTATCCTGTGTGACCAAGACTGTTATCTTTTATGTATAGGGCAAATTTTCTTTGATCATTATTTGTATACCGCCACAACATTACTGTGTTACAGCTTGCACTGTTTTCTTATGTCATAATAAATTCAGCGTAAATATCAAAGTCGAGAACATTTATTGTGTCACTTTTAAGTTTAGGACGTTCTACATAAAGGTGGGGTCGCCATCTCTGCTGCTAGCACAATTGACCTAGACCGTACGTGCATGGCAATAAAATAGCTCAAGTGAGTCGAAGGTATGAATGATTCAGGGGAATTTATATAACGTGCAATGCAATTCGTTTGCTAACAATACCTGGTTTCGTAATTATATGAATGTGTACAAAATGTCAGAAAGTATCACGTGACATCTACTACTCATTAATGAAAATGCAGAGAGGCTTTTAATGTATAATTAATAATTTACAGTACATTATAATATGTATTAAAAAGCAACATAACATTAAATAATCATAGTATGTACACTACGTATCCGAGAAATATACTGTTATACAGTACAAGTATTTATTATATGTCGACAGGGCTTTGCAACTTTGTATCATTGATTATATAAACACTGTATAAATATTCCAAGATAATACACACTTAGAGTTACGACGAAGCATATTCTTCAAGACAACTTGATGCAAGTTCAGTTTCAAGATATGCATGCACTGCAAATAGCTTTATGCCAACGCCTCAAATGTCATGTTATTTCCATATATAAAAAATGTAAGTTTATTTCGTTTGTAAAATTTAACTTTCCAACAGAGTGGTTTCAAAGTGTTTTACTTTCAAACAACATAAATCATTTAGAAATTTAAATGAACTTGATCATATATTAGATAATAAATAAACTATATATTTTAAGACATGGGAAAATGAAATGGAATATACACACTTTAAAAAAAGATATTAGCATGCATGAAATAAACTTTAATAAGCATGTCAATCAGAATTGTAAAGGAATAAATAATATATATGACAAATTTCCAACCTTCTTACCGCATTTGTAAAATCAGCTGCAAATATCTGGTACTCCACGGAGCTAGTATTATTATACTCAGGTTTGAAATTATCATTGACAGCAAGATTGACAGTGGGAACACCTGTAAGAAAATGATGTCATTATCTGCATACGTTTTATCTCCACATACATACATACATACATACATACATACATACATACATACATACATACATACATACATACATACATACATACATACATACATACATACATACATACATTCATGCTTACATACATATATGTGTGAGTGTGTGTATGTGTGTGTGTGTGTCTGTGTGGGTAAGGCATTATACAATGCGATACAATAAAATAAAATAGGAAATACAATTTATAATAAGTTAAAATAAAATCAATATATGTGACAGGAAAAAGTTCATTAGTAACTCTGGTGATTTATATAATATCCAAGTTCTTGTAAAGAAAGCATTATTAAGTAAGTTTCTCCACGCAACTGAAATACAAACGCAAAAACAAGGCATACATATCAAAACAACAACTGAATCGAAATACTAATAATAAACTCATTTAAAAAATCCTTTTTTGAACAAACAATGTTAAGCATGAATCCTTTTATAATTTAATTTTAATTCAAAATACAAGTTATTAATTATTCGAAACTCTCATAATGTATGTATAGATGATTTGTTGTTAGTTGTTTGGAGGGATGTTGTGGATGTTATAATGTTTTAAATTCATAAATATATGAAATGATTTGTAGACGATTTAGGCAGTGCATGGTTTCCGTAAGTTATTAGGTTGTCGTACTAAAGTTATCCTGTCCTTGACTTGGTGAAGATGTAATGCTTGTTATGGTCGTCGCTTTTGTTGCAGTTGTTGATATTGTCCTGGGTTCTGCTGTTGTTGATATTGGATTGGATGCGAATTCTTCTGTTTTGACAATCAATATTCTTACTTTCAAAATTTTAAAGTTTTTAACGACAACATTGTTATTGTCATTTTCGTAAATTTTCTGCCCGGTTATAACGGTCTTGAGAACCTCTTCGCCAGGTGATCCCTCAGCCTGCTTGAACTCGATGACAACGGTGAAAATTACAATGACACTCCCATTTCTACAAGAATATACAGATTACACGTCGTACGTAGATATCGACTGTGTGTAGCAAACGGTTAGTACAGCAATGTAAAGACCCAAATATAATCTACATTAATCAATTTGCGTGTTCAAACTCACATAATTACTGTACGGAAGAAGAAGTTGTAATTTCTAAATGTATATAGATCATTATATAATATTTACATACTACAGGAAACTTTTCAAGGCTTGTGCATACCTTGTAAGTAAGTAAACATCATGATCCCAACATTGTTTAGTATAGTGTTGCATAAAGGCATAAAGGATAAATATAGTGCACTAAAATAAACATTAATAATATAAAATTAATTCATTATCTAGCATGTGACTAACGCATCACCTCTGTAAATTGATAACATAGAAACAATAATATTTCCAACCATCTATACTAACTCATTTGAAATCAGCTGAGAAAAGTAATTACTATAAACCCAGGTACATTCATATATGCAGAAGGTGATATATACTTATATACATGCATATTTGATTGATTGTCATTTTTGCAAGGATACTTCTTATTATTATTCTTTTAGTGCTATTAAAGTTAGCGTAGAATGGTGAAACCTGAATGTTATTTAAAACTCACTTTAACTCTACGATCTGAATTCCCTTGTAGCCTTTAGTGTTATTTGCCTGGAAGATCTCGTCCATCTGAAACATAATGTCGGAAATGGTCTAATTCGTATCCAGTATGTAAAAATATAACACAGCCATTACACAACCATTGCAGGGCCATCCATGCAGCCTGATTTACAAGCAACGGACTAAATCAATTATTATGTACCAATGAAAGAGATGCATTGCAAGCTACTGGCACTAAATTATAAATACGTTTAAGACACGTCTCTATTTAATTGTTCAAGATTCGGTCCATTCAAGGACAGTGTCTCTTCAATGATAAGGTCACTAATACATATAACTACATTGGTCCAGTTCAGATCAGGTAATACAATTCCATTCAAGATTAATCACTATTATTTCCATGTAAGATCAATTACCATTATTTTCTGCAAGACTGAACACCGTAATTTCCTGTAAGATTAATTAGTAAATTTACTTTAAGATTTTTTTCAATAAATTAATATCAGATTTTATACTATTTTTTCATATTACATGCCCAATGTTCGACGTGGACACTTTAAAAAAAATAATTTGCGTTCGCCCATTCTACCTGTTTATTCCATTGTTTTACATTGAAAACTGATAAGCGTGAACGTGAATCATATCCTTGGAATGATTTTGATACGTATTTCATCTAAGAAAATAACATCACATAAAGTCAGAAACAATTTATGCAAACGCTTCCATATAATGCTAGTAGTAGGAAGTTCTCTATTTACTTATGGGGAATCTCCATTGTGATATTTGTTTGCCCATGCACACATTTACTAGCTGTTTCGTAATGATAATAGTGTCTATGGAAGTACATAGGCAAGCGTGTGTGCAGATCACGTTCTAAATGCTGATTGTGTATGACTGAGGCAACAGTCAAACACTGACAAAGTATATGCTTCATTATTTGAACAGATCTATAGTGAATTAAAGTAAGACTGAAATCATCTTTCGCACACAGTCTTAAAAGGCATTAAAATAATAAACCAATAACGTTTTATTGACTTATAATGATATGTGACTTTAATTTTGGATCAAGCTCGACAGTGGTAAGCTACATGTGGTCAATGTGAGATCGTGGATGCGTACCTGTGGAACGGAGACAAAGATTGTATTCAATTGTCTTCATATTCAAGGCTGAAATTGGAATTCCCCAGGAAGGGAATGAAAATGCTAGGCGCTGTTAGTGCCATTTGTATGTCTTTGATGTGACTATTCCGAAGCTAGAAAAAAGACAACCTCCCACATTCGAGGCGGACGCTCTAGCCAACAGGCCATCGAGGCGGTCTGATGTTTCAATATAACGTTTTTGTCTAATTTATATTACTCGTAGTTGAGTATTGTTTGGTTCAAAATCTTTTTATAATAAGGTAAAATGTTCAAAATCATTTATTTTTTCTACCTGGTCAAGGATAACAATTTTGCAATGACAGCGACAGAGAATTCTTGTCCTTAGTATTATGAATAAATGATTAACATGCTTGCGAATGTACGACATAACTAAAAACCATAGCACAACACTATCAAAAGGTAACAGAAAACGGATCGTTGGAATATATTGCAAAATACTGTATGACAACGAGGTGGGAAATACAGATACCTGTGCGAACAAGAAACATGCAGGTCAACTTAAAATCTTCCGTAACACAATATAGGAATATATACAGATCAAGTTGATATTCTTGTACCTACCGCACTTGTAAAATTTCCGGCAAATAACTTGTACTCCGATGAGCTTTGATTCTTATACTCAGGTTTGAAAGTTTCGGCCACAGAAAGACTCATTGTAACCACCCCTGTGAAAGGCTACTACGCTTGACGGGGTGGTTAATATTAGATTGACATTGACATATACATATAACACATATACAACACATAATCATTAAACTAGAGGAAAACAATTGTAGCAAGAAAGCAATATTTTCAGCGCACACGAATGATCCTTAAAAAGGACATTTCGGTTTCTTCTCTTTTCATAGAAACCCTAAATATACTATCCACACAAACGTAGGCGAACGCATGCAAACTACAAAATCTACTATCCACATAAACGTACGCGAAGACGCTCAAACACATTGACACATACACACACAATACCTACAATCAACACAGAAGGAGAAGAACATAACGCCAATATATAATATCAACACACACCTACGCGATGACATAAATATAGAAACATATATACTTTCAACAGAGAAGTGAAGAACGAAACATTTGCTTACTATCAACATAGAAATCAAGAACAAATCCCCAGTATCTACTATCAACACAGAATGGAAGAAAAAGAATATATTATATCATTTCCACATAATGTGGGGGAAAGGACTTTTTGTTAAGATTAAACACACACACGTATGTACGCACGCACACACTCACATGTTACTGCATTGGGTGTCAGTAAGTCAGCAGACTAATGTTTTGAGAAATGAGCAGATATAAGATAAGTAAGAAACTCATGTATTCTGTGTTAGAGATTCTCGTTGTGTTCATTCATTCATTCATCACTTTCATAAAAAAGATATTGTGTTGTTTTGTCGTCTGACTGCTTAACATTTGCAAAGATGTCCTAAATTGTAAGAGATATCCTGTGTTTAGCAACTAATGGTGCGACGTTTATAAATATCTAAGGTCGCGAAAAAATAATAAAAAATCCTCACCAAAACTATTTGCAGTGATAAATATAGAATGAAGCTCACATAACAGATATGTACAAGCTCGTCAACTTCGAATTCTTGCTTGGGAACCTCATCCTAGATAATGTAAGAGGGTATCTGTATATTTGTCATTTCCTCTGAACGTACACCCTTTTAAATTACAAATCAGTAAATCGTAGGATGAAACAAAATCTAGAGTTAACTAGTTTGTGTAATTCAGGTGTCTTAGCTTTATCCTATTTCGGCATTGCAATTTGTCATAGAAGAAATGTCTAACATTATATTTACCGTTTTTAAGGCAACAACACATTTTATTTTAAAAGAAATACGCGAGTTACACGGCACACTATAACCCTACTGTTAACTAATAATCCTAAACCAAAACACAAGTTCTGAAGAAATGTACTTATTGTCTCTTAGTTTAGATTGACGATAGAAACAGGAGAATTTTGATGTTGACTAGTTATTTTTTCTGTCCTTAGATATGTGAAATCTTTGCAATATTGTTGGTGGCGTGTGCTGTGAAACATATATCTTTTAAATCTGCGATATATTTGAAAATCTTAAAAAGTCAGTTTAAAATCAAAAACTCACTATATGTTTATGAATTTGATGACCTAATGAAAACAATGAACATTATTCACAAATAATGCATGGTTGTATTAATTATATTTGTCCTATAATACCGCAAAAAATAACAAGTCGAAAAGTGGTGTGCTTCTTTTATTTCATTTTTCGTTAACGTTTATTGTATATCTGGAATGTAATGCTAATTATGTCTGCCCGTCTCTAAAATACTTGTCTTCAGACTTACTGTTACACAATGCAGTCCCTAATCATTGTGGATAGCATATAATATGCTTTTGTTCTTCCCTTATGTGTTGATTGTATATATTGTGTCATTTTCGTCCCTTCTGTGCTTTTAGTAGATTTTGTAGTTTTTCGTCCCCTTGAGTATATAGTGTGAATGTGTGTGTATATGTATGGGTACTTCGCGTAGATTTGAGTTGATAGTATATGCTGGGGTTATTTTCTTCCCCATCTGTGTTGATAGCAGATATTGTGTTTGTGCGCGTCTTTGGTTGCGTTCGCGTACGTTTGTGTGGATATTGTATATGGTTTTTTTTTTCTACTTCCCGTGTATGGATAGTGTATTTGGAGTTTGGATGCGTGCGTGTGCGTAGTGTGGATATGATTTTCGGGGTTTGTATGTGTCAGGGTTTGTTTGTGTGGATAGTAGAGTATGTGTTTGAGTGGACAGTAGAATGTTTGTTTTGTATTATGCGAGCGTGTTAGTTTGTGTGGATAGTAGATTTTAGAGTTTGTATTCCTTCGTGTAAGTTTGTGTTAATATTAAATATTGCAATTATTGTGCTGAGTTTATATATATATATATATATATATATATATATATATATATATATATATATATATATATATATATATATATATATTTATATATTGTGTGTGTGTGTGTGTGTGTTTTGCGTACGCTTGTGTGGGTATTAGATTGTGGGATTTATTTACTTTCGCGTACGTTTGTGTGGATAGTAGATCTTGGGGTTTGTATACCTTCGTGTACGTTTGTGTGGAGATTATATATGTGACTTGTTTCTACTTTTCGTGTGTGGATAGTATATTTGGATTTTGTATGCGTGAGCGTACGTTCACATTGTGTGGTTAGCATATTTGGGGTTTGTGTTGAAATCAGAGTGTATGTTGAAATGTATGAGTTTGTTTTTTTTACTTTTCAGGTGTGGATAGTATATTTGGAGATGTACGTGTGCGCGTACTTTGTGTGCAAAGTATTTTTGGGGATTTGGAGTTTGTATGCGTGCGCGTATGTTTATGTTGATAGCTGAGTGTGTGTTGGTGTGGATATTAGGGTGTGGGTTTATGTGGGTGGTAGAAAATGTGTTTGTATACGTGCTCGTAAGTTTGATCGGATAGTAGATTTTGGTATTTATATGCGTTCGCGTGTGCCTTATGTTGATAGTATATATTGGGGTTGTATTCTTCCATTCTGTGTTGATAGTAGATATTGTGTGTTTACGTATGTATTTTTTACGTCTTTGTGTACTATTATTTAGATAGTAGTTTTGGGGTCTGTAGGACATCGCGTACGTTTGCATTGATAGTAGGTATTGGGGTTATTTTCTTCCTCTTCTGTGTTGATAGTAGATTAATTTAGTGTATGTGTGTATGTTTGTATGCATTCACGTACAGTTGTGTGGATATAATATGTTTCTGCTACTTTCCGTGTGTGGACAATATATTTGGACTTTGTAAACGTACATTTTGTGGATAGTATATTTCGGGTTTGTATGGATAGTATATTGTATGTTTGCATGTTTGAGTTATAGATTAGGTACTGCGTTTGTTATATACGTGCCTATCCACTCGCTGAGCTAGCTAAACTTACCCGCCGCACCAAGCGTTAAAGTTTCTCGCGCTGATCTAGAAATGCAACATGTGAGGTGACGTCATGGTTTTGAAGGTAAAGCGGGCTGCGAAAAGTTGGTGGCGGGTAATTTCAGCTAGTTCAGTGAGTGGCGGGTAAGTTTAGCCAGTTCACGCGACTAGCTGGTAGCGGGTGGCGGATAAGTTCAGCTGGTACATAAACTATGCGAACAAAGCAAATCTTGGCGTGGCAGGACATGTAACTGGATAGTATGATTGAAGGAGCAGGGCATTTCACTTAATTGAACGTATGTTGGACATGGTTACCAATGACCAGAACTGTGATGTCACCTAACCTGTCCCATTCATATTTTCCCTTTAAATCATGGCTCTAAGCAGGACTTACGGTCGTTTTGACTGGGATTTCAATGGATCCTATACATCTTTATGCTATATCGCCCCACTTATTTACTTATGTTTGTATTTAATGAAATGGATAAAATGCAGAACATAAGTAAAGATGCACTCCCCTTGTTTATTGATCCGTGACACCTTAAGCAGAAAACACAAATCGAACATGATACTTGTAAAATAGGCGGTAACGGATTTAACGTCATGATCATTTTATTCGAAATATTTGATCTAGTGATCTTTTTTAATCTATTATCTTCCTTATAGGACTCAAGTGCATCTTATTTCGCCGTACGCCATGCATTTTGCACACTGCGTAACAAAAGGTATTTATTTCTGTCATAATGTCGTATACTCTTCTAAATTTAATGATACTATTAAATTACAAAGAGTTAGCCTACAAATTAATAATGTATGTATTAGATATGCTATAAAACGTTTCATATGTGCTTCAAAAGTAACACCAATACAATCTACAAATCTTAGTTTCGATTTGATTTATAAGGTCAACGAAAGAGTGACAGTTGTGTTGAATATTTTGATTCTAATACATACCGCTCAATTGGTATAAGTTGATTGATGGAACGTTTTAACTCAAATTGCAGTCATGAATCGAAGTAAATCATGCTCATCAAGAACGTGATACGTAGTGTTGCATTTTTGTTTAATTTCCGACGCGTTTCGTTTACTAAAACATACAACAAACAAAAGAAACAAAGCAACCCCCCAAAAACATTTATTGTTGTTACTATATCTCAGATCTTAAGACCGTACGTTACTGCCGACTTATCGTGTGTTTGTGAGACCCTCAGATCACCATATTCTTACTGAAATATAATTGTTTACTTTAAAAGATAATGTCCTTGGTAAACGTCTATAAAACTGATTGAATTATACTGAAACAAACACAGTGCCATGGCTTGTTTAGGACTAACAATATGTAACAAGCAAGCATAGCTATATCTGCTACAGCAGTAGCTGAGTCGTCATTAAAGAGCTTTACTAGTCCATGTATTGTTCTCCACAGGAATAACATGGTTCGTTACAACTGAACCAGTTCCGGTGCTGGGGAGATGAATCTAAAATCGTTGTGTATGTTTCGATTGAGATCGGGCAATACGTCTATAAATCACTAACCCTACATGCCAGTTAACTAAAGCAGTGTCAGATTTTAATAGTGTACTATTAACATTTTTGTTTTGTTGCAATATCGTTTCTTAGCCTTTCTGTGTTTTGATATGGTAGGTTCGATAAATAGTTGTAGTTGTTATTTTATTTAAAATATATATGTTCTTTTCTAAACAGTGAATATAAAGTGTGCATTCCACTAAAATACAGTAACTAGGAAAGTACACGAAACAAATGATAGTACAAAAATATACATATTAATATATTTAATTCACCGGGAAGGATTTCAATAATGGACGGTATAATGAAACTCAAGAACATTACACGGCAATGTACTTTCAGAAATGGTTATATGAAATAAACATAATTAAAGTACTCACACTAAAGGAGAAGAATTACAAATTTAAATGAAACACTACGATGCTTGGTTTAAACTACAACACTAAAAGAGAAACATTTTTGTCAATACTTACGAAATTTGTTCGGTTGACTCTCTGAAACAATTGCAAAACAATCCATATGTATTGGATCAAACCTCAATTCTCTCTCTCTCTCTCTCTCTCTCTCTCTCTCTCTCTATATATATATATATATATATATATATATATATATATATATATATATATATATATATATATATAGAGAGAGAGAGAGAGAGAGATAGATAGATAGATAGATAGATAGATAGATAGATAGATAGATAGATATTCTCATTCGAATTTGCATCCAAACTTTGTACATGCTACCTTTGAAACATGGACTTGCACTTTGCAAACAGAATTTTGTTTGCATACTAATTCATATGTTGCCATTACATGCTATATGCCAACTATAAGTTAAATAAGAAAAGTTTAAATAGTATTTTGTTAGCATTTTAAACATTTCGTGTGAATATCTACAAATCCAAAAGTGATTTTTTTAATGACACTTTTGTTATTTCTGTGCTCTCACGTAATATTTCCTTTTAACAGTTAGTCCAATGACAATATAAATAATAACAATATAATAATAATACTAACAATATAAATAAAAATTAATACTAATAATAATAATAATAATAATATAAATAAAAAAAAAAAAAAAATAATAATAATAATAATAAATATAATAATTTACTAGTAGTATTAGTAGTAGTAGCACTAGTAGTAACATACCCGCAGGTTTGAGTGATAGGACGAGAATGACGGTGATGGCTGCTGCAATAGCTACAAGACCGACAACAATCAGGATTAAGGCGAGTTTACGTCCTTGTAGTCTCTTCCTGATTGGCTTCTCATTCTGCACATAGGAATCAGTATCGCCGCTAAAGGAGGAATTCTCGCTTGGGTCGGCATATCTGCTTCCTGGTTCATTATGGTAGTATTGTGGGGCATATTTTAACCCCATCTAAACAATAAAATACATAAATCACATACAAGCATACGATTGAAAGAACAAAACATCCAACAAACAAAGAAATATAATGTGAATGGCTAACAAAATTGGTTTTGGAAATTTAGATTTGTATCTGATATTGCCATCCAGACATCGTTTTTTGGCCACTGTTTAAATAAAGTTGTTTGATATTTACATATCATAAAATATGTACCTAGTACCAAAGCTGTTATATCTTGTTACACATATTTACGTAGTATCAACAGGGTATTGTACTATTAATGGAAATTTGGATCTCAGAATTATAGTATATATGTTATTCATTTATTGTCATTTCAAAAATCTAAAGAAAATTGAATATAAAAGACGGTGAAAAGGGCGGGGCTATTGCATTAACTGCGGCCAATCAATTGCAGATGGCTTAGAATTTGTGTATAATAATTATGATAATGTATTGCCCGTCTAACTAAACTATAATCCAAGGCGTGATTGATTTGCAGATACACAGATTATATAATCATAATGTTTAAATGGAAAACCGTTGTTATTTCGTTTGTGGTGATCTGAACATTCGTACGCAGTGGCCCATATTTTCTTTTGAAAAATGCGACAACTCACTTTATCTTTAGCTGATAATTAAGTCAATCTCATTCAAATCACATCTCCGCTGTCATTCGTGGGGATCTGACGACTAACGCTTAAGGGTCTTGTTCTGGTGACCATTGAATTAGCCAACGAAAACAGTGCTCTGTGGAGACCAGTGCCTAATCTGTCTATTTGGAAATCGAACTGAACCAAAATGCAGCTTTCAAAAACTGAAACTGAATCAAGTCGTTCGGTATTCATTCAGGTTCGTTATCCACTCTGCGCAGTCTCCAAACTCGAATATAAGACTGCTTTTGATTAGCTGACAAACTTAGCAATTATGGTAATACTATAAGCTACCAGAACACGTCCCCCTAAGTGATCGCCGTCAGATGTTCGTATATAAAATAGTGGAGATCTGATTTTAATCTGATTGATAATTACATCGGTGATTGTAACAGTCCACGTGTGTCGTGACATATAAGGTAAATAATTATACATAGTTATATACATTATGATTTTGCTAAATGACAACATTACGAATGTCTAATGGAAACTTAGGTCATAAGAAGGTTTTGATGGCTTTACTTCCAAGAACAGCATAAGTTAACGTTTTGTAGATTATGCCATTAATGGTGGGATTTCATTCACATGAATATGAAAATCGATGTTTTCTTTTGTTCAGCTCATCATATAACATAATTGTTGTGCATAGAGACATAGGGTATATGAAACGAAATGTATTAGCAGCTATATTTGGAACTATGTATATGTATATTGAAATCTGAATCTCAATATTAATGAAAATCTGAAATATATGTTAGCAGTGACACTTTGAAAAATAAATTAATATTAACAATTTAAATTCAAAGCGAAAAAGCCAAACAGTATTGATTAATGAGATGAGATGATAATTAATGATGTCGCATAATTAACCTATGTCATTGACACATCATCGTTTAGTTATTCATAATCCATATATATAGTTATGATACACAGGAACAAATTACATGTATTTAATGAACGTAGCAGTTTAATAAGTAGTGATGAAATTGCTAAACACATTAGGCAATAAAGAGTTTGTGCAAATACAATATTGAGACCGACTTCATGCATAGATTTACAGTGTTGTTGCCCTGTCTAATATCTTTATTTAATGTTTTTTTCTTCTAGATATTGGTATTTTACCCAAAAATCATGTTTAAAGAGATGTATCAAACCATTGCCCAAGATAGTGATGATGAAATATGTTAAGGTGACACAAATATCATGACAAACAACTAAATTTGTATTTAGATTAAATAAACACCTGCTTAGATTTGTTTATATACCAAGTAACATTGTTTGTAATTTCTCTGGTATTCTTTTTGCTACACTTCTACCATACTGTCATAAGGTGCATATATGTATACAAGACATGGTTTTGAAAGAACCCACAAAGCTTGTTGCGAAATTATTTTAGGCGGTAAATAGTCAATACAAAAAAATACTTTATATGGTGAATTGAAAGAGCTGCTTTAAAAAGTATTCAACACTGGTAAAACAATTTACTGGTTATAGCTGTACAAACTATAACAAACTGAACACAACATTTAATTTATTTGCTCTATCTGTAATAGCCCATCCACCAGAAACATATATTTGGGCAGTAAAACAATAACAAATTGTGTGAAAGCTTGCTTTCGGAAACAAAGTGGGTAATATTAATTTGCTCATACAAAGAGCAACTCAAATTTTGGAATTTATTTTCTTATCCAAAGATTGGAATTCAAGATTTACATGCTGCATCAGAGCTAGACTATATATTCAAATATATCTTTTCATATAATTACTATTTTAATTTTAGTATCTTAAAACCTTATAATCTCACTAACTAAATTCATCTTCATGTTGAAATACGATGATGTGCATAGGCCCAGGAAGTATTATATTTAAAAAGAATACGTACTCGTTATGCGACTGAGTATGAACTAATGATGCATTGAAATGTAAGTTGTAGTTGTACCAGGGTTTAACGCAATTTTTAAGCACACGATAGGCTATACATGGCGCCCAGTATTAGTGGTGGAGGAAGAACCCGGGAAACCCCCGGAAAGAACCACCGACCCACGAGAAGCTACTGGCAAGCTTTCTCACATTAACATTAGCCGAATCTTAGACTCGAACCCACGCAGACAGGTGAGATGGCAGTGATCCGTAACGGAGAGCGCTTTAGACCACTAGGCCACTCGGGGCCCCCCTTGAATTGTCATTATTAAATGCAATAGGAATGCAACTAAAAACTAAACATATCCATGGAGAATACTATGTATATGTAAAGTTTATAGGTCTTCTTTCAAGAAGTAATCTAACATATAAGCCATTTAGTACAGATATGTTGTACTTCGCAGTGAATTAATTTAAGTCTACACCAAGCTCTCTCAGTGAAATTAGAGAACATTTAATATAAAAACATCCTATCTGTATTAGGCTTAGAATTGCGCCAAACATTATGCAAAGGTATGTCCCATTTCTTGCTGTACTACATTAAGTGCTATTAATGTGCTCACTTTAATGTCTTCTCGTCGCTACATCTTTTTGAAAAGTACCTATATCTGCTGTGAATCAAGAAACTGTATTCTTGTCAACAAGTTTATAACCTAATCCAGGGAGAAATGTATGCAGAAATTACAAATAGTAATGTCCATCTAAAAGTAATAAAATCATTTGATGATATTCACATCACCAAAATCTTAAAGTCCTTGATACATTTTGTTGGTAATCAGATTCATCAGTGGCATATATAAATGTATGAAAGTATGTATGTATGTATGTATGTATGTATGTATGTATGTATGTATGTATGTATGTATGTATGTATGTATGTATGGCGTATGGCGCGTGACAGGGTTTGTTATGCCGCCCCTTTTGTAGTTATGTTATCATTTAATAGTCAAATGATAACAATTCACCAATCACACTTCTTCGCCTCAACCAAGTTATATCATATTGCATCATTTCATGTATAATGTCAAAAGCTTTTCCATCTGTCCTTATTTACTACTCATCTGTCTCTCTACTATCAACTCTATATCTCCTTCGATTCAAAATCGACTTCTCCAATAGCCATTATCCGTACTGCTCCTAGAGACTTGGGACAAAACTATACCGAAAAGTTTGTCCACTGAAAACACAAGGACGTTAGTATATTTCCTTAGCCATCTCGTCTGACATTAACCCAACAATAAATCATCAGATAAAGGTTATTGCATTTTTCGTACGCATAGACATACCCATTCGTTCTTGTATTGTGTATGTTGATGAAAAAAGGGTATCAACTAATTAGCATACATACATCAATAAACTGCGTCACATGAGTATATATATATATATATATATATATATATATATATATATATATATATATATATATATATATATATATATATATATATATACTTAATTTCAGTATAATGAACATTAGAACATTATCACAACAATCAAACGCATTTATATACATTAGACTCCTGCAAAGTGTACACTAATATTCAAACATCCATGTTCTGTTATATTAATACATCAATATTAACTAACTGTACACACTGCAACCATTTTCCTAAGTTATATTTCAATTCAACAGTTGCAAAATCTAGATTATCAAATGAATAAATGCACTATTTTATTATGAAGTCAATAAGTTCCGAATTACAATACTGAATATGTTCACGAGCTAGCATATACATACTTCGTTATTTCTCAATACGCATGTAAATTTAACACTACACTTGTAATTCTACGTCTGAACGATTCTAGTAGTGAACTATAAATATGGCATACAATTCCAATTGCAATACCGCCATGTTCTGTAAAGCGAGCAAATAACTCACAGATCTTATGAAACTTTGTCATTCTTAGAATATCCTCCGTTTCCCGGCCAAATAACGAGTGGCTCTCCCTGAGTATTGCTTTATAATCTTCCAGCACGATGTTTGGGGAATTATTAAGTTCCTAGCTAGGATATAATAAATTAAATTAGGATAGTAATGATGACAACAACCTCACTCATTTCCGATTGAATGTCGATTCTATACTTTTCTATTAAACTTAGCAGACATTGGTCCCGGGCAGTCTGTCAAGAAAGTGAGATTTACAACGCCTATACGGGTCATTTGTTCGTGAACGAAGCTTTCAAGGTCCACGTGCGTCGTTGCACACCCAAATAAGCTAAGTTATCGTACCCTTACGATGATAACCCTCTATAGCCGTGGTGTCTAACAAACACATGGCTTCTAACCAATTGTTTTGTTCTCCGACTTACACAATCGGGGGCAGGGCAACGTGGCTGTATTTATATATGTATCAAATGTATCAAACTTGGTATAAATGACAATATATACATTATTCTGGTCTGATACTTTGGCGATTTGCGTTTGTGGTTTGTCTTTCTTATTTTCATCACGTGTTTGTAAGTACAGTAATTCTTTCTGACTCTTGCAAAACATAATTGTATGTAATGAACCTGATGTAAACGTGTATACTTTTTCATGTTTTCAAATGAATTACCAACATTTCTGTTCATGTCTCAATCCCTGTCTGTATCTGGTTTTGCATGTCTGTGTGTGCACGCCTATATACAACATTGTTATGGATAATTGACAAATACATATTTCCTCTAAACATTTTATACGAATCATGCTCTCTGATCTCCTTCAAGTTAGTATCTACAATTTATTCGACCCATATCAGCACATTAAATGATAAGTAAAGAATTTATGTGAGACTGAACCACATTAATTACTATCTGATATACCATATTATCATCCATAAGCTACCGAACAATATTATATCTTCGTCTGGCACCTTGCTGGAGTGTACTGCATATTTGTGTCTAGCCTATTCGTTCCTGAACTGTAATGGTATTGTATTTGTGGTGTTACAAAGAGGTACTGGTTATTCGACTCAATCGAAATAGAAGGTCTGAACATATGGCTAATTAGCTACGTACGCATTACGCCAAGGCATCGATTTCACAATATATTTCTTTTCAGTTCTTTCATATTTTTAAAAGCAAATCAATCATCAAAAGATGTCTTTTTTCAAAGACAGTATGAAAATCACATATTAAAGCGTATCGCCATATAGCAAAATAAATGTTTGAATTCAATAGTTGCCAAATAAAGGAAAGATCCTCTCAGATAAAAAAAAAATCAAAGGAAATTGGATCTTTAGACTGACTTGAACCGAGAGCGTCGGACCAATGCACCGAATACAGTTAATAGTGTTTGTATGGAATTTGAAAGAGCTCTTCTTTGTGCGAGATTTCCTCAAATAAGAGCACTGTGAGCGTAAAATGAATGAACTAAGTATTTCAGAAGAATAGATTTAGGAACAAAGCTTGATATATTTGCGTTGTGCATACTAGATCAAGTATGAGAGAACATAAGTCTAGAACAAACGCGATCTTTTAGAATAATCGTTGTCAATAAAATCACCATCTCTTAGATAGCAGTATGATTCAGGAAGCAAGGAATATGTACTTGAGAGGGTGCGGTTTGAGAATAAGGAGGTAGAGTCATTTCAAGTCACAATTCATGTATAATCCAGTCCCCCCACCCATACCGTTATATCGAATGTCATTTCTTTTCATATACTCAAACATATACATTAGGCGAAGTCCCTGAGAGTAAATTGAAAACGGTATATTTTTCTAACTACTCCGTCTTTTTCCCAATATGCTATTCAAAACGCGATTGCACTCCCTTAACACGAGCCCTTGTTCTTTGTAAAACAGGCACACATGT
Source organism: Unio delphinus (assembly GCA_029339505.1). NCBI lineage: Eukaryota > Metazoa > Mollusca > Bivalvia > Unionida > Unionidae > Unio > Unio delphinus. Next base: position 3,038,297 of record JAQISU010000230.1, on the reverse strand, counting down.
CGGCGCGGAACAACTCCATTGTTCATTTTTGAAGAACGTTATATTAAAGTACACAAAGTAAGATATTAACTCATCTGAAAGGTTCCATAGGAGTTAATGTGGTGATCAATGTAGTGAAAGGTTACATAGGAGTTAATGTGGTGATCAAACATGTGGACAACGACTCAAACTGAAATAAGACAGATTGCATTTTAGAACCTTGTTTATTACCATGTAGTAATAATTCTCGAATCACAATACCTCGTGTCACGCAGTGAACAATCACGTGATAGAACATTACACTAACTCGTCAAAATTGTATCGATTGTTCTCGCTAAGGGATGAGTTGACCACGTTTTGAGATTGTCGTCCCTTTGTAACAGTGCCAATAGTTACATACTTATCAAAAACGTATGTTATTTAATGCAGTCAATTTAACCTTATTATTACATCACAATCGTGTGTATTGATTACGCTTGAGTCGGTGGCGACCATCGCGCAACTGTAGCCGTGGCTCCTCCAATTGAAATTATTACTAGGTGCCCAATACACTACTACAACCGGCATCACATTTTATTGGTGTTTTATTGCGGAAAATCTGGATTGAAAATATTCTGCAGACCGTGTTTGTTATGTGATAGAATACTTTCTACTGATCGTTACTATATACCGATCTGGGGTCAAAGTCTTCTATATCGCATAACTCGACTCTTGCATGACAAGCTTGTGTATTGATTACGCTTGATTCGTTGGTGACCATCGCGCAACTGTAGCAGTGATGCCTCCCAATGAAGATACCACGAGGAGCCCAATACACTAGTACAACAGACAACAAATAGTAGTGGTGTTTTATTGCCGTAGATCAGCATAGAAACTACTATGCAGACATTGTTTGCTATGTGTGAGAATATTTTCTATTCTTCTTGGTAGTCTCTCGAGTCGAGGAAGACAAGTTGTGCACTTTCATTCAACGGTGGATTCGCATGTGACTCCGGAGTCCGAATTCCGATATACACATGCGGTTGCAGGTAGGGCATGGGACACCGATAGTTGTACGTATCTGGGATACATTTCTGTGGCGTCTCACACGAGTTGCTGAAAGACGCTGACGTTGACGTTGGTCAACCTCAAAGGTGGAACAGGCTTTTCTGGTCAGGGCTCGCCAATGCTTTGTGTCTGAGGCAGCGACCTCGAGCTGGCGTGGTTGAAGGTCTGCCCATTTGATGTTTGTCTTGAGGTTGTCTTTGTACCTCTTGTGAGGGCAGCCTTGGTTTCGGTTACCCAGGGCTAGCTCGCCATAGAACAACTGCTTCGGGATTCTAACTGACTGATGTACCTTCTGTAGAGTGTCCACGTTGCACAGCCATATACTAGAGACGTGAGGACAACTGCATTGTACACCTTCAGCATTGTTGACAGGATTATGTCCTTTTGCTGCAAGACTTTGGTTCGGAGTCGTCCTAGTGATTGACTGGATTTTTGAGTCCTTGCAGTGATCTCTTTGTCAAGAGAGCCATCACTAGATATTGTGCTGCCAAGGTATTTGAAACTGTCCACATTCTGCAGCTGCGTGTCGCCAATGGTGATACAGGTTTGCGGGTGGACAGTGTTTGGGGCGGGCTGAAAGATGACGTCTGTCTTTTCTAGACTTATTGTGAGTCCAAATAGGTTGTAGGCTTCAGAGAACCTGTCCACGATTGCTTGGAGGTGGGTCTCTTCATGGGCCATGAGGGCGCAGTCATCTACAAAGAGTGCATCAATGATGAGTCTTTCTAGTGTCTTGGTTTTTGCAGCTAGGCGACGGAGATCAAACACTGATCCATCCAGGCGATACCTAATGTAGATGCCAATGTCAATGTACCGGATGGCATGGAACAGTACCTGTGTGAAGAAGAGATTGAAGAGTACCGGAGCGAGTACACAACCCTATTTGACACCATTAGATATGGGGAATTTCTCGAAGGGTTCACCGTCTGAGAGAATCTCTCCATTCATGTCAACATGTAGGAGCCGGATGAGGTTGGTAAACTTCTGAGGACAACCAAGTTTCTTGAGTACTACCCACAGTGCGTCTCTGTTGACCGTATCGAAAGCCTTTGTCAGATCCACGAAGACAGCATATAGATTCATATTCTGCTCAAGGCACTTCTCTTGGACTAATCGCACTGCGAAGATCATGTCAACGGTGCTGCGGTCTGGACGTAAACCACACTGAGACTCGGGGAGGTTATTTTCTGACACTGCTGCAATAAGTCTGTTGAGCAAGATGCGAGCAAGTATATTGTCAGCAACGGAAAGCAGGGAGATGCCTCTGTAGTTACTCCAGTCCATACGTGTGCCTTTATTTTTATAGAGGGTCACAATTGATGCATCACGGAGGTCGTCTGGCATCTCTTCTTCCGTCCAGATGCTGATTATCACGTCGTAGAATGGCTCCAGAGACTGCTTACTGAGTGAGAGTCTTGTACACCTCTGCTGGGATACCATCCTTTCCAGGTGCCTTGCCACAGTTTGTTTGTTTAATGGCCCTTCTCAATTCCTCCATCTTTGGCGGAATATTCAGTTGGTTGTGCATTGACTGTTGGGGTATTTGGCCAAGAACAGATTGGCTGACCGATGAGGGCAGGTTTAGGAGCTGATTAAAGTTCTCTTTCCATCTTTCCTTAATGCCATTCTTGTTTTTTATTAATGTACTGCCATCTGCAGCGAGCAAGGGCGTAGAGCTGGACTTTGCGTGGCTGAAGAATGACTTGATGGCGTTGTAGAACTCTTTGGAGTTGTTAGTGTCGGCATAGCTTTGCACTTCATCAGCTTTCTTTTCCCACCAGTGGTCATGCTTCTTGCGGATTTCTCTCTGAGCCTCAGCTTGATAGGATTTGAAGCGGTCTTTTTTGGGGATGGAGTTTGTGTCATTCTGCCAGTCCATAAAGGCTTTGTTTTTTCTGGCAAGCAGATCTTCAATGACAGCGTTGTTCTCGTCGAACCAGTCTTGATGGATTCGCTTCTTTAAACCCATGGTTGCCATAGCTGTTTCTCTTATTATATCCCTGAATTTGTTCCATGTTTCAGAGGTGTTTCCACATAACGGTCCGTTTGTTGACAGCTTGTCATCTTGTCCCTTCTGGAACTTGAGCTGGGTGGAAAGCTGCTGCAGTTTGACAATGTTGAGGGCTGTGCTCACAAGCTTAGGTCGTCTTAGGTAGTGAGGGGCAATGTGCAGCTGTAGGGTAGTTTTGACGAGTCTGTGGTCTGTCCAGCATTCTGCTCCTCGCATGGCCTTGGTGATTTGGACATCCTTGGCATCACGCTGACGTACTATTACATAGTCAGTTAGGTACCATTGGCGAGATCTGGGGTGCATCCAGGTGTTCTTGTGTTTGTTCACCATTCTGAACATTGAGTTTGTGATTAGGAGGTTAAATTCTGTGCATTTGCTGAGTAGGAGCAGGCCGTAGCTGTTCATTCTGCCGACACCGTGCTTGAAAAGCACACCTTTCCATCGACCATACTCGCAGCCAACACGGGCATTGAAGTCCCCCAGTAGTATGATCTTGTCGTCAGCTGGAATTGAGCTAAGTACAGAGCTGAGGTCCGTATAGAACTGCTCAATGGTTTCTGCTTGACTCGATAGGGTAGGGGCGTATGCACTGATAATGGTTGCATGCCGTTTGTGGCTTATAGATATTCGCAATTTCATTAGCCTCTCGTTGATACCAACAGGCATTTCCAGAAGCTGCTTCAGAAGACTTGATTTGATAGCCAGGCCGACTCCATGGATCCTGTCCTCATTTTGGGCTTTACCTTTCCAGAAGAATGTGTAGCCGCTGGCTAGCTCAGTAAGAGAACCCTCTTCTGCGAACCTGGTTTCACTCAAGGCTGCAATGCCAATATTGTAGCGTGATAGCTCCTTAGAAACTAGTGCTGTTCTCCTGTGGGGTCTTGCTACGTTTTCTTTGTCCATGAGAGTACGGATGTTCCATGCTCCAATAATAAGTTTTTTACTTCGATTATTTTTATAGGCCACCTTTTCTAGGCCTCTCCCTATTCAGGGGGAGCAGCGCCGTCCTTAAAAGGTCTGCTCAGCCACCCCTGGATGCTACCGAACTGTTCTGCTGCCTTGGGTATTGAGCAAAACGACCACTTGTCCAAGGGCCGCCTACGTGCAGGTCTCTGACTACAACTCCCAGTGGTCATCTCCACCTGTTGCGTCGCCAGTCGCCCATCGCCGTAGGACTTTGGTAGGTGTAGGTAAAGAATGTGATGATGAGGATAAATGATAGGTGCATAACAGAACCTGTGCGTGAAGGAGATTAAAGTGAAACAGCCTTTGCACAGAGACAGACTCACACTCTCGGCCTTGGTAGTTAGAACTCAGTGGTACGAAGATTCGTCACGGCTGGGGACTACTTCGGCTGCATTGGATGGCTATGACGTCTTCCGTGCCTTCTCATACCCTACGCTCTCCACAAAGCGTTTGCAGATTCGCCTTTGTGGCCGTTGGATCACTCAGTTGATCTCTTCCGCCCATTCTGCCGAATCTGGCTTTACATGCAATGGTAGGCAAGCTCCTAAGTCACCGAGGGTTTGAGGCCCGTCGGCTACCCTCCACCTGGTTTAGCCGGCCAGTCGAAGCCGTTGCCCATGGTGTGGCCGCTGTGCATGCTACAGCTGCTTGGAGCCACAGGTGAGGGCTGAGCCCCTGGTGAGGACCAAAGATGGGCAAGCTACTCCCGAAGGAGCACGACATGCCACCCACCAGAGGTACTTCCCTTCTCAGAGCACCCCGAACACCACTATATCATATTTATCACAGTATATCTATCTATCTATCTATCTATCTATCTATCTATCTATCTATCTATCTATCTATCTATCTATCTATCTATCTATCTATCTATCTATCATTTTGAAAGGATGTAGCTAATGTCTGAATTACATTTCACAAACAATGGCATATTTGAAACGTTACAAAATCAGAGTAAATACATTTTTTGCCTAAATGCTTCAAAACCGATTTGCGAAAGAGCCAAACCACTTGTTATATGATTGTTCCAATGCTTATTGGGGGCATCTGGATAAAATAATTTAATCTCGTTAGAGATCGTCTGTGTAAAATAACGACGGAGTAACAAAAGGGATTTACCTTAAAATATTAAGACATTCCGGATCCATTATCAAAGCAATACAGTATGGTTGAAACCATCGGATATCATTGTACCAGTGGCGTGCGTGTATCTGTTAGCACTCTTTTTTATGCTTATCAGCGTCCAGTGATGTAGAAAGATGCAGGCTTGAAGAAAACTACATTTGAGCTTGAAAGGTTATTTAATGGTAATTCTGAGTTTATGCATCCTGGTCAAAAGTTCGTTTTTAGTAATCACTGCCCGAGTTTGAAAATTAGTATTATGGGAAAAATTCACTTCAATCTGAACGTTACTATCAATACGTAATAATAACCAGAGTTTACTCTATAATCCAATATGATCGGTGAGGACAGCATAAGTCTGTCTGTCTGTCTGTCTCTCTCTCTGTCTGTCTCTCTCTTTCTCTCTCTCTCTGTCTCTCTCTCTCTCTCTCTCTCTCTCTCTCTCTCTCTCTCTCTGATTTAATTGCTCATTCAATTCATTCATTATTAAACATTGTATTTATATCGTCGTCAAACGTTTTCTATTGTGAATCCGAAAACCCCACCTGGTTATCTTATTACAGTTGTCGACCATGCGATGAAGTCTGATTACAAGGTTCTTCAATTTTACAAATGTGACAAGATCGAATCACTCTGACCTTAATAAGCCATCGAACGTTATATATGATTGCCATAATTTGTTTTAAATAAACGTAATATCATGTTCTTTGACCGTGATATTTATATGTTCCAGAAAATAAAATTTATAACATTATTGTACCTTACACACTAAGATGACACTAATACATGCAGCGCGGCATAAATGTAAGAAGCTTCATATGTATGGGTGAATATTCACCATATAGATTGGTAAAGATGCAATACTGAGTTATAAAATCAAAATAAGAGAGACATTTAAACGGAGAGACACAGAAAAGACACTGAGATAAACTAACCCGAATCAACGTTGTTTTCATAAGCTTCTTACTTTAAGAAAATGTTCTTTCTATAAATTGACTGAAGGATTCTTATTGCATTCACCACCTGCGCCAACGTCAAACCAGATAGTAGAATATTTATTGCTTAGTCAGTTGGTGTACAGGGCCATGCCCATGGACATGCCATGTACGATACACAGGCTAATTGGATTATCGCAAACTGTGCATTCTAATAGCTAAACCACTAAGTCTCTTTTACAAAATTAATTATAGCATTATTTAGGTAAAGTGTGTGTGTGTGTGTGTGTGTGTGTGTGTGTGTGTGAGAGAGAGAGAGAGAGAGAGAGAGAGAGAGAGAGAGAGAGAGAGAGAGAGAGAGAGAGAGAGAGAGAGAGATTTTAAACTTTAACTTAGCTTTCATAATTTTCCAGTCACATCGCTACGATATATGCATTGCTGCAGTTTATAATGATGTCTAGCACCGGGCATCATGCCGCAGACATGTAGAATTATGTCCCACTCAGTCCCATTGTCATCATACCAGGCCGACCAGTCCTAACACTAACCTTTTAATGCTGAATGCCAACGAGGCAGCTGTTAGTACCAATTAGGTATGTGGTGCGACTCGGACGGGGTTCTAACCCACACCAATTTCTCATTGGAGGCGGATGCTCTATCTATTAGACCACCGTTGCGGTCTCACATATGCATTAGTTTTCTACAGTAGAAGATGCAAAATAGTGTACGAAAGGACATACTATCTGAAAACTGTGCTAAACAACAAACATCCAACTTATCCAAGTAAAGCTAAATTGGCACTGCCGGATTGTAATGAAGAAATTATGTTTTCGTTAATTCATCTTGATGACTCATTTGATTTCGACCAGTCAAGCATACGTGTATACTAGTTATGCGATCATGACATACTAGTCTTATGAAATAACTTGAAAAGCAAATACTTTCTGGCAAAATAGCACGCCAGTTCCAATCAATACTAGTTTAGCTATGGTATGAAGGTATCGATTATAAACTTCTTTATATGGCAGTACATGGGATGCAGATATCATCCAGATTTGTTGAAACACAGAGGTGATAGTTATTGGTTAAAAGCTATCAAGATAGTACATGTATATAGTGAATGCAAATGTACACTGATTATATACCTTAAATTCAGTGGCGTACTAAGGAGGTGCGAGGGGTGGTGGCGGTCGACTCTGGGTGATAGCTAGAAAGGGGGTTGGGGTGAGTTGACATACCAGTACAGGTTTTCAAACCAAATGAAAAATTCGCCAAAGTAAAAAAAAATTTCCAGCTAAATTATGACTGTACCGTTCGTAAGCATAATGTCATGTAATGTGCGTATACATTTTAAATTTATTTGTTTGGATGCCAAAAGAAGAATCCGTCCCTGGGGCCAAAGGAAGAATCCTTACCGGGTGCCAAATACTTTAGGTAAGCGATTTCTAAATTATTATGTATTTATATCTTAAATGCATATATCGTTGTAACATGAAATATGTAGCAAACCTGCCCTTTTCAAACATGTAGCACTTATGGCAGCGTTTGCTTGTAAATGTGCGAAACCATGAATTTTAACGACTAGCTGTGAAATTAAACTCTGAGTTCAGAATGCTTTTAATACCGGGCCTCATCAGATAAATATGACATGTTAGATGAAATAGTGAGTTGCCTTATATTGATGCAAGTACAAATATCATACAGCAGTGTAAATTACTACCTAGACGTAAGGAAGCATCATATTTGTATAATATGAGTAGTGAGAGACGAGGTATCATTCCAAATCATATTTCTATTAAATTCCACCCAACACATTTCTAACGTTCAACAGAAAACCTAGTTTGTTAAGAATAGTCCAAACTATCCTAACCAAACACAGTATGTTAATAGTTTGTTGTGGATACAAAAACATATAATTTTCGTCCATAAATTACACCCCAACCTTCCCCATTAATTATCGATAACATTCATACACTGGCTTGATATGTGTTTTTGTGTTTGGTTTAGCCATGCATTCCGCTTTTCCTATTCTTCCCAATGTAATTGAAATCAGTGCTTCATGCAACGTATGAGTCCCTACTTTCAGCGCACCCTAACCGCAGTCGCGACGGTTAGTTGAGCAGTTGCTACGCGCCTAAACAGTGGTAATATCAGTATAATTAATGCGCGCAATGCTTACATCTTTATATATGGATAAATGATTATCTATCTTACACAACAGTTCAGATCAGGTTGTTTTACAGCGAATCTAAATAAAAGGTAACTTAATTGTCACTAAACGGGTCTATTTACCGTGCACACAAAAATGTCATCGAATGGATTTGTTTGTGTTTGAAGATTCTATGTTGTTCATGACTTAAGCACTTTATTTCTGCAGACAAAAACATTTCATCTGATACAATTTTATTAAACGGCGATTGTTGCTAAATTTAAATTTAGATTCTCTAGACCACTGTCATGCTTTGTTTTGGTAAACTATTTTTGAAGAAGAAATTGGCACCGATAGTATTATTACGGTTTATGCTTGACTGTGCGATGTCAGCGAGATGATTATATCATATCAGAACAAACTTCGGCTTAGTTATTGACACCTAATATACTTCCAGTGAGTGGTGTTAATACACTATTAGCAAATGTCTACGAAGAAAACTTCGCAAAGGATCTCGGCATCGAGAATAATCGGTATATTTTCTCAAGGTGGAATGTACGATCACAAACGGCGTTGTACACGATTAATTTTAGATGATCCTGAACGTGATTTTATAATCGCGTTGCTGAATAAAAAGGCATCTCGACAAAATGCTTATTTGTCCAACGGGGAGAAATGGGGACTATCATTGAATATTTTGACTGTGCATCAACATAGTGCCTCCATTTTAGATCTTCGATGTTAGATTTTGTTTCTATTAATTTATTAACGATGATTAACAGATTTTCTAACATTGCAGTCAGAGTCTCGACATATTTTATTTTAACGTCGAACAAAAGAAATCCGTCGAAGCGTTTACTATAACCGTTGTTGAATGGAGATCGTGGAGATTAAAACAGGATAAATTACACGAATTCTGCGAATCGGCAGATGTTACCATCGATGTTAATTAACAATATCATAATTATCGTTGTCACCATCTCTATTTGATCCAATATCCAAACATAAAACTTTATTTGAACGGACCAGGAGGATGTGGTAAGACAACTCGTCTTATCGCATTATTTGTAAAGACTTCTAATGTAATAGTATTAATACCTATACAAATACTTGCCAGGGAGATGAAAATTCGAAGATTAAATTCTTGTACTTATCATAGTTTCTTTCGATGGAAAGGCGATGCTTGGACCCCCAATATAATGGGGAAAATATATTCCGCTAATCACCATTTGGGATGAAAAATGTACAGTATCGTTTACAATATTAAAAACATTTTTAGACTGGCTGCTAACAATATACACCGCTGTGATAATGTATGGAGATCACGATTACCGGATTATCTCCTCATTATTGGTGTTTAAAAGCTGTAGATACTTAATACCGATCACAGATCACTTGATGAATCGTTAAAAACACTTAAAACATCGATAAGATTACAATAAAAATAAAATACAATGTTAAATAACGTTTAAAACAATTCCTGAGATCTCCATTGATGATTTTTTGGAAAACATGGAAACCAACCAAAATAGTAATCACGAGTAGAAAGAGATATTCAGAGATTTACTTCAGATGAAATTGTTTTATGTCTATGAAGAAAAATTTTCAACATGGCAAGCTCCGTTCTGTTATAGACCGATTGATACACGACGACACAATATTGATGTTGATATCTCGGAACATCTGAGCGACGAAACCTCGTCTAAAATAATGTTATATTGGTTGACATCGCTCTTTGGAGAGATGCAATAAACGCTGAAAAATCTCCATGAAGGTTAGGATACGCAATGACGATTCACTCATCGCAAGGATTGACCATTTCAGATACAACCGTTTGGATCATCGATAGCTACATCGAATGGTCGAACTAAGTTTAATTAGCTCAGATATTGTGCATGTTAGTCAAATTTAAATTTTCTCCATCTGCCATGGATATCGTTTAACAGGTAACTGTGTCCAAATCGCTAACTTTTAAACTGATCCATCTGCCATAGTTATCTCATTTAAAGTAACGTTGTGCATATCTGTTTGTTCTTTCTAAGAAACAGTAGCATTATGTTTTATAGATGTCTTGAAAACAATAACAAAATATCAGACAGATCAATATTCATTCAACGAAGTGAATAAGGCAACTCACGTACCCAGTAAATAAAATGCCGACTCAAGAAAACGACTGAATTGTCTAACTGTTATGATAGCTGACAGGTGAGTTTCTCACTGCAACAATGCATTAGTGACTGGTTCATTTTGTATGGATGTATGTATGAATGGATGGATGGATGGATGGATGGATGGGTCGTTGCATGTATGGATCGATGCATGTATGTATATATGTATTGAACGATGCGTGTATGTATGTATGGTTCCATGCGTGTAGGTATGTATGCATATATGGATGTATATGTATGGATGTATATGTATGGATGCATATAGTGAACTGTGCATAATGTATGAACGTATTACATTACCATCTTTTTTAACATTTGTTTATAGAGTTCTCTGAATTGGTCAATAATATTTAGAAGACACGACGAAGAACACGAACATGAGAGAATACAAGACAAAAATGCTTGTTAGTAAGATAGATATTTTATGATGAAGGAAAAAGAAACAAATTGACAAGAGCCTTTATTCTTGAAATAAAACATTTTCACAAGACCTGTTTAGAAATTATACATCAAAGTCCTGGTTAAAACAATTATCAAATTAGTTCTTACATGTTGCTTTAACAACTAACATTTTCTTGATCTCAGGACAAGGATCACTAAATACAGCATTCGTAGCAGGTATTGAACACTCCCTCTTGTCATTACAGTGCATTGCTGCTTTCAATGTGACATTGTTACTCTTACAGACAGTACCACACTGTTCCAATAGTTGATTATAGCGAAACTGGTATATAGGTACTGTCATCAAGTTTGGGTCACAACGACCGTGGTAATTTGCTGATAATATATTTACAAATTGACCTTTGCCGCAGAAAAATGTAACATCCCATCCCTCATACGCCTCTTTTGTCTCAATTACCGTCTTTAAGCATATAGGATTCTCAGACCATTCGCCATCCGATCCGCAAGTGATTTGTTCACTACCGAGCCTCACATACCCTGAAATGCAAAACACAAAATAGTGCTCATCCTGAAACCACCATTCGTGATGTCCCTCATGCATAAAAAAAATCGTTTTGTATCTTAGGATTTGAGCATTTACTTCGACACCGTATGCATGTATCACAGCTATGGTCCGTTTTGTGTAAAATAGGGTTGTTATGATCCAAATGTCGTAATACTCGGTACATAACTTTGAAATCTTCTCCCTTATATATCTCAACCGTGAAGCCTGAATAGGACAAGCGCTGGCAGAAATCCTCTGCTATCTGTTGATGATGTTGGTAAAAGCAAACGTAGTGCCATGCGTTGTCAACATACACGTATGGTACTCCGTCATAGCGAATTATTTCTTTCAGTACAATAGGACGATTGCATATTAGGACGTTATCACAGAATTTGCTATATCTCAGTCCCAAAATTGCGCAGAGAATATTCAGAAGCTGTTTAGTCATGCCACTGTCCAAGTCAACCCATGATAATTTTGGCATCAGTTGCACGTAGACACGCAAATAGAAAACATATTTAACTTTGTCGACAATTTCAGCAATCGGTACACAGTTTTGGATTTTAGACGTCCATTTCCCTTCATCGCATGAGATATATTCAGAAGGAACTATATTTCCATTTAGGTAATCTATTATTTTGGATGTGTTTCATTCTTCTGGAATGTGATAAGCATCACATCGTAGTAATGCTTTGTCTGAACCAGATGTATATCGGTACTGTCCATGATTGATTCGTGGTGGTAGTGGGCATGATAATGGAATGCATGTTGGAAACTCTGTCCACGACGAACCAAGGCATTCTATTTCTGTAGGACCTACAATAGAAAATCCGCGATTGCATGACACTCGAAAGGTAACATTCCTTTTGAAGTCTGTCGACATGGACTCGGGTATAAGTATTTCTCCGTTTACCGAAGCAACTGGGTAGGGACAACGCACACTCTTAATGCAATGCAAAAATTTGCCTATCCTCCACTGCCCCTTATCACAAATGACAGTATTAGTTTTCCTCCAAGGGTCAATCTCAAACCCTTTGTTGCATTTCCAAGTTACTTCCCAAACTGACCAGGGTGCTGTTTGAAACCATGTTATAACTGCAAATGATTTGAATAAATCTGGAATTGGACACCTTTCTTGCGAACATATTTGGTTCCCGACAACTTTCTGCGAGTCACATACAACAGTTTGATCTCCGAGAAGTTCATATCCTTTATTGCAATCTGCTTTGGATAATAGTGTTTCAATAATTTCCGCACCAGAAAACTGCTCTGATTTCACTCGATTTTTTATATCCCTACTCAAATTTGGAAATAAATCTTCAACGTTATCTACAGAAACACTATGCGCCTGGTATTTCCCTTTATCGAATAGCATGAGTGTTCCCTGTTTATCTTTGGACCACAAATAATGAAGTTCTGGGAAGAAAATGATAGTTTCATCATTAGATTTGTGAGCATAACATTGGTTTGCTTGAACCAGAATGGTTCCTCTGCAGACACAGATTCAACAAAATAAATAATGGCCGGTTTAGGAACAGTATTAGCGAAGGGCAAATTATCATTTAGATTGTCAATATGATATTGCCGATAGGTTTCATCAAAGTTCCTGAGATCAGGCTTATCTCCAACGGCAACTACGATTCGTTCTTGATACTTTGATCCTTCTTTGAACGATTGAATGAAATTATCTAGCTGATTACCAATTCGCGTTTTTTGTGCCTCTGTTACATGGTCCAGACTATTATAGGCTTCTTTCATCTGCAGCAAATGATTGCGCAGCTCTCCTTGAAAGAATTCTAAGTGTTCACTGCTTACATCTTTTCTAGCCATAAAATTCATCCATTTAGGCGAATCCAATACACTAGTAATAACGTCTTTAAATTCATGTATATTTGCATTCTTTTCTATTACCACAAAGGAGTATACCTCTTCAAATAAAGATACCAAATTATTTCTGGTCTGTAGACGCATCTTGTGATCATTGGTTCTCTGCTCTAGTTCAACTATATCTCTCTTTTCTGACACTGGGTCTTGATCAATATTCAGAACCTTTTGTCGAAAATACTCCAGATAATTATCAGAGTAAAGTTCATTATCCCATTTCTCGCTAATAACATTGTCTATTTCAGCCTGAGATAACCAAGAGGGAAGAATGCTTTTATAAAACTCGTGGAAATCCTTTGAACCTCCTCTTTTGACGTATTCATTGTACAATTCAGTAAGCTCACCTATGCCACTATCAGATGGCTTAATCAAGTAGTTTCCATACAATTCATTCAAAGCGACAAGTGTTTCTCTATCTTTATCTGACAACTGACTGGGATAACTTGTGGTCTGAGAGCCGAACAAGGGTACATCAGGATCTGGATACGCTACCTTTTCTCGAAGATCTTCAATTGGTTTTACTATGCCCCACGAGTCTTTATTATCATTCATTAAACTCTTCTGGTCTATGTAGTAAGTCACAAGAGACCCACTCAGTGCATTTTGCCTAAGGATTTACGTAGACTATTGTCGGAGTCCAAATTGGTTTGGACTTTCCGCTTTATCGACGTTGATATCGAATGCATTTGCAATAAACCTTTCAGATACAGCGTTCTCCAGTATTGGTATAGCAACCTTTGAATCGACCAAGAACGAACGTATTAATGGATTATTGCCAGCTGCAACTGCTCTACCTTGATTGCGATACTTGTATGCAAACTCTAATTGTCATCTTGGCGATCCAAAACCAACCCAAAGTCTGTCTCCTGCTGGAAAGATTACAATATTTCTGTCTCGGTCCTGCCATATGTCCTTTCTTTTAGGATATCCTCCCTTATCGTCATATACAGTCATATAAATCCGAATGTATGTTTTATCTCCGTGATAGTACGCTTCCATCATATCACGATGGATGATAGGTCCAAAACTGGATTTGGCGGTCACAGGAATATCAATAAATACGTCATCTGTTTCTTTATTTTGCGCAAAGAACTCGGGAAAAGATAGTACGAAACAGACGAAAAGACTCCCAATCAATCGGATTCTATCTCTACCCAGCATAATGTCAAGATAAATGTTTCACACGTTTGTAAATTTGAAATTGTTGATGCATACACCGTGTCCTAGAGTTTCGGCGTTAAGTGCTTCTGATATTCGTTTAAAATTCAATAAAACACATGCATACTAAATCAATTTAACTGTTTAGATGCCAGAGCAACTCAACATAAGTGATGTTAGCAATTATATTTATAGAGCCACATATTTTATTCGATCGTTATACACCATTGATTTTGAATGAGGCAAAACTTTCCATAAGCCTAAGGCAGTTTAAGAAGTGTGAATGAACTTTCAGATGGACAATTCACCAACTGTGTAAAGTTTTTTCCATTCTCGAAAGAGATAAAGAAAAATAAGAAAAAGACAGTTAAGAGTATCGACCATTCCTCAGGTCTAATGTAACCCACACATAATATATACCAAATTTTGGATATATCTTAAATATCATGATAATTTATTGTTTGATAAATAATATAATGGATTCATTAATGTGTTATTTTGCTATTGAATGGAGAAGAATATTTATCAAGCTATTGATAAAGGAAGATTATTTTCAAAAATGTGCCAGGCCCCTCTCCGTCATACTAAATTGTTTCTCCCTAATAGGAATGCTATATATCGTGAAAAACCGCGCTTCAAATTGTTTCCATGATTCCGAACCATACCTTATAGTCAATAATTTCTGAATAGTTTATTTGGTATGAAATGAAATTTACATTATTGTTAAAAATGGATTCAAAAATCTCTGCCTGAAGAACTGAGATGTCAGTGAAATGATATCGCCCTAGATTACCTGCTTATATTCTAATTATCATTTTATTCGATTACAATTGGTAGATGACAAAGGTAAGATGCATAAATAGAACGAAACGTTGACTTGTTCGTGCTAAAGCCTGCCTTTTATTATTCTCATCACTTAACTTCCTGCTGAAATTTCATTTTAATATTTTCATTTCCGCGTACGTAAGACAATCTTATTTAAGTTCACTTGAGGACAGATTTACAGGTTTGTGTAAAAATTGCGACAACTGGTGACTGAATCAGAATCTACGTAATTTTATTTTTAATTTTTCTTGCTCAAAATATGTTACATGAAGAGTAGTCATTTACTTTTTTGTTGTTTTAGAACGTTTCGCTTGTGATAAACAAACAAATCTGCATGCCGTTTATGTTTGATGTTATTTATGCTGTATTGTTCTTATCACATCAGTCTCATTAGAAAATCTGGACTTAATTATTCTCCTTAGCAGCAGAGAGGGTGGACAGACCAAGTTTTCAAGCCGAAATAAGCCTTCCACGAAGACTTAATTTGTAAATTAAAGGGCTGCATGTGGTTTCCCATTTTGCAAAAAAAGAAGGGTGGACAGACTGAAACTATTTTAAGCAAATAGAAACTATTCAGTAAAATCCTAAAGGATTTCAAACCGAAACC